>KK115173.1:0-17012 GCA_000611955.2 Stegodyphus mimosarum
AAATCTAATTACAATTCTAAATAAATAGCCAAATAAATGTGAAATTCGTAACAATATTATACTGTAGCAGTCCTATGTACAAAATTTCAACGTTTTGGGGCTACTCTAAAATGACCACACGTCCCGATTTTGGTGGGACATTTCCGCTTTCTGTACTTTCTGGAGGAAATATCTGGATTTCTTATTTTAAGTGTACTGGAAAAATATATTACCTATTATTTATTAATTATTATAGTGAATATGAAGAAATAAAAAATACATAAATAAAAAAACACATAAAATGCATACAGTAAACTAAATTAAGTGATGCAGCAAGTTAGACTTACTCGGTGGTGTTCGATCATTGTCGTTACATCCCGTCAAAGAATATGTTAAGAAGGAAAGCTTCGCCAAAGCAAGAGTGGCTCCACCCCATTGTAGACGGAAGCAGTTGTGCATGCGTTAATAGCTGTCGAAGCAAATTCAACCTTAATACCATTTTGCGTATGTGCGGAATAGTTGTCGAACGGGTGTCAAAGCTCACGTTTGTGAAGAGTTCATACTTCTGTGACACCACTTTTTTCCATCTGTATCGATGTAAATCAAATTTATGTTCGTCTCGTCTTGATGCAGATAAGTGCAGCCTGCCGTTAGACAATGTGGTTTATTGTTTTCAATTTGACGTTCGATTCATTATTTGATTGAAGAAAGAAGGACAATAGTCACCACAGCGCAACGGTCACTAAGGTAAAATTTAGTACTCTTTTTTAACCTTTGTAGTAAATTATTTATTTATTATATTTACCCATAAAATAAAAGATGAGTAAAAAAAGAGAATGCAAATTTATTGATGAGCTAAGAATTTCCATTTATTAAAAAAAAAATAGACTATATGGTACGGTGTGATAAATGCAAAACTGAATTTTCGATCTCACATGGTGGGAAAAAACATATTACTAAACATCTAGCTACAAAGAGGTACAGAAGATTTTTGAATAATACCGCTTCCTCGTCTAAAATGGAACAGTTTTTTAGTGCTAGCTTTGGCAACACGGAGGAACAGCTAGCATTAGCTGAAGGACTATTTACTTTCCACATCATAAACCACAATAAAAGTTTCAGACCAATGGATTGTGCATCGCAAATGATCAAAACATTGTACGACAAAAAAAGTTTCATGTGCAAGCGCAAAAACCGAAGCAATAATTTGTAATGTTTTTTCACCATATTCGTTTTTACAATTGCAGAGAGAATTAGATACGCATTTATATCCATATATTCTGATGCTTCCAACCACAAAGATTTAAAATTATTTTCTATAACTGTTAGGTTTTTTTTTTTTTTTTTTTTTTTAATTCATTTTTTTTTTTTTTTTTTTTTAAATCCAGATACAGGAATTAAAATTACAATATTGCATTTTGTTTCATTGCCAGGTGAAACTTCACAAATAATGTTTGATTCAAAAAGTACTGTTTTAAAAAAGAACCATTTGAACAGTAAATTAAACAGTTACAGTAGTAAAATACACAGTAGTAAAATTATTACCTACTGTGTGGATAACACTAAAGAACATTTTAATAGAAAATCTAGAAGAGGCATCAATAACGTTTTTACGAAACTGTTTCATTGCCAGGTGAAACTTCACAAATAATGTTTGATTCAAAAAGTACTGTTTTAAAAAAGAACCATTTGAACAGTAAATTAAACAGTTACAGTAGTAAAATACACAGTAGTAAAATTATTACCTACTGTGTGGATAACACTAAAGAACATTTTAATAGAAAATCTAGAAGAGGCATCAATAACGTTTTTACGAAACTTAACGAACATTTGAATCACAAAATTATTAGAGTAGGTTGTGCAGCGCTCATTCTACACAATACTTGTATTCAAACAGCATCTGACTTACTTCCAGTTGATGCTAAAAATATTATTGCAAAAATTTATTCGTATTTTTATATATATACTGTGCGTGTTGAAAGTTTGAAGGATAAGGATTTTTGTGAAAACGCAAAAATCGAAAATAAAAGAATTCTTGGTTACAGCAAAACACGATGGTTAGCTGTTTTCCAGCTGTAGAAAATATTTTTTAAATATACGAACCATTAAAATCATACTTTTCATCACAAGATAAATGTCCAAGACTATTGCAGCTCTTTTTTGAAAATGACACATGACAAATTTGGCTTCAGTTCATTCACAGCCAAACTATATTATTTCACAAAGCTGTGAAAATTATTGAAGGGGACAAAATTCCAGTTACGGAAGTGTCAAACAAAGTGAAAAACAAAATTGCGAGAAAGAACTAATAACGATTACGTTGCTTTAGTTATTCGAAAGGACGTCACTAGGTTGGATGAACAAGTGCCTTTTTCTGAAAGGCACGACCGGATTTTCTGAAAGAAGTCGGAAATTTTTATAATACGTATTTGCTCGGAATATCTTGAAGAATGGACAGTTCAATTCGAGGATGTTAAACATTTTCATTGCGTGACATTAAAAAAGGACATTTCATGGGAATACTAGCCGCTATGCGGCCAGCTTTCGTCTGGCTTTTAAACGTACCGGAAAAATGCCTAAAAGACAGACCTGGGACCTATGGCCGCGTAAGTTCTTCCAACTTTTTTCTCTTTGTTAAGATTCCAACCCTCCTTTGTATACGGCCTTGATGTATCTCCAGAAAAACATATACATCTTGAATTTTTAGCAAATTAATTGCATGAGATGTGCATTAAACATTTGTTAAAGCATAATTTATATCCTTGTTCTTAAGCACCACCATGACAACATAAAAAATTATATAAAAATTCTACAATAAAATTAAAATTTTTTAAACATTTTCTTACTCGTTAGTTTGAATGATCCTTTTTCTGAAATTTTGAAATGTTATGATACTTTAGGTAATCTTCTGAGGAAATATGTCAGCAGTCACATCGCAGCCATTTAACTTGTATAAAATATTACAATGAAATAAGCAATATCCCTTGATACAAATGTTAATTATCCTAATAAAGTAATTAAAGAATTTACCGTTGCAAAAAGAAACAACTTTTTAATTTCTTAACTTTTCAGTCTCTCTAACAACAGTAACATAAGAAATACGATGAAAAATTGTTGCCAAATCGAAATTTTTAAAAGAATGAAACTATTCAAAATGATGCAGTTTCATCAAAAATCTATCAACAATAATAAGGAAGGAAAATTGTTGCCAAACCTACATTTTAAAATATCTGAAATGTGAGAAGTGTATTCGTAAGCTTCATTTAAAAAATTTTTAAAAAATACAAAATATTATTATTTTTCCAAAATTCTTTTTTTAAAAGGAGTCGAAATGATTAAAGTTCAACGTGTCCAAAAATCAAAGGAAAATAAACGGCACATTTTTTAAAATAAGTTTTTTTTAAAAAAATTCCGCTGAAAAGGTGTTAAGCTCACCTTTCTAAATAAATTCGTATTTAATCGATTTATTGAAATACGAAATTTATTTTAAGTTCGTAAAATAGCTAAGTGTCTACGCTTCACGACGATGTAAAAATGAAATGTATAGAGTGAAATCTCGCTTTCCTGTAGCCCATTATATCTCAAAATGACGCGATTTGGTCACAAAACATAAAATTAAAATGATAAAACTACAATTATTTAATTACGTACACTTTAAAAATCTTTAGAATAACTGAGCGGAGATAATTTTAATCTGGCTTCTACAAGCTTTTTAATCAGCACGAGATCATTCTATTATTTTCTCGACTGGATTACAAAAAAAAAAAAAAAAAATCTGAAATGTTTCAGATTTTAAATTACGTCCAAAGGGACGTTTGTTTAACATTACTGTTACCTTTATTTGTTAAATACCATGTTCTTCGCACTTAAACCATAAAATTCAGTTCAACAGCAATATCGCAAAATAATTTTAAATTGAGCATATCTTTAGAAATTTCGGTACACGCTCTCACGCGCTGGAGATAAAAATGTTTTTCTGTACAACGTTGGTATTGCTGGCTTTGAAATCTTTGAGTTTGTTAATGAAAAATTCGTTAAAGTTTTAGAGAATATTGTTACGAATTTCACATTTATTTGGCTATTTATTTAGAACTGTAATTAAAATTCCTTTTTATTTTCCCGTGCAACGCACGCAGACGATTTTTGAAGAGAAAGCTACGTCAAAAAAAAATAAATATTAATAACATGCATACATTTATGCAGATTTTTCATTTTTTAAAATTTAATGCAGAGCGATAACATTTAGTGGCAACAATTTGAAAAGTGATACGCCGTTTTTGTGTTTCCGACGCAAAATCGCAAAACGAAAGTAATAGTCCTTCGGGACTAAATCCCTTTGGACTAAAAATTCTAATTCGAATTTCGAAAAAATCGCTTCGAGGTGCACTGGCTCTTGTGTAGATACACCTATGTACCAAATTTCGTGGCCCTGGGTCTATTAGCTTACTTGCAACACGAACGAAAGACACACACACAGACTGTTTGTTTTATTGTATGTAGAGATAGGGAAAAATCTTTTGAATATATTAGTAACCATTTTCCGAAAAATAACATTTTCAAAAATGATCTTTTTGATGAGGTATCATTGGTAAAAAGATTAGTTACTGATGAAAAAATTAAACGTTTGCTGTCTGCAAATGTGAAAACAGACAAAAAATGGACGGCTTTATTCCTTCATTTTAAACAGAATAATATTCCTTATCAAAATATTTTGAAGTTTGTAGAATACGCGCTCTTCCTTCCAGGAAAAAATGCAGCAACAGAACGTGTTTTTTCTAGTATTAATAAAATATAGATAACTGAGAAAACGCAGTTGAACATTAAAACTTTAAAATCTATATTAAGCGTAAAATATAATTTGACCAATTCATGTAAGAAATTTCACATTTAATAAATGATCCGAATCTATATGAAAGTATTCACTCGGATCAAAAATATTCTTTTTAAATAAAAAAATTTAATTTAAATTGTAAGTTAATTAAAAATCATAATGTTCAAATTACTGTTTTTTACAAATATTTTTATAGTTACCAATAATTAATAATGAATACATTTTTGTATATTTATACACCAGTATATGAATGTATATAATAAAATATATTTTTTGAATTATTGGTTTGCTTTCATCACTAAATTATAATTCTCATTTCATCCCATTTGTCATTGAGTTCTGCGATATACATACATACATACGTACGTACAGACGTCACGAAAAAGTCTCTTCTGAATCCATTTAAAATATTTTTCGCAACCAGTTTTAGGAAAAAGTGTCCTTTATTCCCTCCTCACGTACAGATGTCATGCAAAAACATCGTTAGATTGTGCTCGATAGGGGTCAAAATGGCTAGTTTCATTAAAATACGATACCTTAAAACATTCGTGATTTTACTACATTCAAGGAAGTAAAAATCGGTCACTTTATTAAATTGTTGTTTGATATCTCTCATATAAACTATTCATTTTATAAGCATCAGTAAATTCTCTGAATGAATCAACTTTATTTAATTTACTTTGTTTTTATTAGTCCAAAGGGATGTAGTCCTGAAGGACTATTACTTTCGTTTGGGCGTTTTGCGTCGTTTCACAAAAATGTCCGATTCACTTTTCAATTTAGTCCTTATGTTTCTTTGTTGGTAATTGAAGTTGCATTGGGTTGGCTCTTAGAATTTTTGGAATTGTACTGTGTTGGTTATTGGGTCTGTACTGGATGGATTAATGGAATTGTATTGGGTTGCCTATTGGAATTATATTGGGTTGGTTTTTGTGTTCGTATTGGGTTTAGTTTAATGTTTGTTTCGTTCGGCAAGTTATTATATTGTTGCGTTATACGGGTTCGTAGATTTGAGAGTATCCGATGAAAACACGATGCAGAACAATAAAAAGCACAATTTATTTACAAGAATCACTATTTACAGCACAGTTCCAAAATTACCTTTAAAAGCGTCGAAAATCTACAATAAATACGCTGAAACAATCAGCAATACAGCTTCAGGCTGTAACTGTAAAGGCTGCTTCACGGCAACACTAAACTTATAATAAACACCGTGGAACAATCACCAATACACTGTCAAGCTATACTGTAAAGGTAGCTTCAAGGCAAAGCACTATCTCGATCGCTTTCCGTTCACAAAACTCTCGCATAGCTTAGCACTCACAGTAAGCAGCTATTCTCACAATTCTCACAACGAATCACTTAATCACACTAGTGGCTCTCAGAAACGCAAGGGTTTATATAGCTTTTCCTTAGGTTCCACAGGTTTCGAGAAATATCTCGACAGGAAATTATTCTAGAAGCTTCCCGATTGGACCATGGGATCTCGCCGATTTGATCGCCAAATGGGCGATAAAGTCGCCAATCTGGCAACCCTCCCATACACTATTTTATGGTAACCCTAGTGCTATGCCGGAAAGCTTACATACAGGCGCAACCGCCGAATTTTTCGCAACAATATTATTAAGCAAGATCCCTTTGGACGTAATTTAAAATCTGAATCCTTTCAGATTTTTGTTTTTTTATTATTAAATTAACAAATTATTAATTAACAAGGGGATATAAAATCACTTCAAACTGGCATCTTTCATTTGGCAACTAATGTTTTGTTTTCAGTTTATGTTTGCTCAAAGTATTTTATCTTTGGAACCGAATCTTTTGATTTTTATACAGATTTTTATACATTGCAAGTACAGAATGTTAAGATTTTTTTAGTATTTTAGAGAACTTCCGAGAACTTCAAATTTGCATTTTGTCTTGTTTCTATGGAATAAAAAATAACACACACTAGAATTCAAACACATTCCTTGGAATAAGTAAAAAAAGTTTTGGTTCCAACTGAAATCTTTAATCTGTTTAGCTAAAAATAAACTGCATTGCAGTATTATGTAAGATCGCATATAAATTAATTTTGAAATAATGCACTTTATGTTGGTATGTTATAAATATTTACTATTTTTAAGACAGAAAGGCGAAGTACCCAAATTAAAATGAATAATAGTTAAAATCAAGAGTTTCCTGTACATATTTTTATCTTACATATACTTTAAACAACATATTTTAAAGTTTTGTTCATATGATTTGTATGTTTCTTATAAAAATGTACGTCGGTTTGTTTGTTCATTTTATTGAATAATCCAGTCAGCGTAAGTGTTTATTAAAAAATATTTAGGTGACCAAATGTTTGAAATGCATCCTCATGCTTAATTTTTTTCCTTAAAACATCTAGGATGAGCATTATACCCCTACTCTCCCCAAATCTTCTTAGTACCCATCAGTACTGATATATATTGAGATTAAATTGTTACTGTAGACTTTTCAAAAACTGTTTGCACGGTTAAATTGCTACCAATGGCGTTTGTAAAGCTGATTGCACACACGCATAAAATATTTGTGGATTTGTGGGGGAAAAAAAGTGTTTATTGCATTTAAGAAAAAAGAGAATGAAGTGTAGTTAAAAATACGTTATTTTATTTGTTTGCAAAGGCAGGGTAGAAAATCATGGATGAAAATTTCCTGCCTTCGGTAAAAAATTAATTACTTAGACATTTTTCATTATAAAAATTGATAAAATGTTTTAATGAAGTTTTACTGTTGATTTTGAAGTCAATTGTAAATTTCAAAATAAAACTCTGAATTACAAACAAGCTTCTGTCGATAAAAACCTATGTACCTTCTTACTCTCTTCCAGCATCTCTGTATTAAGTATCTGATCTAATTGCAATGTATCTAATATGAGCTAGGTGGTTTAAAAATGGAACAGATTTTACTTGAGTGCAAAATTTTTTCTTATATTATAAAACATACCTAATACTTAATGTAGTGCCATATTAGGCACCTCATATGGTACTACTTAATATGCAGGGCCGTTTTAAGGATTCACAGGGCCTATACCATTGCTTACTCTAGCACATCTTTATTTATGCTTCCTGATCAAATGAATAGAAAAGCAGAGTTCTTTTTTTTATTATTATTATTAAAGAAATTATATGTTCTTTACAAACCCAAAACGGAACTCTCAATTGTCACCGGGAAGAAAACAGTACGTTTAAAAAGAAACAACATGCCCTTCAACAGACAACAATTATTATGGAGCTGTGAAGAAAGTAAATTCAAGAAAACGTCACTTTATGGTAACTGTTTTTATCTGCCTGATAATACTGATGTGCGAAACTTTTCCAAGCCCTACTCATCTGTATTTGCATTCACAGAAACATGTGCTAATCAAGTAATATATGGGATATTGCCATTCTTTCCCGTCATAGCATACAGCGTTCTATCTCTTCCTTCCCCCTTTCAAAATTTGTTTTGTGATCTTTTAAGTAGAACAAAAAATTTTTGCAATCAATACAAGCATCAATACACAACCAATACAAGCACGACTCCATGATTGTATATCCTTTTTGATATTTGGCCAAATAAATTTGGATGTCATTTCTTTAACAGTCGACTTGATTCCTGGATGAGCGAGGCCATGGATTTATTGAAATATATCCATTCTAAACTGCTTGGGTATAAATGGTCTAATGTTAGAAGAAGACGTAGCATACTACAAATTTTTACCAGATGGAAGTAAATAACTTTTGAAATTTAAAGTTTTATTTTGAGCTTGTAAATCTTGTAATTCTTTATCATTAATTTGTTTATCTGCAATTTTATCATAATCAATGACTGAAATAGAGACATCGGCTATTCTTGATAACTGATCTGCAACAATGTTTTCACTTTCGCTAATATGGCATATATTAGTAGAAAATTGAGATATATATTGCAATTGTCGCATTTGTCTTGGTGATGCCTTATCGCTCTTTTGTCTGAAAGCATAAACTAGTGGTTTATGGTCCTTAAAAATTTTGAAATCGCGACCTTCTAACATATGTTTAAAATGTTTAATTGCAAGATATATTTCCAGTAACTCGCGGTCATAAGTACTGTAATTTTTCTGAGTGCTATTTAATTTTTTTGAATGAAACGTTAAAGGTTTCCATGCTCCATTTTCAAACTGTTGGAGAACTGCACCAATTACCCAATCAGAGGCATCTGTGCATAGTGACAAGGACGGATATGAATTGGGATAACTTAAAAGAGCTACATTTGCCAAATCCTGCTTACATTTTTCAAAGTTTAATATAGCTTCATCTGACCATTTAATTTTTCTTCTATCTTTTTTCTTAGCACCCTTTAGGTATTCATGAAGTATTGCTTGTGTTTTTGCAGCGTCTTTCAGAAACGGTCGATAGAAATTAAGCATCCCTAAGAAAGTTCGCAAGTCATTGGTAGTCTCTGGTAATTTACAGTTCAATATTACTTCGACTTTTTCCGGTAGAAGCCGAGATCCTTCCGGTGTTATAAAATATACTAAAAATTCTAAGTTATCAACACCCATGATCGACTTAGAAATGTTGATTCTCAAACCTTATTTATCTAGTCTATCGAAAACAAGTTTCAAGTGATGTCTGTGTTCTTCTTCTGAGGCAGAAGCAATTTATATGTCATCGAGATATGGAAAAGTAAAATCCAAATCTTGAAGTACTTCATGTATAAAACTTTGAAAAGTAACTGGTGCATTTCGCAATCCGAAGCTCATTACATTAAATTCATAGAGGCCAAATGGCGTAATTATAGCGGTTTTCTGTTTGTCCTCTTCGGCTACAGGAATTTGGAAACATGTTTTGAAAAGGTCAATTACGAAAAATATTTTTTTGCCTTTTAAAATGTGGTTAAAATAATTAATCCTAGGGATAGGGTATCTGTCAAGAATAGTTATAGCAATAAGTCTTCGATTGTCTCCACAAGGATGAAAGTTTCCATCCTTTTTAGAGACTAAGTGGAGAGGACTAGCCCACGGAGAAGTAGACTGCTTTATTATATAGTTTTCCAACAAATACTAAAATTCTTGCTTGGCAATCTGTAATTTTTTAGTGCCTAGCTGTCTTGGTTTGGCATACACCGGTTTACCTTCTGTTAAAATGTTGTGCATAACATTAGTTATCAAAAGATTAGACTTTGTAATATTCGGATACTTAGATAACAGATCATGGTATTTTAACTTATCATGTACTAAACTTATGTCATTCATTTTGGAGATGGATGTAATGTCACACTGAGTAGTAAGGTTAGTTACACCATTGATTAATCTTTTGTTGTTGAAATCAATTAATAATTTGAAATGGTCTAAAAAGTCTGCTCCGATTATGACTTTATTAATTTTGGCAATAATGAATGGCCATCGAAAAGCTCGACGAAGGCCAAGCTCAAGCGTTAAAAATTTTACGTCATAAGTGGGAATTTCTATGCTATTGATGGCAAATAATATGAAGTCGCTTTGACGTTTATCTTTTTTTTTTTTGTAACATGTAATAAGTAAGCATCTGCGCCAGAATCAATTGGAAAATGCAATCCCGTGTGTTTGTCAGTCACAAATATTCGGGGTTTGCGGCCATCCTAAACATAACCTGCAGCAAAATCAGCCGCTAATTCCGCTGCTGGTCTAAGTTTACCGACTTCTTTTGGCCCCAAGAGTAGTTAGGTTGACATATTTCATGCATTTTGAGCCAAACATGTAATGATAATAACAATACTTTCCATTCGGACTAAATCTTTTACGTTTATTACTTCTACTTCGCTCTCTGTATCTATCGCTACTGTAATTCCGAGACCGAGAAATACTTAAAGTTCCTATTCGTTTTTCAAGAGAAGAAATTTTGATCAGTAACTCATCAGACGAATTTAAATTTTTGCCAGCGGCATAAATTTCAGGTTTTGAATTCATTTCCATTATTTTGGCGGCCATTAAAGATATTTTGTCTAACCCTTCATCGGAAACCAGTAAAATATTTTTGATAGAGTCCGGCATTTTTTCTAACCACAATGTTTTGAGTACTTTATCTGAAACGTCATCAGTAGCGAGCGATCTCATTTTTTGATGTAACTGATTGGGTTTTATATCCCCAAGGTCAAGGCCAGTTACTAAGCGCTTGTTTTTGCTCTCTTTGAATGTGTTTAACAGTCTTTTTTTAACTAAATCATATTTATTATCAGTTGTTTTATCCGTAATGATATCCCAAATAATTTCAACATATTTTGGCTCTAGTTGAGATACTGCATAATTAAATTTGGTAGTATCAACAGTTATGGCATTAATTTCGAATTGAACTTCTATTTGAAAAAACCAAATTTCAGTCTTTTCTGGCCAAAAAGATGGAATTTTAACACTCACCTTGCAAGTTTCAGCGTTGAAGTTCCTTCCATAATCCAATGTTACGGTCATTAGTCTTTTAGTGTGCGTATTGATAATAAAACGAAATCGAAACTAAACGACCAAAGCATTTCATAATTTAAATAAATGCTCATTTTGGTTCTAAAGAAACAGCATATTTATTTTTTATAACTTCCATACTTGTTTGTAATATATTACTTTTTTTATGTAAAAATAATATAACAAGCCTTTTAAAAAATAATGCTTACGCAACGCTTACATTAGAACGGTTAGAATATTCTAACCTCCATGTTAATAACTATGCAAAAACATTACATCATGTTGCCAAATAGAAAATCTTAATAATTATATAAAAACATTGAACTAAGTTCCACTACAGAGGGGTTGCTCTTTGACGACTAACGGAGAGCTCTTGTTGGAAGTGTACCAGGAATAAAGATATGATTCGCTAAAAAAAATAAAGCGCAGCTTATGTTGGAAACATGCCAGGATTGTTCGATTCCTGTTTTAGGGAAGAGAGGAAAATTTAGACTCCCAGATTAAAAGTGAGTTTATCATTTCCCAACGTTTTTAAAAATTTTTATTCTAAAATTTTGTTATTAGTTCTATGCAGAACGGAAGTTTTAGGTAATCTCAAAACTACAGTTGTAAGAAGTCAATTCAGGGAGTTAACGTTTGATTGAGTCAAATAGTCCAAGTCCACTGCACGTTCCATTCTTTTCGATGAGCTCTTCAGCCGCGCTAACCTGTCCCGATCCCATTGTTCGTCGATTCTTTCCTTAATTCGCTGTATCTTCACTAACCGTTTTTAATTTACCCGTCGTTCTGGATCTTTTTCATTAAAGTTATTGTTAAGTGAGCAGTGCGCCATAAAAAAGAAACAATTCATTTGTCTGAGCGCATTGTTCCGTTCGTAAAGGACAACAGCAAACAAAAAGTTACGGACGCCTTTTAAATCACTCAAATGAACTGATTACAAGTTCTCCAGATGAATGATTACAATAATTTTAAAAATTAACAGTTGTTTTTCAGTTAAAATGAAGTCTTAAATTAGAATTGCTAACATAAGCAACATAAAAAAAAATGAAAACACAGCGTTCTAAACATTACGTGAAAAAGAAAAGAATATTTATGCAACAACAATAATAATCGTTGCTATTCAACAACAGGAAAAGAAATAACAAACACATAATTTGAAAATCATAGGTGAGGTAGTAATTATGTTTAAATAATGATATTAATTATTGTACAATTTTTAACATCGATCCAATCTCATAAAACAGCGGATTTGTTCATCTTTAGAGAGTCCCATATGACTTACCAATGAGGGTAATGAGATTCAACAAATTTATGGGAGGAGCAAAAATTTCATGTAATAGTATTCTAGCTTCTATAAAGAACTCTAAAGGCTTTGTAATCTGATCTCTTTTTCTGCATCTCTGTGTTATCTAAAAGAGATCAAATAATATTTTTGCATATCAAAGCAGTTAAAATATTTATTCTCAGTAGTAAATTTCCTGTTGGCAAAATTCATTCACTTCTTTAGTTACCTTAATACTTTTTGCAGTAGCTAAGCGGATGAAATCCAGGAGGATAAGTGAAAGCATAAGATTTAATTGTCTGAAACCTTAGACAGTGTTAATATAACAAAAAGGAGTCCTTTAGATTTTTTTTTCTTTTTTTTTTTTTGCATATGTAAAAAAGGAAGACGAGAGCTATTTGTTCGTCATTAAACAGAATTAGTCCTCATGACCATGACGACGGCTGAATTCAGAAAAACTTTTCTAAAAACAGGAGTTAATGTTGACTTAGTTGCATTATTTCTTATTCCTAGTATCTCTATTACGTCTGCATTCAAGGCAACGTCACCTGCAACGCCACCTGACACACGGAAGCAAAATAGGCGGGAACGCCGCTCTAATGCAGCTCGGATCACAATCAACTCTTGATTTTTGAGCTTTCACTGAAGTTTTAAACTGAAAATTTATGATAAAATATTTTTCAGCTCCACGCAAATGCAAATTTCTAACGCATCTAATTATGATAGCAATATCCCTTTTTTCCGCGTTAAATATATGTTCTTGTATCCATACATATAGATGGAAGAAACTTTCTGTTAACTGGGGAGAAAAAGAATATATGCATAGCAATTTACTACCTGGCCTGCATTGTGTATCTGTCTGTCTCTTCGGTTTCTTTTAATGTTAGGTTACATCAATTTTTAATCGAAATTTCTAGCCTTTGAATTTATTCCCATTTTTATGAAGGAAAAGATTTGAAATATGCATATACGTAGTGCAAATTACAGATAACTCCTTGTTACAAATATACTCCTTGCATATAGTAACTAAATTCAGTAATCTTGGTTTCATGTGCATGCTTGCTGCCATTGAACGTTTCATCGAAACCCTTGCGGTTTCCTTACTGTTAACCGCTATGAGTTTGTTTTGTAAACAAAGAAAGCGCCGATGGTAAGTGATCTGTATTATTGTGTTGTTTTTTAAGTAAATGAAGGAATTTAATGTAAACCGTGTAAAAGGTCAGCCTGGACGCTACACATATCCAAAATAACAAGTCAAAGAATTGCACAAACTCGGTATCCATGTACATATCGACTTTTTCACTTTAAAAAAATCAGAGAATTTCACAAACTAGGCATTGCGCACTCCCTTGACGTTGTTCATGTACACATCAATCTATATTCACGTAAGAAGTCAAAGGAGCAATCAGAAAAAACATATATAATCTCAATAAACTACATATTAAATCAGACAATGAGATTCTGGTTCAAATTTTCTGGTTCTTCAGTCAAACAAAATTTCTTAACAGCATCCAAGAACTTACTAAAATTAGCGAAACTAGTGTATTATCTGTGTAGTGCCGTCGCCACATAAATTCACAAGAATAAGAATGAAAAATATCCTCCATGGTGGCGGTATCCTCCGACGTTCGACCATACGCATTTCCTTCCTACAAACAGGACGCTTTTAATGGCTACTAAGTAAATCTTCATTTACACACCAGTCAATTAATGCTTTTTTTCCCTTTCGTTCCAAATCATACAAAAACTTCAAATTAATCATACCA
Source organism: Stegodyphus mimosarum (assembly GCA_000611955.2). Taxonomy (NCBI): domain Eukaryota; kingdom Metazoa; phylum Arthropoda; class Arachnida; order Araneae; family Eresidae; genus Stegodyphus; species Stegodyphus mimosarum. The sequence goes on from KK115173.1 coordinate 14,277, forward strand.
TATTCAGCTATTTTACAGTGTAAACCACAAAATAACAACATACTTCTTATCCAAAATTCAACACACAAACAAGCCTTTCCAAATCTTTTCCCATCATTCAAATTCACCACAATCATGCAACCAGTGACGTCATAATAGGGTTTCCATAGCATTCAATAACTCAAGTTATCATAAATGAAACTTGGCAATAAATGAAACAACAACTTAGCCATAATCCAAAGGGCACCGTTAAATCTATTCTAACCGAATAAAATATTAGTCCAAAGGGGCAATTTGCCCTGAAGGACTATTAATTTTGTTTTGCATTTTGCATTAGTTCACTTTTCAAATTGTTGTCACCAAATATTATCACCCTTTGTTATATTTAGAAAAATTAAATAGTGAAGAATATCCATAAATGTAGGTACGTTTCTCGCACTGGAATAAAACAACGGTACCTAGAGCCATCAAATTTTGAGTAACATCATTTTCTACTCAGCACAGTCATCTGGAAGCCTAAATTTGGAATTTGAGATTTGTTTTATTATCGATTTCATATTTTGTAACACTTTAATGAATTTTGTTTAACAAACTCAACGATTTCAAAGCGAGCAATGACAACACTGTAAGGGCAAAAAAAATTTTTATCTCCAGGGTGTGAGACTTTGTATCAGAAATTCTAAAGCTTCACTCATTTTAAAATTATTTTCCAATATTGCTGTTGAATTGAATTTTATGGTTTAAGTGTGAAGAACATGATATTTAATAAACAAAGGTAACACACAAAATTTTTTAAAAATACTTCTTTGGGCATAATGTAAAATCTGAAAGCTTTCAGTTTTTTCTTTTTCTTTTCTTTTTTTTTTATTTAATTAAAGAAATGAAACAATTTTATGATTCAGGATCTTTTAAAAGTCAGAATTTCCTGTAGTATTTTTCTTAATGTTGCCACTCCTTTTAAACTTAATCAAAAATTTGATGATAACACAGTAAATAAACGTGGCTGAAGTGACGCTACACACTACACACCGATTGACAGCTATTATGGAAGATAATCTTAAGAGTGACTGGCGAACTTCGTATGTCTGCAGGTCTGGTAGTCTTGGTTTCATGCTGAGTCTTTGAATTTCCTTCAGTGTCTGTTTCTTTTATTAAAAAGTAAGGTTTTAGTCTGTTGATTGAAACTGTTTAACTTTTGCCTGGATTTCAATATTAAAATCCTTATCATTTCGCGCACTTACAGGATATGGTCCAAGCTAGACAGGCTGTAATGAAGAATTATTGATGTTATGGTGTATGAATATGTCAAAATAGTAGGAAAGTTGTTTAGATATAAAAACTAATCAATTTCCATGGGTTGTGGCCTTGGCTTCATATCTTTTGTTATTTTTTGAAGATTTTAAGAAAATTCAAACTGCTTCATGTCAGATGTTGAAAAGAATTCTCCTGGCAATGCTGGAGCTGTTCTGTATACAAGTTCTGTGGATGAGCAACCGAAGTTTTCTTTGATGGCAGATGCCTAAAAGAATGAAATGCAATGCTTCCAGCCATGATTTTAATTCCAGCAGGTGATATTTTAGGCTTGTTTTTAAAGTTCTGTGTTGTCTTTCAATCAAGCCATTTGTCTGTGATTGATGTACACATTTGTAGCATTCATATGAAAACCAAGATATTTTCCGAATACTTGAAAAAGTTGGCTATCAAATTGCGACCTTGGTCAGATAGTATGTGATTTGGAATTCAAAAGCATGAAAGCCAGGCATAAAGTGGAACTAAAGTGATTGATTTTGCTGATTGATCTTCTAATAGCATCGCTTCAATTTATTATATATAATAATCAATGATAGAACATATTTGAATCCTGTGTGAGTAGATAACTAACTAACCCAATCTATATTTAAATACTGGTACCTATGTGGAGGTACTTTGAATGCTCTCAGAACTGACCTAGGTATATCTATGAAATTTAGACTTAGCATGATAAACATATTCTAGTCCATAATCCATTCTAGTCCAATCTTTATTCGTATTGGGCCATATGAAACATTTTGGTATCAATTTTATGGGTCTTATTCCAGGAGAAGATAAGTTTTGAACTGAAGAAGATATTTTTTGCCGAAATTCTGCTGGTATGTATGGATCATTATAAGGTATAGAAGTATCACAGTAGATTTTCTTGTTGCTCTCCAGCATAAGGATTTGTAAGATCTGGGTTGGTTTATGTCTGCGTTGCTTCTCAGTATCTCCCAATCTTCATCTTCTTGAGAGTCTGCTATAGTAAGTCTATTGCAGATGGCACAGAAATGGTGTCTATTTGGAATAGCGGGTAAGTAATGGTATATTCATTCCCTTAGATGAATTGGATATCAATAGAGAACTGGCCATTGTATGATAGTTGTCTAGCTTTCCATGGTGAGGCTTTTTTCAAATCTTGTTGGAAACCAAATGTGTACTTATTATTTCAACCACCTTAGCAGAAGTTGCCAAACTTTAGATTGTGCCAAACTCTGGGAACTATGCATATAATTATTCTTCAGGCAACGATGCTCATAATAATCCTTCAGTCAAGCAACACTGCTATTCTTGGATGATTTTTTTTTCATTGTATTCCAAGTTCAAATGATTTTTACAAACAAATTGTTAGTTATAGTGTTGTAATCATTAATTATAGTGTGTAATAGTTAGTTATAGTGTTAATAAGCAAATAATGTTTAAATATAAGCTTGTGGAATTTGCAAGCAATTGAAGAAACTGTGA
>KK115173.1:17109-29461 GCA_000611955.2 Stegodyphus mimosarum
CTCTTAAAGACAACAAGGAGATGGCCGGTACTGCTGAGTTTGGTGTGACGTTGAGTCTGCTGAGTTTGTTGTGACGTTGAGTCTGTAATTCTCTGATGCTGTTTCAAGCAAAATCAGATTGCTGTATAATTGGAGAGAAAATTATTGAAAAAAAAAAATCTGAAAGGTTTCAGAATTATGTCCAAAGGGGTTTTTCAATTACATCCAAAAGGGTATTTTTTCAACATTTTGTGTGTTACCTTTATTATTAAATATCATGTTCTTTAAACCGTAAAATTCAGTTGAAGAGCAGTATTGCAAAATAATTTAAAAACAGCATTTCTTTAGAATTTCTGATACACAGTCTCACGTGCTGGAGATGAAAATGTTTTTTCTGTACAACGTTGCTGTTGCTCGCTTTGAAATCCTGGAGTTTGTTAATCGTTAAGTTTTAAGGATTATATTATTTAAAATTTGATGGCTCTAGGTACCATCGTTGTATTACAGTGCGAGAAATATATGCAGATTCTTCATTATTTAATTTCTTTAAATATAATACAGGGCAACAATATTTGGTGGCAGCAATTTGAAAAGCAAAACAGCGCTTGTAGTGAATGAATGCAAAAGGCCAAAACGAAATTAATAGTCCTTCTGGACAAATTGCCTCCTTGAACTAAAAAAATTCTGAAAGCTTTCAGATTTTACATTACGCCCAAAGAGCCGTTTTATTAACATTTTGTCTGTTACCTTTATTTATTAAATATCATGTTTATTGCACTTAAACCATAAAATTCTTTCCAACAGCAGTATCGCAAACTAATTTTTAAATTAGCATATCTTTAGAATTCCCAGTGCACAGAGTCGTGCGCTGGAGATAAAAATGTTTTTTTTTCTGTACAGTGTTGCCATTGCTTGCTTTGAAATTGTTGAGTTTGTTAATCAAAAATTCGCTAAAGTTTTACAAAATATGAAATAGATAATAAAACAAATTCCAAATATCAGCTTCCAGATGCCTTCCAGGTGGTAACATACGTTATTCCAAATTTGATAGCTCTAGGTACCATTGTTTTATCACAGTACAAGAAACATACATATATTTATGCAGATTCTCCATTATTTAATTTCTTTAAATATAATACAGGGCAATAATATTTGGTGGCAACAATTTGAAAAGTGAAACAATGCTTGTAGTGAATCAATGCAAAATGAAATTAATAGTCCTTCTGGGCAAATTGCTCCTTTGAACTAAAAAAATCTGAAAGGTTTCAAATTTTAAATTATGTCCAAAGGGGCATTTTAACATTTTGTGTGTTACCTTTATTGTTACCTTTATTACCTTCTCAATTAAACCATAAAATTCAGTTGAACAGCAATATCGCAAAATAATTTTAAAATGAGCAAAACCTTAGAATTTCTGATACACAGTCTCATACGCTGGAGATTAAAAGCTTTTTTCCATACAGTGTTGCCATTTGAAATCCTTGAGTTTGTTAAGCAAAAATTTGTTAAAGTTTTACAAAATATGAAATCAATACTAAAACAAATTTCAAATTTGGGCTTCCAGATGCCCATATTCGCAGTAGGGTTGCATCATTGAAAATTTGATGGCTCTAGGTACTGTTGTTTTTGTCACAATGTGAGAAACATACATACATTTGTGCAGATTCTTCATTATTTAATTTCTTCAAGTATAATACAAGGCCATAATTTTTGGTGGCAGCAATTTGAAAAGTGAAACGGACATTCGGATAATTCGATACAAAACAAAAGCAATATTCTTTCAGATACAAAGCCTGTTGGGACTAAAAAAAACTACAGTAAGATTTGGGGAAGGATCTAAGTATTATGTTTTTTAATGTATCACACAATCCGTATTTAATAATTAAAATTTGTATTTTAAATTGCTAAAGTATGTTTTCTTTCCATATGTTGATAATATTTGATGACTTATGATACATTACAGTAGTTTGGGAATCATTTTAAAAATGTCACAAACATCACAAACTTGCATCCAATAAGTAACTTAATATTTGGTGGCAACAATATGAAAAGTGAAATGGACATTCAGAGTGATTCGATGCAAAATCGAAAACAATAGTCCTTCAGGGACAAAGCCCGTTGGGACTAAAAAAAAAAAAAAAAAACTACAGTAAGATTTGGGGAAGGATCTAAGTATTTTATTTTTGAATGTATCACATAATCCTTATTTAATAATTAAAATTTGTATTTTAAAATGCTAAAGTATGCTTTCTTTTCATATGTTGATTATATTTGATGACTTATGAGACATTTCTGTAGTTTGTGAATCATTTTAAAAATGCCACAAAAACCACTAACTTGCACCCAATAAGTAACTTTTTAAGGTATTCCTCACTCCTTTCTGCATGCCTTCGTGGTGTAACAGCAGCACACTTAGTGTGTGTTCGAGAGGTCCAGAATCGAGTCTCGACGAGCGCATTGCACATTTTTCACATCTCCTGCTTAAAACAACCTAATGACTCTACAACTTTTGCCTTTTCATGCGTAAAATGTTACCAGATTGCACCAAGGTGGTTGTTTTAATATGTAAGTATTTATCTTTTTTTCAAGAAAGAAGCAATTTTCCTCCTGTAGGGGTATGTAGAAATGGTCAATAAAACTACATATCAGTGCATAATACATAACAACATTTGGCAATGCAACGTAAAAAGTTACATGTGAAGAAAAAGCATACATTTTGCAAACTGGTTCAGTAGTTTTAAAATACTTTTTTTAGCAATATTTTATTGTTGGACAAGGGAACGTACATCATTAAACTGTGGGAAAAGCAACTGAGCTTTACAAGAATTGACTGAAACAGTTTTATGAGAGGTATATTCTCTTCATATAATCTGACAAAATTTGAAAATAGGTGGTCCTGAAAAAATTATGAACATAAATCAAAATCATGTTACATGGAAAAAGCAAAGCCATCAGAATTCTCCTGCAATACTGAATAATTGGTAGGTTATGCCGAGAAACTGGTGAAATTTTTTTTCCTCAGATTCTGAACAGAAAGGCAACTAACTACATTCATGGCAGAAATCGACACCCATGTACACGAGAGATTACAATTTATTCAGACTTCATTGAGCATACAAAATAGATGAACTAGAAAAAGCCGGCTCAAGACATTTTACTATAAACCATAAATTTCATTCTCTTGATCCAACAGCAGTTGCTTATGCACAACATGTTGAAAGACTGTGGTGCTCAACTTAGTGGTAGAACAAAAGTCAAGGAGGCATGATTCATCATGATCTTGAGTCTTATCTTGTTTAGTTTGTGCAGCAAAAGTCCTCGGGACAAGAAACTAAGAAAGGCAACTAACTACATTCATGGCAGAAATCGACACCCATGTACACGAGAGATTACAATTTATTCAGACTTCATTGAGCATACAAAATACATTTGAAAGAAAAAGCCGGCTCAAGACATTTTACTATAAACCATAAATTTCATTCTCTTGATCCAACAGCAGTTGCTTATACACAACATGTTGAAAGACTGTGGTGCTCAACTTAGTGGTAGAACAAAAGTCAAGGAGGCATGATTCATCATGATCTTGAGTCTTATCTTGTTTAGTTTGTGCAGCAAAAGTCCTCGGGACAAGAAAATGCTTCTGATGTCACCCTAAAAGCAATTGCAGAAATATGGCTGCCACAAAGTGTATGTGAGAAGTAAACATGAAACTTTCTGCCACCAGCTTGGCATTTGAAAAATGGGGCTGTAATAATAAAATAACTGTAATAAGGTCACTTTAATAATAAGGTCACTTTGTAATGATATGTGTGAGTATTAAATCTAAAATGACAGTATAAGTGGTTATATTTAGAATGAAGCTGATACTGGAAATATACTTGAGTATTTTAAGTTAAATACAATACTACAAAAGTGTAAATTACTGAAAAATATTGTCTGCTCTTGCTTGCATGGTCATAAGTACTTTAACATAAGCAAAAAGCAAACCCCAGGAACAGGGGTTTGTGATTATTATCTCTGTGGTCATACTTCTGTTATATAATAGTACAAAACTTAGCGATTTGCATTTAAAAAAGCTATATACACAAGGATTAAAAAGTAGTAACTGTACACACATTGATATAGACACACAGTTATTTACACATAAGCTGTTAAACTTATTAGAACAACATAACCAAAACCATATAAAAGTTAACTGAAAGATATACTCAAAGATATGTACTGTAGGAGTTATCTGATGTGCTGGGAATATTAGAGGTTAGGTTCGGTGCCAAGCAGTAAATAAAGACATTAAAAGGCTACTACAGTTTGGACAATTTGTATAAATATCAAAAGCCATTTCTTCCAAATAATCTTAACTAAAATGCTCTTTTGTTTTCTCTGAATATCATGAATTCAATGTCAGTAGAGTACAAAATCTGAGATCGGGACTTCGAAAATTTTGAATTTTAGATTTTTCTGGATATAAGATCAACAGTTTAAATTTAGTAAGATGGCATATGGAAATTATAGAATTAAAAATAGGAAATAATGAAGCATTTATAACATTTAGGGAATCAAAATTTACAAAAAAAAAAAAAAAATTTAAGGAAAAAAAAATTTAAAAAAAAAAAAAAAAAAAAGAGAGAGAGAGTTCAATATTTATTTGTTTGCTGTATTAAACATTCCTTTCAATATAAGTTATTTAATTTGTTTCATTTTTTGTGCTAATACTTTCTGTTTAATTCCATAAATAAGACATAATTTCTTGTTCAGTTGCGAAGTTCCATTTTTCAAGTCCTCTCATTACCATGTTGAGAATTCCCACTAAATTATAAATCCAATTTTTTTTGTTCTCAAAAACCTCTCTGTAACTTTCTTCAGTATCAGTAGTGATATTTTCTGGATTTAGAACCATACTACAGATTTCGCCATCCTTCAGTTGATTCATGATTGGAGCATTGTCATCGCAATGAAAAAACTGCTGTTATATCATCCTTTTTTATTACTTACTTTTCTACATGACTTCCCAAATTACATTAATTGAAAAGTTTAACATTTTGTTTGCAATATCTGAAAACCTTCAAATTTGCTGCTATCATCATAAAGCGTAGCTGACATCCAGTATACACTATTGGTAATGTATCATGTGACTGACAACGAAAGTCATGTTGTTTGCTAAATTTTGTCATGCTTCTATCACATGTTGAAATTAAACCTGAGTTATATTAGTTATTTTATACTTGCAACTATTTCTTGCAGATGCTTAAGGCTTATCTGAGTCCCGAATAAATAAATTCCCATATATACTCAAGACTTATCCAGGGCCTGTGCTAGACATTTTGCAGTTTGAAATTCTGCTGCCAAGCATGTCCCTTAATTCTAAAAATTTTGCATCCCAGTGCCTTTCCTAATTCTAAAGATTTTGCCATCTCTTAATTTCATTGCTCAGCACTTCTCTAAATTCTAAAAATTTTGCCTTCTCTCTAAATTCTGCCACCAGATGCAAGCCACACCAGCTGTGGCACCATCCTGGGCTTAACTGAATAACAAATCAGTTATTCTCAATTCAAACAGCCCTAAATGTAACATTTTGGCCTCTGTGTATAATTTACAAAATCTATTTTTTGCATATGGGAATCCTGGTAAATTTCTTGTCAATACATTCTACACTTTGCTGTGGAATTAGCTGAAGTCTGTAGTCATCACCAAGTATATTGTTGACATAAAAGATTACCATGCTCTTTAGTATTCTATTATGTTAGTATTTAAAAAAAAAATGTTTAGACATTGTTGTATGAGTAATTTCTTCTACTGTGGTGTGATGGTAGTCATGCAGTGATGAAAGCAAAAAATGATAAATAATGATTTGACAGGTTGGCATCAGTGCTGAAGTGAAATTAAGAATCGAGTCTCTCTACATGTTTTATTCTGAAAAAATATCAAATGTGCAGGCATAAAACATAAAAAACATTGCTGTTGATCCAGACATCTGGATTTTATATTATTCTGGATATTGAATGTCTAGATTTTGGACTATGTACTATACTATGCAAATAGTGAATCACATCATGAAAAGTGGTAATTTTATGTATCTGGTATAAAAATAGCAATCAACTTTAATAGGTGTTCACAAAAATCACCATCTTGTTAACATTGGTTTTTAAGCATGTGAGAAATGAAGCTGTAGAAAATTAGAGCACATGAATGCAATCTCTTTACACATGCCTATAAAGAGAAAAACTAGACATACTGTTCATCATATAGTATCAGTTAATAATGTGCATAATAAAACATTGATATGAGATGAAAATTTTAAAATGCTTTTTATATTACGCAATAATCGTAGACTTGTGAAATCATTAGTTCAAGAAAAGTATAAAAGAATGCCTGATGATGAATCACACATTTTTATCCATCTTGAGAGAAAAGTATATGGTTATGTGTGGCAGGAAAATAGTTGAAAATACAATCAACAAGTGTATCAAATTTTGACAACATGCTGCTTCTAATATTAATAATTCCCCAGAACTCTCATCTGGAAATGAATCAGTCAAGAATGAAGTTGTGTTGAAAGCAACTAGAATAAATATTGCTCCTGATTTTAAATGCTAAAAGAAATGCTATTAATAATGGCACAATTTTTTTTTCAAATCTATTAATTAGAATAAGATTTCAAGAAATTCTTCATTCTGGTGAATGTGATATCCTCTTACAGTAACTTGCGAATGAAATTGGAGGGAGAATTTAGTTCAAATTAAGGAAAGACTGTTATGCAGAGTTTTAAGAAATGTCTGTGAAATATTGATCTCTTAAATTAAACTAATTTAAAGTAAACCTATCCAGTGCTGTAAGTGATTTAATGAAGATTTAAAGAAAAGATCTGATATTTTGTGAATGATTACTTACTAAAAGAATGACTTGCAAAAAATCATTTCCGTTGTGTAAGAATTGGAGATATTATTTTAAGAAGAAGTGAATTGAAATATTCTTAATTCCTTTCATGTCTAGTTATTAAGATATTGCATGGTGAAGACTAGTTAAACTGGGGAAAGGGGAAATACTGAGTTTTTGAGAGTAGTAAAATGTTCTGTGGTTTGGGTTTGATTAGGTTATTTGAATATGGTATAGTGCACAACGTCTGTCTGCCTAAAGGAAGGGGTGCCTTAATGGAGAACTTTCAAAGACAGCATTTCCTAACCTGTTCTGCAAACGGTCACTGAGGTTCTATGGAAAATTATGAAACTGGGGTGACAGAACAATGAAACGCTGTCTGCTTTTATGTGTTTAATACAATTTAATATAAATCTTAAAAGGAATTTAAAGAAAGAACATAAAGGAGTTTAAATCATGCACATTAAATTTAGTGAAGTGTAATATTTGATAATAAGTGTAATATTTTTGATTATCAAAAGTATTAGTGTTTTAAAAAAATAATATTGTAGTTTTCTCTAGGATGGAGATACACCGGAAAAATCAAATTTCATGTGTTATTTCATGGTCATTTTTACCTGTTAAATCAAAGATTCAAAGATATCAAAGTCATTAAAAGCTAAAAATATTTTGATTTTTTTCCTTGTATTATTAATTTTATTTCTTTTATGAATCATTTTTTTGCAATTCTAGAAGCTGAATTTTTTTGCAATTCTAGAAGCTGAATTTTTTTATATGTATGATATAAAAAGTGGAATAAATGCTTATTTATTTTATTGTTTATCTAATGTATTTGTGTTCTCATTTATTATAACTAAAGACCCAAATTTACTGTGTTTCTTAAAAACTGTAGCATTTAAAATGTTCTGAGATGAAAAAAATTTGAAAATCTCTGTCCTAAAGGACTGTAACAGCTTTAGATATTGTTGCAATAATAATCTTGTACTTTTGAAATAGTTGAATTTGAAATATATCTGTTAATAAATGGCAATGTTTGAAACGCCAACACGAGAGCTGCGTGCGGTTCTCGCACGAAGTAAGATAATGATTTTGAATTTAAAAAGAGATAGAATACGTTTTTGGCTGTTGATTTTTGATGTTACCTTTTCTTCGACTTATATGTTGCAGTTATGAAATTGATCTATTAAATAAAGTTTGCTGTGTTTCATTGGAGTTTGCTTTAATTACGAAACAAGCATTACAGTCTTAATTATTTTTGGAGGCACCGGCGAGATAGAATAATCGTGCGTGCTTTTGAAATGAAAGCACATCTCCTGGAAAGCAAGGTATAGCATTTCTTTATTCCCAATTTCAAACGATATTATAAAGTTATTTGAACGAATTTTGATTTTAAACACTGCAGAAAAGCATACGAAAATGTGTTTTGCATCGTTGCAAATTTTAGTATAACTGTGCAAAAGTTTTCTGTGTTCTAAACTCAGTTTACTATTCCTTACTTAGTTTGAAGTGTCCATCATCGGACTTAGTTTGAAGTGTCCATCATTGGACTTAGTTTGAAGTGTCCATCATTGGACTTAGTTTGAAGTGTCCATCATTGGACTTAGTTTGAAGTGTCCATCATCGGACTTAGTCTGAAGTGTCCATCATTGGACTTAGTTTGAAGTGTCCATCATTGGACTTCGATAGTTTGAAGTGTTCATCATTGAACTTTAATACTCAAGTTTATCTTGCATTTTTACATATATATTTGAGTCGTAAATTATTGTATGTTATTTTATGGTGCATCACTGCATATCAACTGATGGTAACAGTCATAGGTTGTTCGGAATAAATGTGGTATTGCTTATTCTGAGCATTTAAACAAGTGCATTTAATTCCTTGTTGCCAGAGCACTTTATTTATTTATTGCAATTAAGTTGAGCTATTTTGAGGAAGCGTAAAGAACAGGGTGTTCGTAAACTTAAGAAGTAGAAAAAAATGTCTTTCTTAGGAAGAGCTCGTAAGGAGGATTTGCAGAATCTCGCAACTGAACTAGGTGTTCAGGTGACTGCTGATTTGAAAATAGTTGATCTGAAACAGAAAATTATTGAGAGCAGAGATTATGACGAAGTATTCGTCAAAGAAGTCTTAAACACGATAATAGAGGACCGAAAAGAGAGGGAAGAAAGAGAGGAACGTAGGAGACAGGAAGAGGAACGTAGGAGACAGGAAGAGGAACGTAGGAGACAGGAAGAGGAACGTAGGAGACAGGAAGTAGAGGAACGTAGAAGACAGGAAGAAGTAGAGGAACGTAGGAGACAGGAAGAAGTACAGGAACGTAGGAGACAGGAAGAAGTAGAGGAACGTAGGAGACAGGAAGAAGTAGAGGAACGAAGAAGGAAAGAACAATATGATTTAGAGAGATTAAAACTTGAAGCTGAGATAAAGTCTCAAACCACCGGACAGGTCCGGGCGAAAACGGAATTGCGACATCTGATGCAGAAATTTGACGACAAAGAAGGAGATATCAGTCTATATTTATCACTGTTTGAAAGGCAAGCAGAATGGGCTCAAATTGATAAAGAAGAATTTGTATCTCATTTGCTAGGACTACTTCCTTACGAAGTAACACAAATAATAGCTAGAGAACCCTCTGATAAAGCTAAAGATTATGAACATGTGAAGACTTTATTGCTAAAGCGTTTTAAATTAAGTCCTGAAAGGTTTAGGCAGAAATTCATGAAGCATCAAAAAAGTACCGAATCAACATGGGTGGATTTCAGCTATGAATTAGAAAATTATTGCAAGGAATGGGTAACTGGTTTGGGAGTTGAGAGTTTTGAACAGTTGTTGGACTTGATGGTGATTGATCAGCTTAAGCGTCGAGTCCCTCCTGAAATTCGAGATCATTTTCTTGACGAATGGGTAGAAATGATTTCGTCCAAGAAATTAGCCGAAAAACTTGATGCCTACGAAAACGTCCGTGGAAACTTCCAAAAAAATCTTGCAGCCGATCGGCGGAAAGGGAAATACAATCCAAAAACTCAAAGTAAAACAAATTCCGATGATAAAAATAATGCTGAAAATAAATGGCCTTCAAAGTTTAATTCGGGAAGCAAGATCTATCAACCTAGTAGTCCACGTCCAGATGATAAATATGAAAAACGAAAGTCACTGCAATGTTACCACTGTGGGTCCTATCAGCATCTAAGACCTCAGTGTCCAAAACTTAAGAATAGTACTGAATCTTCTGCTAATCTAAACAGAATTAGTTCAAGACCGGACGATGAATTTCTGTTACCTTATACTAGTATTGGATACGTAAATGGCTACAAAATTCCTATATTAAGAGATTCAGGTGCTAGTATTGATATAGTTTGTCGTAAATACATCACGCCAGAAATGCTGACAGGTGAAAAAGTGTGGGTGCAACAACCATTAGATTTAAATCCAACCTGTTTACCCTTGGCTGAAGTCGAACTAAACTGCGATCTCGGACATGTAATAACCAAGGCTGCCATTATTGGAAACAAACTCGACAAAGGAAGGTATTTATTAGGCAACCGAACTGCTGCACTACTGAATGAAAACAAAGAACCTGAAAATCAATCTCACAAGGTTAATACAGCGACTACTAGAGCTCAAACGAAAAGAGATGCGGAACAAGTTTTTGAAAAATATGGCCGGCTTCTAAGATGCGATGTCAAATACGGAATGTATGGAACATCAGGAAGAAGAGGTTCTGAAAGGACTGGCATGGCATATGCATTTGTTGATTATGATGATAGACGAGATGCAGAGAATGCCATAAAGTACGAAAATGGACGAGAAATTCGAGGCCAGAGCATTGTTGGGGAATGGGCTAGAGGGCCATCCTATCGCTCAGGGGGTGGTTCTAAATATCAGCGAAGTTCAAGTTATAGAAGAGAAAGTTATGGACGATCATCACGTCAGAATAGTGAAGAATGTTATCGCTGTAGACAGACAGGACATTGGGCTCGTGATTGTCCTGAACTTGAAAGAGATAGATACTATCCTCGTTCTAGACATCGTTCTCGTACAAGGTCTAGGTCAAGATTACACGGTCACAAGAGGAGTATCTCACATAGTCGATCTAGGAGCCATGATCGTCACAGAAGGAGTTCTTCTGGCTATCGCCATAAAAGTAGAAGTGTAAGCAGAGATAAAAGAGTAAAGGCGAGGTCACCCAGCCGATCTGTAACACCATCCAAGTTAGTTTTCCTTTCACGATCAAGGTCGCATGGAAAAAGTCGAAGAAAATATGAAAAGTCATCTAAAAAGTCGCGTTCAAGAACTTTTCCTTCGGAAAAGTTTCTCCGTTGGGGGAGAGATTGTAACAGCTTTAGATATTGTTGCAATAATAATCTTGTACTTTTGAAATAGTTGAATTTGAAATATATCTGTTAATAAATGGCAATGTTTGAAACGCCAACACGAGAGCTGCGTGCGGTTCTCGCACGAAGTAAGATAATGATTTTGAATTTAAAAAGAGATAGAATACGTTTTTGGCTGTTGATTTTTGATGTTACCTTTTCTTCGACTTATATGTTGCAGTTATGAAATTGATCTATTAAATAAAGTTTGCTGTGTTTCATTGGAGTTTGCTTTAATTACGAAACAAGCATTACAGGACACGTTACGTATGGGGAAAACCACAGAAACTAACCCTGCAGTCATCCCAGCAGGCTGGGATCGAACTCTCAGTATTCAGAGATCTTAGCCACTCTCCTCTTGGTGGGACGCTCAATGACAATCACCAGTAGTGGAAGAGTAGAGAATACTAATTGATGAAGTAAATTGTCCTTGCTATCCTCAAATGTCTTTCTTTGTCAAGATACTCGTCTTTAAAATCTGCTGATTTTAAAGTAACTTTTTCCATTTGTGACTAACTTTGGGTTCAAAAGGGAAGCTGCAAGAAAACTGAGGCTGACTTTTGAGTATTAAAATTTAAGAATACATTTGATTAATTTTGGTTCTATTCGGTTAGAACGGCGTCATTTAAAAATGAAAGAAAAATGATGGGTGAGGGAACAGTGCTACAACAGCACGCCAAATATCGTGGCTCGAGATTTTAACGTTTGAAATATCATCACTTGTTATTTTTTCCATATTTCGCCATTTTTTTTTTTTGTTTTGTTTAGTACGATGGATTACACAATTTAGCGATTACCTAATGACGAAGAGGCTGTTATAAGATTCTTTCAGGACAAAGAAATAATTCATAGCAATAGACTTTGTTCTCAAAGTCATCCGGTGATGTTAACTTTAACTCAAACAAAGCTCCTATACGGCGTTGTTACGTACGGGTTCTTGCTGTGAAATAAAAAAGGACTGCACTGACGTCGAATGAATTTTCCTAACTTCAGTTAGAAATCAGTCATAATACGACAATAGATTGGAATAGTTACTTTAAAGTCTTTTCACAAAAAGAAAAAACAAAGTATAATTTTATACTTGGCAACAATTGGCGGCGGAAAAAAAAAAAAAAAAAAAAAAAGGG
>KK115173.1:31472-106746 GCA_000611955.2 Stegodyphus mimosarum
TCTCTTTGGGCGTAATGTAAAATCTGAAAACTTTCAGATTTAAAAAAAAAATTTTTTTTTAATAATGTGAGCATTTTATAAAGATACGAGATATTTTCTGATGGGGATTAATTAAATTTTTTTAATTTTGTGTACAATGACCTGAAGTGCGGTAAAATAATTTTGTAGGAAACATCAGATCATTACTTGTCAAATATATTTTAGGGAATAGAATTATAATTCGAAAATGATACCATCGAGCGTAAATATGCTAATAATTTGAGGAAAATGATAAAGATTACAGTGAATATCTGCTTCTGTCAGAGAGCTTAATATTTGGACATAAAAGTAATTGGGTAAGATATTAAATCTTGTAATTGAAGTTACTCTTCTGATTGCTGTTGTATGCTGAAAATGAAGTAATATTTTCTTTTCTGAGTTAGCGATGCCTGATGAAAATAGAAAATATTCATTCGAATAGATATAATGAACATACAGAAAATAAAAATGATAAATGTTTCAAAATGTTCGTTTCTTCAGTTTATAATCTGGCAATAAGTTTGCCATCTATTCATAAAGCTTTCTGGAAGATTTATTTTTTATTTCTGATTTTAGTTTCTCTGGACAATTTTGTCAGAAATCGGTGTTTCCCCCCCTTTTTTTTTGCATTAGAATATACATAAATAAGTATCTTACAGGTTTGCTTTGAAGAAAGGCTTAACAGAATTTAATTTTTGCTTTAAAAGTATTGATTTTTTAATTCTACATATTGCGTAATGCAAACTTCTGATGTAATTTTGATAGTTGGTGTATCCATTATAAGTGGATTGTTTGTCATTCTTTTAATACAGCTAGCTCTGCATTATGGATAAAGACGATGTGAAGAGCCAAGATGACAATTATAGTGAAGTTTCATTGTACAAGTACTATGTCGGTGATGTGGTTTCTTCTGGATTACAAGCCGTAGGATCGGATTTCACACTGAATAATAAAAAATTCCAGGTATTCAGCGGTTCCTTACATTACTTCCGAATTCTACCAGAAAGATGGGAGGAAAGTATAAAGGAAATGAGATATTGTCATTTGAATACTGTTTGCACGTACGTACCATGGAATTTACACGAAGATAAGCCTAGCAATTTCAATTTTACTGGTTTATTGGATTTAAAATTGTTTATTGAAACTGTTCGAAAACAAGATATGTTCCTCATTTTACGGCCTGGACCATATATCTGCGCGGAATTAGATTTTGGTGGTTTGCCTAGCTGGTTACTGAAAGATAAAAATATGAAGGTGCGTTCTAATTATCCGCCATTTTTAGCTGCAGTTAAAAGTTACTTTACAGAATTATTAACTTATATTTACGAGTACCAGTTTACTGTAAGCGGAGGACCTATCATAGCAATGCAAGTGGAAAATGAGTTCGGATCGTGCGGAAATACGCTAAAGAATAGAGACGACTCTGACTACATGATATTCCTTCGAGACACTTTGCGCGAAATCGGAATTCGAGAATTACTTTTCACATGTGACATGCCATCTATAGCTTTAACTCATGGATCTATAAAAGATGTTTTGATGGCAGCAAATTTTCAAACCGATGCAGAAAACGAGTTAAAATTACTTGAAGAGCAACAACCAAATCAACCACTGATGGTTGCTGAATTATGGTCAGGTTGGTTCGATCATTGGGGTGAAATCCATCATGAAGTGCCAACTGCTATCTTAATAGAATCGCTGAACACTATTTTAAAGAAAAACGCGTCATTTAATATATACCTCTTTCAAGGAGGTACAAACTTCGGATTCTGTAATGGGGCTAATATAGGATTTCCTGAATCAGAAAGTCCATATTGCAGCACTGTAACTAGCTACGATTATGATGCTCTACTTACAGAAGATGGTAGATGTACTGAAAAGTACAGAGCTGTTTGTTCAATTTTAAAATCTGTGAAAAAGCAGTACCATCGGCCAAAAGAAATTATGACCTCAGATGTCAAGTTCCTAACTATGAAAAATATACCTATTAAGAGGTACTTGCCTCTTAAAAAAATTATACCCATTATACACGATAAAATCCAGTGTGAAATTCCAGTCTGTATGGAAATGCTTGGTCCTCATGAATATGGCCAGAGATTTGGATTTGTGCTCTATCAGACTGAATTTAAAGAAAGTGGAATTCTGGAATTTCATATTACTCATGGAACACGATCTGTTGTATTAGTGAATAACATTCATGTTGCAAACGTAGAAAATTCTCATGGGGTCCAAAAGCTGCAAATAACACATAATGCAGAATTAAAACAGAGTATACTTAGTATCTTGGTTGAAAATTTGGGTAGAGTAAATTTTTCAGAGAAGAAAGAAATACTTAATAATGAAAGAAGAGGTTTGTATGGAAATGTAACTTTAAGCGGAAAACCACTGGAAAATTGGCAAATATTTCCTTTAGATATAAGTGAAAATCTAGTGAATAGAGCAAGTCTAATAAACTGGGAGGAAGTGGATCAGTCGAATAATAAAGAATGCATAGGTCTTTATGCAGCTTCTTTCAATTTAAATGATGTAAAAGACTCTTTTTTGTATTCTTCATCATGGTCTAAAGGTGTAGTAATAGTTAATGGATTTAACATTGGTCGATATTGGAGCATTGGACCTCAGCAAACTCTCTTTATACCTCACCAGCTCCTTAAAATAGGATTAAATGAAATACTTGTTTTCGAATTGAACAGTGTAGTGAAGTGCCTTCAATTTCAAGATTCTCCCAATCTTAACACTTTTATAAATTGGACTAACTAACTATTTCATGTACTTTTATTAATTAAATATGTTTTAAATATAAGATCATATTGCTAGCTATTAAAGTAAGCTTTTGATATTTAATTTTTTATTCATAATGGTATATTTTGGTGATTTATTAATGATGATGACCTAAATTTGTATGATTTTTTTAAGGTTCCAATAAATATTTTACATTTTGAAATGTAATTTTTTTTGAGTTATACATAATCATACTTTTAAAATGGTGTTACTTTTAAATTGGTCATAAAGCTGTGTACATTCTGCTGTACATCAAAAAAATAATTTTTCCTTTTCAAATAATTCTAGCTTTTCTTCTTCCCCAATTTTGCTTTATTCTTTCTCTCAAAACTCTGTTTTAATATTAAAATGAAAACAGGCTTTTTGAAAAATAGTAATAGATTAAAGACGTTTTCTTAATTTAGAAATTATTAAAAAAATTTAACTTTGAATGAACTGCTTATATGTTCATAACATGGATTGGAAAGAAATCGCTCAAATGTTGGATTATTTCCAGTTGCTTTATTAATTTTTCAGAGGCTCTATTAGATAATGATAATGCTTATCTCACACTCATTTTCCTGAATTAGTAAATAGTTCTTATAGTTTTATTCATATGGTGCAGATTTAGAAAATGTATTTTTGATTTTAAAATTTGCAGGATCTTCATGCCTAATTATTCACTCAACCATAAATATCAGAAAACCACATACTCTCAGATAGTTTCTATAAAAAGAACATCTTTTTTATTTGTTTATGTATTTTTAAATGTTAACATCAAATTGGTGCTTGGATTAAACTTCTTCAGGATCTCATTTGTTTCTTCATTACTAGTATGCGCATTTGGAGCTAGTTTCTTGTGCTGTTCTAAAAATATCTTAGAAATTCACAATTTCATTTCACTAACTCAAATGATTTCTAACAGAGTGTGAACTGGAAAGAAATTATAAAATGCCCATCTCAGTAATGTTTTTGATTTTATATATTAAATGATATTTCACAATAATGTTCACCTACTTTGCATTTTAACAATCTTCTTTTACTAAACATCTAATTTCATATGTTATCGTTAATAGCTGTTTCCATAAGCATCAGATGTGTTTCATTTGGGTACTCTTCTGTTATCAAGGTCAGATTCTACACACTCATACATATAAATTTGCATACATGAAAACGTATATCCAAATATACATGCATACATACATACGTTTCTGAATCAGGTCCCTACAACAGGAGTACCTTGATTTGTTTCATATTTTCAACCCTGATTATTTTTTTTTTTTAAATGTAGGAAAAAATAGTAGTCTACAAAGTATTATTTTTGGATGTTAAAAGAACTCTCTTGCAATGTATCAACAAATTCCTATTATGAAATTATTCCACAAACAATATACAAAAGCAAATATCCACAAGACAAGTGGGAAAACACATAGACAAGCCCCCAGATGGAGACTTCTGATGGTGAATAGTAAAACAGTCTCTATCATTGATAAAATAGGTCTCTACATACGAATGTGGCAAATGCCATCAGTAGGGTTTGTTAACACATTGGACCGTAATATAAATTTTACAGAATAATACGGCTTGCCAAGACAAAGCTATCACTGCCATTATGGACAAAAGTATAATCTGCATTAATAAAGTATTTATTTTTCAAATACACCTCATACAGAGTTTTTCATAAAAGGCATCCTATTCTGAAAACATAACTCTTGCATGCAGTACTGTGTTTAACTTCAAATGGTTTTATTGAAAAGAAATTATGTTTCCAAATATTTTATCCAGTGTTGAAATGGAATTACAGCTATTGGTTGCAAGAATTTATTTTCTGAATTTCACATTGTCTCATTCAATATTTATAATTTTATATGACATTATTTGTAAAATAATGTTTTGCCAGAATGAAGAATCATAGTTGATTTAGTATCAGGTGATTGTATCCCCATTTAAAAAATCCTGGAAACTAACCATAAGTAAAAATCTGATATAATATCAAATAATTACCTTGATATATTATTATTATACAATTTCATTAGAGAATTCATTCATTATGGTATATAAATTTCTTACAAATTAATTTATGTTTCACAAAATTACTTCACACAGTTGCCTGTCTTTTTGTTTTCTCAATATTTTAAAAAATGACTGCTGTGCTTAGCTTACTTTCTTTTTGATTGGGGGGGAGTTAATTTCTTGAAACTGCTCCATTAATATTTTTCTTTGCTAACAACTGAAAGTTCTGTCTGGCTTTTTGCTCAAGACATCAGATATTAAATTAGAACTTCAAGTTTGCATATTAACATGCACTGGAGATGAGGAATCGGTAGAAAGAAGAGAATAGTGTATTGATTTATTAAGTTACCTATTTAATCACTAATTATGACCCATAAAGATTCCCATGTATTTCAGTGTAATGAGAATAAATGATGTTTCGTGGTCAAGGATGTTCTACTTTCTGTCATTATCACCCATATAATTAAATGAACTTTTAGGTATGGGTACATGGAAACAAATTTTCACAGATTTAATCAGTTTTGCTGCTTCTACTTTTAGCCTGAATATTTCAGTTCCTGCCTGACTTTTTTCAATAATCTAAAAAATTTCAAATTTATGTAATCCTTGAAGCATGTTCTTTTTAAGACAATGTGTGAAAGATAAGTCTACCTTACACAAATCCGGAAATTCTGTATTTCAGAAGCTTGAAAAATCTGGAATTCCAGCTTTATCCAAACCACAATCATCCCTGTTTAAGAGGAGTATACATATTACTTCTATATAAGTGGACATACAGATCTTTATACAGGATGCATGGCTGCCAACTTTCTTAGTTTTACCCAAATCTCTCAGTGTTTAACTTTTAACCTTTTAAGAAAATATTCCTAGTAATAAATGAAATTTATTAAATTCAGCAAATTCCATTTGTATACTTCTAGTGATTTTCAGCATAAGTTTTCTATTAAATTTTATTTCTTCTGAATTGTCTTAATCTACTCTACACATTTGTGAAATTTTTAATGGAGCTTCATGAAATGTGTAATCAGTTTATATTACATCAATAAACAGTACATTACCAAGTTTATAGGATAATATGTACATCAATTATATAATTCTGCCATTGCATTTAAAAGTAATCCTTTCTTTGTATTTTGTCAGTATAAAATTATAACATAATTCCAAATCAATTAGCCAAAGAACAAAAGGTTTAGTATAGTTAATTAAATATTAATACACTTTACATCAGAATCATAAATAGTTCAATAACCTGAATCACACAAAAATAAAGTGAATTTAGAATTCTTTTGAAATAACATCGTTGTGCTGCACAAAAATCACTTTTCATATTTTAAGGTTAGCTGCTATGATGATTCTAAATGATGCCAGGAATTAGAAAACTAATCAAAAATCTAGTGAACAGAAATATATAAAAATGACATTATTGAACATGTTTTAATAGTTTATGAACTTCAGTGTTTTATTACCAGTGCTGGACAAGACATTATTCTTTTAACAGACTAGTGATAATGATAATATGGTATAGGAAATTGCTTATTTTTTTATACATTTGCATCTCATGCTGTCTAGCATCTGTAGTGGCAACCCATCTTTTTAATCCATCGCTAATAATTTTGTCAAAACGATATTTACTTCACATATGCAGAGATGGGAAAACTTAACAATCAACCATTTCTATAATATTACAGATGCAGTCTTTCGAACTGAATATTCTACCCTCCCTAAAAAAAAGGCATAGACTTGCTTCAAGGAAGAGAGCATCTAAGGGTTAAAAAAATTAGTGACCTGAGTAATGAACCCATTTTGTCCATTCATTAGGTAGGAAGGTAAATAGTAAAAAAAGATAATCAGCTTCATGATGAATAAATATATAATAGTTTCTGTCTAACTGTAAGATGGTATTTTGTTCAAGTTATTCCAATACCCACATTACAACATAAAGTAAACATGAAATGTATACAAAATTTATCTTCTGTCGGGAAACAAAACCCAACTTTGTGTTTCCACAATAAAATGCTTCTCTCTACTATTAACTAAAAATTTTTATTGTAAAAATATTCAGAAGTTCCTTGTATTCTATGTTTAAATTAAAAAAGGAAGAATCCCAACAAGGTTAAGAATTTTGCCAAATAGAAAATAAACACAAATGAAATTCAGAATGTATTTATAATAGCAAAAGTATAAAGAATAACAACAGTTCTATTATTTCTTCTCATTTAATCTACATGTATTAATAATAAATCCTCTGAATGTTGGAACAGTCAGGTATATACCAGTCATGTTTCTCTACTTGGAAGTTTATTTCCGTTAAAATAATTAGTTCATTTCAAAACAGAGAAACAAAATACTCAAAGTAATGAACGCTATGTGAAATATAACAATTTATATAGCATCAATTAATTTTTCTATTCAAAGATATTACTTTGGAAGCGATTAGAAGAAAAATCTACTCGAATATTCCTTTCAAAAAGTAATTAACTGAAAAATTTGCTTAAATATTTATACAGAAATTACTAGATTTATTGTATATTTTCATGTTTGTAAACTATCAGCCATTATTATTACGCATATAAGTATACTTCACAAGATACTAATGCAAGAAGGTGTGAGATAAAGAAAGCAGAAAACTAAATGAACATTTTCAAAAAGATTTATTTCAGTGTTCATAATATATATATATATATACTTCATTTATGGACAGTAACTCAAGATTTGTATAAAAAAGACATCAGATAGCATACAAATCAAATGATTTCGTTTATACTGTGGATTCTGTTTATACAAGCAATTTCGTGTTCATTTTTTAGCTTGTTTGTAATTTTTAGAAAATGAAAAACTTATAGTATAAAAGAATGATTCAATATGCTAAAATTTATTATTAAAACTAGGCACACAATGATTTACTTAATAATTTTCAGAAATCAATGCTATAAATTATTGATTATAAAAGGAATTTTAGATACTCACATGCAATTCAACATACCAAAAAGAATGTTTTACATTTTACATTCTACACATACATTTAAAATTTTGAATATGTAAAACAATTTCTGCAATTAATTATACGAATTAAGATTAGGCTACAAAATCAAGAATATGTTCAAGGGCTTTATGAGTCCTCAAATTCTTAATATATTATTATAATGTGACTTATAACAAAAAGAATCACCTGAGAAAAACATGAATATCAAAATGTCTCAACAGAGAAAAAGACAGAACTAGAAAAGTCGACTAGACACGTAAAATATATATATCGTTTAATATAAATGTTCGGTTTCTTAAGCTTTCAGAATATTTGCAGAATATATTTTTAAATAAAAATTTTCACATGGCCTTTCCAAGTGAAAGTACAATTTTTCATATTGGTGTCACATAGCAGTAAACAATGTTTGAAGCCTGAAATGCATAATTTCATACTTTTACAAAATTTCATAGATGCCCAGTTTTGCATAGAATATTGAAAGCTGAAAATTTTACTTAACATGAGTTTAGAAAGATTAATTACATTGCTGAAATGTTTAGATTTTGATTTATTTTAATCATATTTTAGTGCATGATGAAGTAATATACAATATGCACATTTAATGAAAACTACAAACACTCACTCTTTAAAAGTGCAACCATCAATATTTGAGAAATTATGAAAATTATTTACACAATGAAGACACTATACTCGAAATGACACAATGCAATGTAGATATGAATAAATGTTTTTGTACACTATGAATATCTTTTAATATCAGTTAAGATCAAAATTTGCTTCCATACATAACTACAATGAAACTTGTTGAACTATCATTTTTAATGCCAATCTTAAAAAGTAAAGCTGATTTTTTTGTAACAAGATATGCACATGTTGAAATTATAGTAAATTAAGAATTTCAGATTAACAACCTGCTGTTTTTATAGCAGATATTTTCAGAATGCCATAATCAAAATCACATTATTTCACATAAAGGGGGAGGGAGGAAGTCAGATCTGCCGAGTTATGTACATTTTGTTTCACAACCACAAAACTTAGCCAAACAATGACATACATAATCAGGTAACCAAAATTTTTACATAAAAATACATTTAACAACAGATAAGAAAATATATGTCATAATATCACAAATTAAAAATATACAAAATTTTAACATTGCTATTTCAAAAATTAATCCAGCGAAGAATTCTAATTTCATAGGGGTAGAGACTAGTGAACAGCAAGCAGTACTGCTTAAAAGAAAACTGGATTAAAATTTAGGCATGTTTCAGAAATTATTATGCCTTTCATGTTATAACTTCACATATAAATCTCTCCACACATAAAAACACAGACATTTCATATATGCACTGCTAAATTTATATGATAATACAACAATGAACAAATTCTGTTCAAGTGAGAGTTTACAAGAACTGTACCCGTTCACAACAACTTGCACTTCAGAAAAGTGCCTAAGATGAATAAGAATGTATCAATGAATCATTGCATTATTTGGTCGAATCAGCATTTTGTACAAGATAGGTCACCCAAGATGACACACAAAAAATAGTCAGCATGAACTGCTTTTGAATCGGGTATCCCCATTTTCGAGGACAGCCAATTTAGCAGGCGAGGTAGGTGACGATGAAATGGTGCCAT
The DNA here is from genome assembly GCA_000611955.2 of Stegodyphus mimosarum. NCBI lineage: Eukaryota > Metazoa > Arthropoda > Arachnida > Araneae > Eresidae > Stegodyphus > Stegodyphus mimosarum. The sequence goes on from KK115173.1 coordinate 40,885, forward strand.
TTCGTCCTTGCAATTGATACCGTTCTTTAAGCTGTGCTAGAGCTGCTAGAAGCCTAGTATTTGCAGCATCAAGTGTTTGTATTTTCCTTTCTTGTGCATCGATAACTTTTTGCTTTGCTAAAATAACACCTTGCATTTCTTGTTGTTCACGTCGTAATTCTTCTTCAACTGTTATTAACCTACAATAAGAATGTTTTCATGTTAGTTACATATCAGAACAATAATAAATATTGAGTTATTTATGAAATTTCTGTTATTTCTGTGCTATAAATTATATCACATGTCGAGAATTTTACTATTCGTAAATATGCCATTTAAAGAGAGTAAATAAAAAATGGAAATCTGATAAAATTTATTAAATTCTTTTCAAATTAATATGTTTTCATATCAGTTTAAAATTTCTTTAACACATACAATTTCCAACACCAAATTGCGCATGAAAAGAAACTCAGAAGAAGAAATTAAAAAATAACTAGGACACATTTCATGATTGCTAGCTATGGAATAATCAAAATGCTAGTGACACAATCCTGGCTATAGAGGTATTTGACCTGAAAAAGAACAGTGGTTGATGTAACAAGTTTCACATATTTGATAAATAGAGGTTAGGACAGAGAGGAAGACTAAAAGGACTTAATGTGGCAGCTTGCATAAAAAGAATAAATGATGGCATTTTTAGCACAAATTTTATTAAGTTATCATTAAATTTGTACAATTCAACTTGTCAACAAATAAGGGTATTTAAAGGGGAGGACAGAAATTTCTTGAAAAACTCCTACTACATTTCACCTTAACTACAGATTGAAGGAGGATTTCTAAAACTCGGTATAAAAGTTACTGAAACAACAATATATATCATTGGCTTGTATACAATTGTTTTTAATTTAATTCTACTCAATATTTAAAAAATAAATAGTGTATATAATTTCAGCTAAAAGAATTATAAAATTTCATATTGCTAAATTTTATAATAAAAAATAAACTTATTCTGTCAATATAAATAAAGCATTCAGTTTTTTTTTAAGGATTATTTGAATGCAGGATACTTTTTGGTTTTCCTATATTAATTCTTTACAGAAGGAAAAAAAAATGTCTCTTAATTCAAGTTTTATACATCATTGTTAAAGTATCAACTATTTAAAGCACAGTGTAGAAAATCTCAACATGATACAAATATAGAGAAAATGACCACATTTATTTTCAACTTAGCAAAGCTAGTCGACAGAACATGTGATATAAGCAGTTGCCTATAGTGCTATTTCTTTAAGGGCATCATCTAAGTAGTATGCATATATGTTTAATTTCTACAGGTTACTAACTGAACTCATCACTTAGAGTAAAGGCAATGTTGAAATCAGGCCTTGCTAATTGGAGGCTTTGATATCAAATTCAATTTCTTATTATAGTAAATTATTCAGATATTTCCATTATAAATATTATTTTTTCAATCCTTCTAGTTACCTTATCCAATGCATTTGAAAAAAAAAATTGCAATTAACTTATTATATGAAAATGATGAATCTTACCTATTTGAATTCTCAATGCCAAACTCAATTTTGATAATTGCATTGCCATAACACTTAAAGAACTTAAATATCATATGCAGGAATAGTTCTATATATAAAACACAGAACTTAAGTTTAATTAAAATCTATTCCTTGGGCTATTAAATAGTCCGAAAAGATATATCTGCTTATGAAATTGTCATAAGAAATTAGTATTAAAAATTCTTTTGCTATGGTAAACCTATTTATCTCTCTCTCTATATATATATTACAAGTACTTACTTTTGCTGTAGGATTATTACTATTCTGATATTATTTTAGATACTTATATTGTATTTATCAACAGAAGTTTAGAGTTAATACAGTGAAATTTCCCTATGATAACCACCTCTGGTTCTATATGATTTACATCTACAGTGGTCACTACAAGATATTTCACATCTATTTCATGCTACTACATTACAGCTAGATTACATTTTATAAGTATCTGCACCATCAAGGTAATCAATGAAAAATGCTTTTATCACAATATATTATATCTTTAAGCAGGATAATAATTTTTCAATAAATAACAATGAAACTTTTGTTCTGTTCATGTTAATAACCGTATTTATAATTGTAACAAAATAAGGCTTTAGTTCAGAAGCTCATCATAGAAAATGTCTTTTTACTAATAGTCATTTCTTAGCCTCAAAATTTTTGAAACAAATTTTATACTTACAATCGTTGATATTATTGTTATAGAGTCAAATTAATGCATTTTAAAATAATTTCTATAAAAAATAAAACTAACCACAAATTAAATTTTTTGCACTTTTTTATACCAAATTTTAAATAATTATTTTTCTAGATTAGGTAATTTATTCTCTTCTGCTTTCAAATAAAATTCGTCGATCTGTTGTTTCTCTCAGGATGTGTTGGAAAAACCCATTAAAACGCTTTTAGAATAAATGACGTAATCAAAATCATAACTGTAACCCAAATGCAGAAATATTTTTTTGAAAATTTCAAAACTTTTTTGTTTTTGTTTTATATTGACAATAAATAGTGGACATTGCTTAAATTTTACCAATGTTATTGTTCGGATATTGTTACCAAAGTCCCGCTTGTTTGCATATGAAAATATTGAAAATATCTCATTTACTGCGATCAACAATTCAGTTAATATGATCAAAACATTATAGAATGTTTTTAATTGAAATAATTGGCAAATAAGTTCAAAACTAATTATAAAAATTGCCAATGACAGAAATGTTGCCAAACAGCTTGATTTCAATTTAGTTAATCCCTTAAATTTAAGGGGAAGGACCAACCTTAGTTTTATGGAGATTTTCAATAACTATCGGTTCTGTAGTTGATCAGACATAGGTCCCTCTTCTTAAAAAGCAAAAAAATTCTGCAGAATTTTCCTTTCGTGACAAAAAATTCTCGGAAAACATTTACACCAAATCACAATTCCTCCCCCCCCCAATTTAAAATTTTACTTTGACAAGTTCTCTTTCAGTGAGGGATGCCAATCTAGTATAAGATAAGAGTACAGTATCAGTCAAATAATTTCCAAAAATAGTATGAACATTTCATAAACAAACTGCTGCATTTTTCTAACTAAAATGCAGTGAAAGTACCTATTTATATGTTTCTAGTCATATTTATATTAAAGGCTATTTCGGAGGATATATTTTTTCATGCTCATCATTTAATTTTATCAAATATCTGTGTATAAATGATCACATTAAGCAGCTCCTGTATTGAAACAAGAATCACCAAATTATTAGTTCATATTTGAATAAATACATTTTAAAGCATTTACTCCCTTACAGGAAGTTTATTGCTAAAATTTACAAACCTCAAATATCTGCATGTATTTTAATTATCATTCAAAGTAATGATAGAATCATAAAATGACTTTTGCTTTTATATGAAGAAAAATCCAAACTTATGGAATTTGTGTTATAACCTATTAAGTATCAAACTGAAGCTCATACTTTGTTATATTATGAAGTATGAAATAAAAAGTAATTTTAGCTATAATATATTATTTGCAGAACCATTTTATATGTACCTTGTTATAATATTTTTCATCTGTTGATCTTTTTCATCTTGCTGCCTACGTATTCGTTCTTCACCAGCCTCTAACCGAGCTTGCCAATCAGCCACAACTTTCTCTGTTACAGATTCTTGCTTTGACAGTTTTTCTTCAGCTTCAGAGAGTTTGCTCTGCATACTTGACATCAAACGCTTGAGTTCTTCAACTTCTTTTTCATACTAAATTTAGGGAAAAATTAATAATTTTTTTTAAATGACAAATATAGTTTCAACTTTTTATTGACATGAGTTAAAAGTTCTGAAAACTTGTTTTAAATTTACATGATTGTAATGGTATTCAAAAAAGCAATTTCAGATAAATAAAAATCTTTACCTCTTCCACAGATTTTCCATTATTATTATCTGTTAAAGTATTGCAATTTGTTGTAATAGTTGTTTCATTTGGTTGGACATTGCTGTTGTCAATATCAGCTGAATTAGTTCTATTGAGAGATAAATGTTTAAATGAATTTTAAAATAACAATATTTAGGAAAAATATAATAATGCAACATAAAATATAGAAAAGTGTTAAATATTTTTAAGACAAATTCCATCAAAAAAAAGGGGGGGAGGGATGTGAAGATAATACAAATTCATTACATAATCAAAAAAGTTTGAAATAACAATAGAAATGATTAGTATCTAGCTTTAGTTGATTATTTACTCCATTTTAATCTCTTCCTTCTTTAAAAATTATTTTGTAAAAAAATTTCAACAGGTATCAATAAGCGAAAATTTTCCCGACTATGGATGTATATCAAAACTGGTCACAAACTTCTTAGAACTGCACCTAGCAAAGATCAATCAAATAGAATGAAAACTCAAATATGTAACTAACAGATATTTTTAGAAAGAAAAAGTATCTGAAGAAAAATGTAAATAATATACTTTTTTTTTTAAATATGAATGTTTCAGGATAATATAAATATCCATCTGTACATTTATAGAATTTCTTAAATTCATACTGGAATCAGCAATCAAGAGGCAGATTTCTACATTTAGTTGAACAAGTCAAGTATTTACAGAAATGAAAAAGTTCACCATAATTAAGATTTCACTGTTAGGATAAAAAATGTAACTTCCAATTTTTAAAGGCTGTCATTATTGAGATCGATACATTTCAATTTGATTTTCTAGGAACTTGTGAAATTTTCTCCATTAGAATTTTTTTTAATGATGTAGCTTCTACATTATTACTGTTAAAATACATGGAAAAAATTTCTCAGCCCCAAGTCTGTTTTTTTATTAATAATTTTCTCTATTTTTTAAAATTAATTTCATAAATAACACTTAACTTTGACTGCAAGCAGCAACAGTTACAACATATGATAATGCTGGATAGAGTCCAAATGAAACTGCATTCAGCAATAAATATCACATTCCTTTATGCTGAATTGTTTGTTCATATATTGTTATACCAAATAAACTCACTTCTCTTATAATAACTTGATCCATAGACATTATGTAAGTATTATTTTAAATATCAATGTCTCAAATATAAGTAAATATTCTGTTTTAAAAAATTCTACAATATTGAGTATCTACTGCAAACCTTTATCAACAAAAACTCTCAGCAGTTTTGACTCCACATTTATATGCACTATTAAAACTTTTTTTTAACCCTACACTGCATTATGTTGCCAAATTGCTACACAGGTGATTTGTCTTCTTAATGACCAACAAAATGTAACCATAAGGTAACTGTGCGTCAAGACAGTTTCGTCAAGTGTTTTGGACATCTTTAATTCAATTATCACCTTTTATTCTCAATAGATGGCAGTAATTACCTGTAATAGTAAATAAAACCATGGGATAGACTTTTCAAATCACTTGAATGACCAAATTTTGCAGTTGGTATTTACAATTAAATTTCTATGAACCCTAAAAAAACATATGCGTAAAATTAACATTTATCTTCCATTTAACAGGCTTTTTATGTAAAAGCTAACATTTAAAAAAAAATTAGGCCATAGTATGTATCTGTAGCCATTTGGGAATATTATGCAGGAAGGATACAGACAACAATTCAACTCAGCACTGTAGTTCAGAAAGTATGTGCTCTGTATATATTTATTCTAGATTTTTCTTTTCTTTGTTCATGCAGTTTTAATTATACGCCTTTGTCAAAGGACTGGAAATAATTTATTTCTTTTTTAAACCTTTATAAGATAAAATAGTGAAAGCAAATAGGTCTGTTTACTTTGTTGATACGGATGACAAAAAAGTATTGACATGAAATATGGAATGCTCTTTCAAGTAAAAGTTATGAAGATCCTACATTTAATCCTAATGTACACCACTTTGACAGGAAAGAAAAGTGCCATGTGAAAGTAAACTGTCCTCATGTTATAACAACTTACAATAAGCACATAGAAGGTGTGGACTTAATTGATTGGAAGGTATAAAATAATCATGGAAAGCAAAAAGCGATATTTTTGGTTGTTCTACCGAAAATATAAATTACCAATTATTGATTGTTAAATAAGAAAGTGCACAAACTAACTTTCAGTACTGCAAAGCCTCTAAAACTTATAATTTTAGACTGCAGTTAGTGCAAACTTTGTGGTTACATGGAGAAACAAAATCTCTAAAATGAGGGCGGCCGTCAGCTACAGAGAAAATAATTCAAAATGTACAATGTTGAATTTCAAAGAATTTACTAGAGTACAGTGCAACAAATGTTCAGGTCCCCTATGCTTTTACGAAGAGAAAAACTACTTTAGAGACTATCATTTAAAATAATTCTCTGTTGAATGCATGGTGTAGCCATTTGGCATGGTTTAATTTTCTTACTTATTATGTTCAACTGCATGTTGTTGCCATCTGGCAAATTAATATTCAATTAAAAAACAGTGAAAATTTAGAATTCATTTTTTAATGCTTTCTCAATATAATCAAGTACGTATGTATTTTATGAAGGTACAAAGTAAAGCAGAAGAATACTGCAGTCACAATCATACTATGTATTTTTATTAGTTAGCACTATTAGCTTAAGTAACTCATTTTTATCTACTACTATTAGCTTAAGTAACTCATTTTTACCCCCAGCGTTTAGTCCCCAAGCAAACTTGGTACTCATTTTATCGACTCGCTCAAGGGATGAAAGACTGAGTCAACCTTGCCCAGTCCGGAGATCTAACCCCGGACTTGTGGTGATGCTATGCGATGTGCTAGCCACTGCACCACCAGGCCTTGACACCAATTATATATGTGTGTGTGTATTTACCAAATTAGAAATTTACAATTTTTCAATGAAAAGATTATGAACATTTCAATCAATTCTATATTTCAAACATAATAAACTTACATGAATGAGCATATGCCAGATATACTGAATTAAGAAAATGTTAATAATTAAGGGCATACGAATTATCAAACTAGTCGCTCCCACTATAATAATGATTTTGATTTTAATGATTGTAGCTAAATTAGTCACTTTTTTTTTTTCACTGGAAGGGGAATCTTCCTAAAGTTAAGCTTTTCAAAATACATTTTATTGAAAGAAACTGAAACAGAGACAGAGAATTTTGATTTATTCAGCTAAGGGTGAATTTTAACTTGTTGTCCAAAGAAGCAGGACATGTTCTTGACAATTATTAGCAATTTGATTAACAATTTCTTAGAAAAAATTAAGATATTAGCAGTTGGTAAAAATTAGAGATACGATGAATCTAATGCCAAATCCTAAAAAGGGTTCAAATATCTCAAATTATATAAAAATAAGCAGATGAATAAACAAATTTTTACTTAACATTATACATTTCAAAACATTTTCAAAATAAAATTTGAAATCTGCATTTAATGAAAAACTTTTAAGAATACAGTTTTTAGAAATACATTTACATTTATTAAAAAGATACAAATTAAGTTTAGTTCTTGAAATGCATAATTAAAATTCTTAAAAATCCTGGGGTTCATTGTCTCAGTTAGTTCAGGAAAAAATATTTGAGTGACAAATTTTTTACAGGTTAACTAGAACATTTCAATCAAAGCTAGGCCAGAAGGAAGAAAATTATTTCAAGATTTAATGTAAATAAAAATTCAACACATAAAGAAACACTGACTTATTTTAAACACTGAAGCATGGCACACAAGGCCACCATAAAATGATATTACTGATCACTGAACTATTGAACTAACTGAATTTGCAACAATCTTATTCTTCTTAGTTAATGATTGTTTCTGTTGGAAATTAAACCTTTACATTTTGTTTAATTTTTATTTAGACATTAGGATTCAAAAGACTTAAATGACAAGAAAAAGGGTCAAGATGCATATTTTCTGATCTTAAATTCTTTTCAAGATTCATGTTATTTGATCATTCAGATAACAAACTGCCAGTAAAAATTTACTGATACTTAAGTCATCGACTATTATTAAAAATTCATTAAATATGTTACTCAAGACAACTATAATACAAAACTAAAATGCTAATAATAGAAGAAACTTACACAGCATTCAGTTTATCTTTATTATTTGATTGTGCAGTTAAATTCAAATTTTTCTGTTTTCGATGCAGACATGATGCTGTCGAGAAACACTGCTTATGATGATGATAATGATGCAAAGATCTCGTTGGATGTGATAGGGCTCTCGTAGCGAGACGAGGAGAGCACGCTATAGTTGCACTGCAGCACAAGTGCTGCGTACCGCCTCCTGAATACCTAGGATTAGTTCGAGGTGCAGTTGATTTGAACTGACTATTTCGGCGCTCCCTTGGTGGAGTCGAATTGCAGCTGGCCGTACCTGATGAGGATGAGCTTGAAGGGCAGTTACAACCATCCACAGATAGGGTGAGTGATGAATCAGCATTTCCTATACACATTAAAAAAATTAAATATTCTTAAATAACATATAAGAGATAAATACAATACTAAAACATGTTAGGATACATAATTAAATTTAGTTTACTTCTTCCAATGAAAATCCATTCAAATATTCCTGAATAAATTTTCACAAAAGAGTTTTTAACACATTTAAGTAATATAAAAAATATTAACACTCTTCAGTATGTATTTATTTCGGTATAGCAGTTTGAAAATTTCTCTTCATTAAAAGTGTGAGATCATGACAAATACATGCAAATATGAGAAGTGAGACAGCATAACATGACTGGACAGAGAGCATGAGGCAAAAGGATGACAGGATTGAAGGCAAATGCACACTTTAGTTCAGAAGAGAGATGATGTGGAAGCACAATGATGATTAAAAGATACAGTACCTTCACTGTCAACTTTCATCTGGTAATACTTCATTGTAAATAAACACAGCCACCAATATACATCCAAAACAGTTCCATTAAATAATCTCATAATCTATATTTGTCTCCTCTGTCTACAAATCTCCCACAAGCTGAGCCATATAGGTACAGGAAAAAAGTTCAAAACTTTCACCAAATTATACTGTATTATTTATTCCATCCGTAATTGTATATACCATTTCATACACTAATAATTAATAAATTTACTCTCTTCCACTTATACAAAATATTATTACCATTTCTTATATTAAACATCTTTTGCAAAAGAATTTGATGCAAGTACAGAGAAATTCATTTTGCTCTTAATGGCTCACTGTAAATTCAAGCGACTTTTTTTAAACTGCTAAAAATTTCTGAAGTTCATTATGTATAATTCATGGACAAGATATGAAAATTAATCCATGATCAAAAATTAAAATTCATTAAACTTTTTATCTATATATTAAAAACATTTTACCTACATATTTACCATGAGAAGCAAAAAATGCAATAATTCAGATTGCATTTTTTGAGAATAATCAAGGTTAATCCTAAAACAGGAATTACAGAATGATAAAATGTATGTAACTTGAACTGACATACTAGGCTATGATGTAGACCTGTAAACGCTCAACTAGAGGTTAAATTTTACAAGGTAATAGATTGCAGCATGTAACTGCCTTCAGTTCAGAAACTACTGTTAGAGAAAACCTGATTTTTTGCTTCTGAAGGATATAAAATCTTGTGTGAAACATGGTTCTTTCTGTTAAAACTCAAATCACGAATAAAAATTACATACCTAGTGATTTTTATTAAAATGACCACTGGTAATCCTTATTAAAAAACAAAACCTTTACTTAAATAGCAAGTTTAAATCAAATATATAATCCCCACACAAATATGAATGATAAAATATATTCTATTCTAAACGCCTTTGTTATTCTCACTTAGATGGTTAGTTAACTGCTTACAGCAAAGCACAGAAGACTTGTACATGATAGTATGTGATCAATTAAAACACCCATTTCAGCATTTAAGGAATGCCTTTATGGAAAACATATGAAAAATTAATATTTATAATACATGTCACGAAAACCCCTTGAGGATAATCAATCTAGCAAGGACCATTCTAGAAGTATCAACGCTTAACAGTGGTAGGTTTCATAGTTCTTAATATACTGCAACACCATTTTCTTACCCAGTGAACTAGGCCCAAACACTGATATATCTTCAGCACTAAGGCTACTGAAAGAACTAAGATGGGAGATACGAAGATGCTTCCTCATCTGACGATTGCAACGATCCCAGCTGATGCCAGTATTTGGTGTGGGAAAATGGTACATAGGATTATTGAAAGCCAAAGGAGGATTGGGTGCATTTCCTGTAGTTGGTTGTGCTTTATCTTGTTGCAGCTCTGGATCTACTGGTGAACTGGACTGACTGTATGGGAAAGACTGGTAGCCAGATGAAGCAACATTAGATAACTGAAAAAGACATTTAACAATATTAAAAAAAAAAAAATTAAACACTGAGTATATCTACAGAAAAACTCTTGAAAGAGTGCTAAGTAATTACAAAAATTATTTTAACGACAAAAAAGAAATGTTCACCTTTTTCTAAAATAATACATCATTACATATATACTTCTGGCAGTTTCAGTTCCAATTTCATATTCTCTGAAGTGAAAAAATGCACACACATGGAAAACACACTTCCAGTAATATATCTTAAGGAATTCTAACAAAGGCCATCATCAATTATGCAACTATCTTTTTAATTTAAATTATTATCTGATATTCTTTGACAGCCAATGTCTCTGAAACTATGAAATGGCTCATGCTGCAGTATAAATAACAGAAGAACATGTTTCAATGAGCTTGCAAGTATTGTGTGATTTAAAAGACTAATACTAAATTTCATATTCTTTATTTTTGAAACATGAAGTTACTTAAAAATTTAATGGACTTTTTTCTTCTGCAAAAATTGGGGAACTAAACAGCACATTTTAAGTATTCCACATTTTTATACTTTATATATTTTCCCTTTTCTGGATAACTATACTTCTTGTATTATTCTTTTCAATACATAGTTAAAGAAATCGACATAAAATATTTAGCATCAAAATGAACATGAATTTTAAAAGAAGGATGACCCATGACCAGGCTAAAGATAGCCTATAAATATTTTTAATTCTTTTGGGTATATTATAATGTAAAAAACATCAATATTCAACCAGAATTTAAATTATTATTTAAATATATTAGAGACTAATATATTTAAATACAACTAATAATTCTGAAGAGTGGACAGCTTGCAAGTATGGTCAATAAAGATTGCCTATGAACATATCATAATTGCCAGAAAAATGTTTTAAAACAATGAATATTGTTTTTCACTATAACAAGAATTTAAAATCTGTCTACAGAATATTTTTTTTAATTATGCTTCATAATAGCATATCAAATAATTTACACTACTAAATGAACTAATTAAATTAAAATTACAGATTATAGAGGTTATAAAATACTTTATCACTTAATGCTCAACCTTGTATTTGTTTATTTATTTTTTTAACATGCATATTATTAGCAGAAAATCAATTTTAACCCATTTACAAATAAATGACTAAATATAATTCAATCCATACATTTCCATCTACAAACCTGCTTTCTAGAATTAAAACCATTTGTCAAAATATGATTAATTCCAGAATTCAGCAATATTGCTGATATTTAATGGGTTTTACTACTGAACTGAAATAATTCAAATTTTAAAAAAGCTATTGATCAGTAACTCAGATCTTCATTTACACACCCATATATGTTGAAGCACAAGCATAGAATTTCCCTTTCAATTAATATAAAACCAAGAACATAACAAAATTACATAAAAAGGTGACTAAGTGAATAAAGAAACTAAACTTACTAAAATATTAGATATTTAAAAGTAGGGGGAAGTCGTGATTTTACCATTTAAATACAGGAAACTACTAGTGATGAGAGAAATATTTTGGAGAATAAAAAAACATCAATACTGAATATTCCATAGAAGAAAGTTCCATAACCTTTCCATAGAAGACGAAATTCGCTTGTAAATATGGGTAATTAGTTATCTTAGAATAACTTCACTGCATTTTGCTATAATTTATCATACTGTATATCATTTAGAAACATTAAATTTATTTGCATAATTTTCAACTTAAAATCCTGAATTCAGAAAGTGGATTTCTCCACAAGAATAAGAAGTCTTTGGGATTTTTTAGATTAGTATAATTTGCATGTGTATTCTAAAGCCCTTCATACAAACTTTCAAAATCCCAATCAAAGTTATTCATTCATTGAGATACATTGTCCAACAGCTAAAGAAAATAAAATTAAGAGAACATAATATAGAGGCAGCACTTCCTGGAGATTCAATCTGCAATAGACACTGAAAAATTTCTGAGACAGCATACCCAACATCCAAAGATAAAATCTTTAGATGTTCATAAAGAATTTCTGTTAGCCATGTCAACACATTCATTGCCAAGGTAGGTAGGTATAAAAAAATTCACCAGAAGCCTACTACCATAAATACAAAGCCTTAACATACTTATGCATCTTAAAATATGCTGATGCATGACTGGGTAGTAGATAATAACATTACATAATGCACGATTGGCAGCAAAAGTGTTCATGAAGATTGAAGTACTGCACATTTCTCTTCATCTGGAAAGCACAATTAACAGTAAAATGTTGCTTCCTCCACCACTGTCTTTCTCCCTACCTCTTGTCATTAATTACGATAAGACAGTAACATAATCGAAGTCTTAATTTTCCTCTCTTGTCATTTCTAAAAATTTATTATTACAAGCCCTTACCCATAATAAGAATTTTCAAATTTAAAAATATAAAACTTGACAAGAAATTATGTTTCCATTACCAGTTCAAAAGATGAATAACAATATATAAGAAGAAAAAGAGTACTGAAGACAAAACTGCTAATATTTAATTCAACTTATAGCTTTTATTTATTAAGCACTCCTTCAGAAATGGTTTATCACTATGCAATTTTCCCTTTTCGATTTTCAGGTTATAAAGAAAGTATGGGGGAAAAAAAAAAAGAGTTGGAAGAAACAGAGGAGAATTGTGTAAGCATGCACAGTATTTAAAAAATGAATTCTATCTAGAAGTGGGAATTTAATTACCAGATATGTTCCACATATTAGCAAAAATGCCATAATTCTTACTTGGCTGATAGAGATTTGACTGCCTTTTGGATTGGAAACTTCCATTTCTCCTGATGTGTTGGCAGCTTCATCACTAGACTGGCCATTGCACTGCATATTTCGTTTAGGTACTTCTTTTCTATCTTTGTTTGGAGGTGATACTTTAGAACAAGTACCATTCACCATTGGGTTCTGCACTACAACACCATTCTTAGGCCTACTGGAATCTGAGGTTTTTTGATCACAATAATTGGGCACGTTTATTCTGTGATTAGGAGTTCCAAAATCATCCCTCTTGATCTCCCCATAAATGCAAGACTTTGTGAGGCGAGGTGACACAGAATCCTTCTGATATTGCTGAACCTCTTCATTATCCACATTGTTCCTGTTAGAAACGAGACCCTTGTCAGCATCAAACGCACTACAAAGCACGTAGTCGTCAGAGGTTGTCAGGTCAGGAGCAGCTTTTCTCCCACTTCCCAGCAAATAAGCACTGCTGCAGAGAAGAAAATAATTCAGATTATAATGATTTTACACATTTAGATATAAATAGTCTATAGTCACTATTGCAACATGGCATATATTAAAAACAATGATTTTTTTCAACCTATTTTAAAATTAAGGTATTGTTTAGCAGAAAATAATGGCACGTAATCTTCAGCCAAATATCTCATAAATATTTTTCAAGCTCAAATGATAGTAGAGTAGGCGACACTTAATGTTATCATGTTTGTCCATGACTATTTTGATAACATTAACAGAATGGTAACACTACAATAAAAATTAGAAATAGATTTTAACTAATTTAATATACAAGTAAGTAGAAACATAAATACTTACCTTCACAACATTTTATCTAAAAAAAGTCATTAATAGTAGAATGTATGCAAAAGTTTAGTTATGAACTGTTTCTATCATTTCTGGTAATTATTTGAACCGATACTGTGTCCCTAATCTTGGGACTCATGGGTCATCTCTTATATCAGCAGTTACATGAAATTCGCCTATTTTATTTTTACGTTCTTCAGAAAGTTTATTGCAACGATGTCTTAGATTTGTTTCAGAAAGCCACTGGCATATACCTTCTGTTTGAAGAAGAGAGAACTATGTACGATTGCCCTTTAAATCAAAAAAGGGTAATTCAAAAGATGAACCGAGTTATTTTTTTTTGGCCTAATTTTAAATGGTTGACTAAAATAAAAATCAAGCAGTTTGATGACATAATCCCTTACTTGATGATATTTTTGATAATTTTTAAAAATTTATTGACCTTATTTAGAGAATTTACTTCAAAAATTTATTTTATAATATTCTGATAACATTAACCACCTTTTCATCACAAAAAGTGATTTATTTTCCATGTTTCTGTGTACAGACAGGTTAGACTTCAGCAAATTGATAACAGTATCTGAGTAACATTAAATGTTATCAGCTGTAATGCTTACTAATTACCTGTTTTGAAATGTGCCCATAATGAAAAATTTAACATATACCTTAAAATCATATTTTAGGTTGCTATAATGAAAACTCAGTATTGTCGTAACTGGAGAACAACTGAATTTTGTTACTTAGTTTTTAGTATTGTAACAGTTAGCACCACCTCTTTTTCCATTCGTTTCATCTCATAATTCAGTGTGCCATCAGCCAATGACAGAGCCACAGAGGCATAGCTAGGGTTTTTACCGCCCGGGGACAACTGAAGATCTTGTGCCCCTTTCTGTGTAACAAGAATGAAAGAAGTTTCATTCTGAAATTTCGTGACAACAATTTGGTGCCCCATGGATGCTGCACATGGAGTACAGATGTCCCTCCTTTCCCCACCCTAGCTACGCCACTGGAGAGCCAATTAAAAATTCATAACTATCTTCAAATTTCCATGATCAGATTTATTATTTCACATAAATAGTTTTTTAATATTTTGCAAAATATTTATTTCTTTTGTTGCATTTTATGATGCGTATAAGAAAACTTTCAGTGTATGAATAAAAGGACGAAATTTTTTTTATTAGATTAGCTGGTTCAAGTATTTCATTGAATTACTCAATATTAGTAACTGATCACCTAAAAGATATGGATATAGATTATATCAAGAATTTTACGTATATAGTGAATGAAACAAGTACGACAAAATATACCTGATTTTGTATTGCTATGTTTGTTTCAAAACCTATTTACAATTTGTTGTAAGCAGGGTTGAAAGAAGAGATAATGAATTTAAAAGAGATAAATTAAACACTGTTGCTTTTTAAGATAACAGTTATTTCATTTCCTTCTTATTTCAACTTTTTGTAATGTAAAATGTGAAATTTATTTGAGAGTAAATTGATAACAAAAATTCAAAGACAGCATTTTAAAAGCTCTTCGCAAATTCAACGGAAAAATTGCATTTGAAAGAAACAATATGTATAAACATTGCTTTTACAAACAAAATATTGTTTGACCAAGAGGTGGCACCATCTATTATAAAACTAGTTATCTAACTAACAAAGTTTGGTAGATCGCCAGTTGGGACAATACCGAAAACTCGCTGCATGTTAAAATCTGCAATAAAAATGCCACAAAAGTAGAAAGAGTAACTACCGGTACTACCAAGCATTTTTTAAAAATATATTTTGATACTAAGATTAACTAGTAAAGTAAAATTCCTCAAAAAACATAAAATACCGATTTCTGGATATTATTCTGAAAATATCTCCTGCATTTAAGGGTTAACTGTTCAAAGCAAATAACAGAAAGCCAAAAAGTATATAGAAATACAATAGAAATTTATACACATAATTAAAAATATGTTCTTTACTCAAAATTTACAGTTTACAGTATTTTTTTTAAATCTTTTAAAATAATATACCACAAATAATTAATGAAAAATTTATATTAGTACAGTACAACCCAATTTCATTGATAACAATAGCACAGAAGTACAGCACAGAGATTGTAGGATCCTGATACTACAAAAATATGAACTTAGATATTCTTTAGTAATTAAGTTTTCTAAATTCTTAGTAATTAGTTCTAGAACAAACTGGCAAACAATTATTATATTATGTTAACTTTCAAAAAACTAGATCTTCACAGGCATTAAATAAAAAATGTACATAAATTTCTGTGAAGGACATTGTCATTAAAAGAACTTGTTACAGATGATATGCAGCAATATATGTCTTGAGATGCAATTATTAAAGCTTATAAAACCTCTTGAAGTAAAGTAGCAAATGATAAAGTAAATCTACATAATTCTCGCAAAATTGTTTGGGAGGTAGGTGTTCAAAAAACCAAATCAAGTTGATTTCAATATTTAAAACTGCCATTAAATGATTAAACCAACCGGATTTATCTTTCAAATGAAGTAAATGGACAATCCATAAGTTTAAAAAATAGCACACTGTCAGTGAGCTCATGTTCCATCAGGGAAAAGAAAATAAGTTCTTCACAGTAAAAAATACCCCAAAAATCTGTGTTTGCAAAAACAAGTTTCAGAAATCAAAAGCTTATATCAATTACTAAAGAAAAATACCAGTATTATTTAAGCAATTGAATTCATTGACAAAATTTCATAATGCAAATTAGAATATGCTTATAGCATCCCAAATCAGATAAGTTTGATAAATTGATAAATAAATATTCTTTAGTACATTATTGCTTACACAAGGAATCTCAAACTGAAACTGCAAATGCACGATCTGAAAATAGCTGATAAGCAGAAATTTTTTGAACTAAATTTAAAATTTAATTTACTAAATATTTATCAAAATATCCATAAATATTAATAATGATGATATAAAAGAAAAAAGGTC
Organism: Stegodyphus mimosarum; assembly: GCA_000611955.2. Lineage (NCBI taxonomy): Eukaryota > Metazoa > Arthropoda > Arachnida > Araneae > Eresidae > Stegodyphus > Stegodyphus mimosarum. The sequence goes on from KK115173.1 coordinate 57,716, forward strand.
AAATTCATATTTACTTTCTGTTCGAAATCTAAACGTTGATATCCAGAAAAAAGTTCTGTTGGCTACATTTTGTAATTTAAACATACTGAGAGATAAATAATAAAATTTCTCACTTAATAATAATAGTCTATCCTCTTTCTTATGTTTATTGAATTTTTCTTCAATATGTACAGGACAGATATATATGTGCACATGTAAATAACTATAAACTTCTTTATTTCTTACTATAAGTGCCAACTACAACAGCTGATGGCATTTGTGAATGTTCATATGTCAATCTTGTTTTTTCCTTAGAATTATTAATTTTCAAATATATAAAAACTGTCAGAAATTAAGGTACTTAGAAAAAAGTGATTATTCTGATTGCAAAAATTCAGAGTTTAGGGCATTTATCTTTTAATAAATATGGATAAAACTTAATGAAATTTGTGTTTTTAAATATTTGAATAAAATTTATCTCACAGTGCAAATTTATTAACTCCATTTATACACTCTCCTCCTTGGAATTAAAAGCCTTTCATGGGCATGGCTGTGGACGGTTTAGCTACTGCTCTGATCCAAAAGCAGATGTGGCAGATTCATTTGTGCGCCCCGCCAGGTTCTCTAGGGGAGAGGTGCATTCTTTTCCTTTCATGTCCTGGCTCATACAAATTCCATCTAACCAACATTCTTTTGTAACCTGGCATCTGTTGGTAGTGATATTCCTGGCCGGTGGTTGAGATATAGCTATCACTACTGGTTAGCAGTCGTCTTTACATGGTTTCACTGCACTTGTCATGATATACTTTTGTGTCAGAGACAGTTTTTCTCCTGCAAACTCTGCACAGTTTACTTGTCCCTACGGGCCCTGCTCATCTTCTCACTGTGAGGGTAAATCAAAGACCTCCTCAGCACATCTTCAAGCAGCTTGCCAGAAACATAATAAAACTTGAAACACAGGATTTTGTTTCTGCACCCCTAGCAGTAAAGCCTCACGAGCCTACAAAGGCTTACCTAGTGCCACTAATGCTAAGTTTTTTTTTTTTTTAAATGTTAATGAAAATAATGCAAAATTGGATTCTAAACCATTAAAATCACAAAAATTTCTATTTCCTATTCAGTTCTATTCAGTTTTCCTATAGTTACGCTAATCAATTTATGGAAAACATATTCATGGACCATCAAAAATTTTTTCGGGGAGCCACTAGCTTACCACTGGTTTAAACAATGAATTCTAAAAAGGAGCCTTATAAAGTACATATTTTTTTTTTCCTTCTCAAAATTCAACACACAGAAATGGCTCACATCAATATTCTACTTACCGAGGAAGGGTAGAAGGCCGGTTAAAAGGTGTCACTGGAGATGTTGCTTTTTGGTTCACAGTAGTCAAGGAATGATAATCAACTTCCACATGCCTATTTCGTACACTGTTCATAATATAAGTTTGCACAATTTCACGCTCAGCATTCTTCAGACTTGTATGCTCAGTCATTTTATGAGTCAAATTCTCATTGTTGATAGAATTGCTATTATGGTCCGTGTGACAGTTATTTGAGCTTGAGGATGGTATCAAATTATTTTTGGTAGTAGAAGTATGCCCCAAAGCAGCAGAAATGCCATCAAGTATTTGTTGTAATGTATCAATATGATTATAATAACACTGCAAATGAAAGAAGAATGAACGATTAATTCATTTTTAACAAGATGATGTAGAATATTCAAATGTTTTAATAATCAATTAAAACAAAGAAAACTTTTGCTTTTTTACCTTCTGATTGACTCTAGGCAAATTTTCAGTCATTAAATTATGGAAAATTGCAAGTTCTTTGCCTATGTCAATATATCCATCAAATTCATTCCGTTTATTAAATTCTTTGGTAGGAGGACTCTACAAGAAAAAATTTTTAATTAGCATTATACTTCAGTTCTTAAACAAATAGCAACAAACACAGTACAAAGTTCGAGATCCTCATTTGGGATTTTTCTCAATATTAGATCATCAGTTTAAATCAAGTAAGATGACACATAGAAGTTATAAAATTAAAAATATGAAACAGTGAAGCACTTATGAGCTTGCAAGAATCAAAATTTACAAAAAACTCGATACTTTTTCTGTTTGTTTTATTTTTTCAATTTACTTTGTTTTATTTTTGGAGGCAAGGCTAATACTTTCTTTTTAATTCTATAGACTGACATAATTTCTTGCTCAATTATAAAGTTCCACTATTCAAGTCCTGTAACTGCTGCATTAAAAACTCCCTCTAAACCTCTAAATGTTCCCCGAAGAAATTTTTTCATTCTCAGCAACCTCTCTACCACTTTTGTTACTATTATAACAATATTTTCTGGATTTAGAACCATACTACAGATTTTGCCATCTGTTAGTTGACTGCTTATCAGGACATTGACATCACAATAAAAAAATTCATATCACCTTCATTTATCACCACTTCTTCACAAGTTCCATTAACTGGCAAATTGAACGTTTTGTTTGCAATATCCGAGAACATTCAAATTTGTGGCTATCATCATAAAGCATAGCTAGCATCTGTTGTAAACTATTAGTCATGTATCATGAGATTGGAACTAAAGACATATTCTACTAAATGTTTTCTTACATCTATTGCATGCTGACGAACTTAACCCTGAATTATATTATTTTAGTTATTTATTATACTTAATGATTATTTCCCACACATACTTCAGTCTTATTAGAATTCCATTTATATAAATTCTCACATATACTTAAAGCTTCTACGCAGGGCTGGCAGTTGACATTTTGCAGCCCAATGCAATTTCTGTGGTTCCGAAATTCTGCTGTGAAGTTCCTTCCTAAATTTTAAAGATTCTGTTATTTCTTAATTTTGTTGCTCAGATTGTTTCTCTAAATTCTAAAAGAATTTACCTCTCCATTGCTGGTTTTCACTTTGATGGTGAAAATAGACCAAAGTGTCTCACAAAAGTTTTAACTTTTTTCCTCAAAACGGGCTTGCCTCCAAGACTTAGGGTGTTTAAAAATGGTTTTGCCTCCAGCAAAAATTTTCTTCCTTCCCATTTGTTTTCCTGTTAAGCATCGAAGACAGGACAGTTGTAAAACTGAAGTGTTTTCAAAGCTTAGATCCTCCTAACTTTCTCCTCAGGTTATCTGGGACAGTGTTGGAACAATATAGCCTTCAACTTGCATTCTGTAAAAACGTTTCCCATATCCATGACTGAGGTGTTTGTATGAAGTAGAAATTAATGATTAGAGTTTCTGTGATTGTTCAGCAAGATAGCCTTTCCTACTAATCTAGATATTACAATATAGAGCAATAAATATTTCTACGGAACCCTATATTAATACTTTTATTTTATGCTTCTTACAATCACATTTATGAATACAGAAGTCTATTATGCGATGATAGTTCCATCAAATATTTTAAATTGAAAAGGAATAATTTCTCAAAGCTTTTGTTGTAAGAATGAAATACTTTTTACCAAGTTTCTCAATTATGTCTACTTATGAGCTTATTTTTGTTTTATTTATAAATTATTAATAATCAATAATAATGTTTGATCTTAAAATCATTCAGTCTTTGATTCATGTCTAACCTCTTCAAAAGAAATGCACAATATTGTCATTCAGGTTGAATAATTGTTGCAAATTTCACAAATGTCAAATTTATTAATATTACTTTTAAATTAAGTTCTAAACTAGAACTGTATTTTAGCTTTCAGAAGAACTGCTGAATTACTTGTCTCCAAAAGTTTTGTTAATTATCACAGTTTAAATTCATAAACTTAAAATTTTAATTAAAAATTTAATATTCTATAATATTATAATTATTCAATTTAAAGCAATTATTTTTGTTACATGATAAAATGTTATATTATTAACAACTTTTAATTAGCAGACAATCTTAATGCGATCGTGTAAATATTTCGATGTCATTTGCTGTATAAATCTGAATGAAATGATTGAAATAAATTGCATCTCATCTTTAACATTCTCCACATTTATGTATACATACAAATATCTTACAAAAATAACATTATGACAAAATATATTTGCGAAGATGCTTACATAAAAGAAATATTAATGCACATTTTATATAAACATAAAACACTTTTTATAACCTTATTACTCAAAAACCTTAAAACTCAAAGAGTGTATATATTTTAGCTCTTTTATGTAAAATTTAAATTTTGAGAAAAAGGAAAGTCAAAATGCTTACAAGAAAAAAATTTACTTTGTCCCATTCAGTGCTATCTCTCTTTACTACAGGAGGCTATTTTTGTCCAAAGGCTGCACTTTTTTGCAAACGATTAGTGTTAGAGCTGGGAAAAGAAAGGAATCGGCAGTCTCCAAGAAGCATTGTTCCCCACTGAGTAAAATACTCATGCAGGGAAGAACAAACCTCCATGAAAACTCTGTCTAGAAGTTTTATTTTAGCATAAAACAATTTTTAAATACAAATGGAATTAATTTCGATACATTTCTTACAAAGGAATTTTTTTAAGTTGATACAACAGATTCGTTAAACGCATACAATATGTATTTAAGGAAATACAATTCCTGAAAAATTTATATCGTAAATTACAGCATTAACGCCATTAAAAGACAAAAATATCCCCATGCTTTTTTTTACTTTGTCTCTTCCTACAGGTAGCGTAAGAAATGTTTATTATACGTCTTGTTCCCTGATGTCAGATACTATGACTATTAAAACACAAATTTTATTTATTTTGCTCCAAACACCTAAGGACTTTCTACTTAAGGAAAAGAATGCTTTTGTTGAGTACTTTTTAAGGGAAAATAACTTGTATTAATGGTATATATGGAGGTAAAATCACGAAAACACCCACACAGTCAGCTCGTTCATAAGTATTCAAAGCCAAGTTGAACTACCATGGTTCAATGACCAGAATCACTCGCACTCTAATAAGCGTAGAATAGCTTTTGAAATAAAATTTGCATGAAATTTTTAATATAATTTCTGATTTTTTGGCGAATTTTTTTTAATTTATAGGTTTTTTTGATTACCTGAGGTAAGATGATTCTTAGAAGTAAAAGACTGCACCAAAAGGAGAAAAATAATTTATTGTATAGATTAATGGGAATAAGAGACTACTATAAAGCTTCTTTGCAAAATTCCTGTATAGTTTTATAACACAAATAATAAAAGTGTAGGTTCTTAAATAACAAAATCAAATAATTGAATCGCATTGTCAAAAGTATAAAATTTAAAAATTTATCAAGAGAGCCTCACATATTTATTATTCATAATATAAATTTGTAGAATTTTTTAAAGCGAATTATTTTAATCTCATGTTCCCATTAAATTCCAAGATATTTTTCTCATTTTAATTCATTAATGATTTTATGAGCTATAAATAAAAGTTTATTTTGTAAACGCTTTTTCTTTTTTTTTTTAAAATTTAATAACAGAAACTAAAATGCAGAAATTGTTAATTCCCTTTAAACATACATTCACTTTGTAACTGGTAATAAATTTGTTTCTTTAGAGTCAATTTAAAGCCTTTATCTCAAAACATCAAGATCTCTCCTCGTGCTAATGATACGTCATTACCCATTGTCATCAGGATTGCGTGGATTATTTTGTCATCTTAGGCATTGGAACTTGGAAGAGATACAAAGATCCAGGTTAGTCATTCTTGGCATACGTTTTCATCATTTCAAAAACACAGGATGGTCTGTTCAGAGTACATTTAAATATTTTCCATAGTGAACCGTTAAGGAGCCTGCATTTAAAGGGTTAAATTCTGCTACACAGAAGGGCCACAATACTGTTTATTTACAGGCTAAAAAACTTAACTTCTTATTTACAATTTTCATTAAAATTATAATAGTTTCTAAAATTGTCAATCCTACTCACAGATATCTGTCTTAAAAATGCTTTCATTGTACTCCATTCTCTTTCAACAAAACCATTCATGAATTCCATAAAACTCTCCTTACCACCAAACCTACAAAGGAAGAAAAATGGACAAATTTAAACCCATTTTAGATTTTAATTAGTATCAGCAACAAGCACAATAAAACGAAACTTTCTCTAACATTTATTTTCAATTCTGCAAACTTCTACAGAATGCAATAACAGTATCATGAACATATTAATATATAATGCTTAATACATTTAGAAATAAGAACTAATGGCATGCTAACTGAACTGAAAGTAATTTTATTAATTTTATTTGAATCTACAATTACAAATCAAATTGAAAGGACTAGTAAGTTCAAAATAAAATGAAACAGGTTTCTTTAGATTTTTACACGAAACAGTTTGTGATGCCTTAATTCTAACTGCCAGCTATATTTTTTTACAGACAAAGACAAGAAAATAAATATTCTGCAATTTTTAAATGAATAATACTGCAATTCATGAAGAGATTAGAAGAAGATCAGTACTAGTTATCAGTTCTATATTTTAATGCATTTTTTATATTATTAATATTTTTACAAGATTAAGAAAATGCACATATTCCAATATTATATCTAATCTTTATAATGAATAGCACATTAATGTATAAACTTTTATTATTAATTGAAACAAGACTTAAAATGCTTAAATTATGTTGAAAGAATAATTTGATATTTCTGTCTTGCACTGAAATAAAAATACACATATATAAACAACTTGCTTTTCACAAAATAAAAAATATACATATTTAATTGGTTAAATCTCTTATTTGAGGTCACTTGCTGACTGCAGTAGTGTCAATTATTTTCTTTCAGTAAATTTAAGAATTTCAAAACGACTGACTGAGAACCCAACCACTTTTTGACAGGTATTAGAAATGTTTCCCATTATCTATCTAAAAGTGAATTAACACTATGTCATATAATGTAGCTTCACTTTTGATAGATGATACAGCAATAAATAGTTATTCTATTAAAAAACGAACTATTTTTTCTCTTACTTATGCCAAAATTTAGGTTTTCCTCATTTTGAAAAAAATCATGCAATGACATGCTGGCTAGCACTGAAATAATACTACAAATATGTAAAAATAATAAATTCCATTTTCCAAGTTTTAATTGAAAAAAACTTTTACTTATATTAAATTTTTCTTCTAAATTAAAATGTATAAGTTTATTAGAAAAATTTGAATTAATTCTTCTAGTTCAATCTTAAAAAACTTAGAAATAAAATTTAAATTGTACCTGGTGAAGTTGGCTAATGTCTGAATAGTTTTTGCAACCAGAGTCAAATTTCTTGCAGATTTACCTTGAGGATACTCTGGAAAAAAAGTATTAATCTGATTTAGAATAATCTATTCATTCAGAATTTCAGCAAAGTTCTTGAAAGTACAATAATCTTTGTTCTTTGTGCACACAAACACAAAAATACATTATAATCTTTCTTAATTCCATGCCTAATTCAGAATGCTTACTGTTTAAATTAAAGCTACAGGAATATAAGTTAAATAACAAAACAAATTTAAAAAAAAATCACCTTGAGATAAATTGAAAAGACTGGGTGATAAAATTGCAGGGCACAAGAATCTTAGGAATATTGAAGCACTTATCAGATTATCACATAGCTCATCTTTCCCGGCAGCAGTCAGCCTTTTACGACATTCATAAAATACTTCCCGAAGTTCACTGTAAAAGAATAAAAAGTTATGAGAATGCTCATAATTTCTTCATGTTCTTCCACATGTACTTAGCATTATGTTTTAAAAAATATTCAAAACAACATGATTAAGTGGCTTACTTAGGAAAATTAGAAGCTGAATTTATTATTTTCACCCAAACCATTTCAACGAAAGTCATCAAGTGTGACTGCTGTCGCAGGAGGGTAGCATTATTTGTAACTTTCATAGGGTCAACCTAAAATAAACCAAGTAAACAAGAAAATTTAATTCACAGGAGCTCAACATTAGGATAAGAGCTTTTTAATAAAAAAAAAAAAAACTTTTAGATACATTTTCACAATTATTGTGAAATATAAGTGAATAATTTAGTAACTTCAGGGATTCACTGCAGTTGCAACATCAACTGCTTATACCAAGGTTTTTTTACACAAAGAGTATACAGACATTATTATAGATATGTAGTAAAATTTAACAGACAAAAATATTCTGAATGCTTCAAAAAATCTTTACAGAAAATTATTTTGTTAACAAAATACGTAATCTCTTATAAGTTAATAAAGGCTGATTATGGTAAGAAAACTGACCTCACAATCATCATTTGAGTCCAAAACCATTCGCAGAAAAACTCCAAGAGTATCTTGCAAATACTGTAAAGTACATAATGGTAAATAAGGACCATAATAATAAAAATAAATGGTTAAATAGAACTTTTTTCTGTACTCTTCTGTTATCGGGTCCAGATTCAGAAATATAGGTATGTATGGATGAATGTATCTGCTCATATATGCAAATATATATGTATGTGTGTGTATACACATATATGTACATAAATATATACATTTCTAAATCTGGTTTCGATAACTAGGAGTACCTTCTTTTTATACAGATTAAAAAAGTAAAGAAAACTTGCAGTAAGTGTTTATTAAAAATAATGATATCTTTTATAATGTTATGAAATTATTTAAGAAAATGTATCTTTGCAATGAAAGAGAAAGGACAGTTCTCCATATGGTATGTCACAGTGAAAATAACAATGAATGAAATGATGTAAAATCATTCAAAAAATGAACTTACTTTGTCACCTAATAATTTCATATAAGCTTCTGTAGCTTTAGTTGCAAGAGAATTTCCTCTGAAAGTCAGATGAAGATCACCTAAAAATTAGAATATTTAAAATGAATTTAAAGCGAAAATGGAAACACCTATCAAATAAATATATAAAGTAAAATTACTAAGATGAAATACAGACTAAGAATCTTAAAACTGACATAATAAAACCCGAATATTTTTCAGAAGATAAACAAAAATTACAAATATTTATTAAAATTTATGTATATGTAATTCTTTTTTAAACTAAATTAACTTGCATTTAGTTTTTCATTTTTCACTAATGAAATCCTTTGATTTATATTTAAAAAACAGAAAATGAGCTTCTTTCTTTCTGTCTGACAAAACACCAATCACAGCATTAAAATATCTCACTGGCAATCAAAACAAAAAATATGTGATTATTTTTAGCTTTGAAATTTTCAAAAAATACTTATAAATTAATAGCAGAAACAGGTAAAATATATTAAATTAAAAATGAAACAAGACTAGCAAGATATATCGGTGTTTTACAGATTCAAGCAAAGGTTACCAATAACCTTATACAATTACTTTGCTAGTTGGACAATAAATAAGGAAATAATTTAGCGAAACTTGAAAGATAATGGAGAACTATAAAATCATAGTAAGTTTAATGTTTATTGATAGTACCAATTTTTTCTATGTCAGACATCACAAGTTCAGCAAGGAATTCTTTGGCCATATTTTCTTTCTGCATAACATTTATGAGGGTGGTAGCAACATCCTCCTGCAGAAGGGGTGAAAAATTAACTACTAGAAATAAAGCGATTTTGGAAAATATTTTAGCTACCAAAATACCAACAAAAAACATACCTTTGCTCTAACACTAATAACTGGCTCAAGCATCTCACATAATGTCTTATATTCAGTCTTTATATACTAAAAAATTAAAAATTGAAAACTGTTAGTTTAGTATAAAGACAAAGTTTCTCACTCAAACTTTACAAATATTAAATTATATTTTTTGCATATTCATAGGCATATTTTTAAAGTGTTTTTAAAACATAAAATCATAATGTAACATTTTCAAAAATTAGAATGTAAATTACATTAATTACATCTTTTCAAAACTGATATTTATGGCACTGCTTTACTATTTTATATAATTCAAAAATTCACATCCACTGCTTTTTACACCTTCTTTTCTCTGAATCAAAACTACAATATAAGCAGGGAGATTCAAGGTAAAAACTTCTGGTGTCATAAGCATTTGCACAGAATCTTTTTACATTGCTAGCCATGCTAACACGAAAGAAGTGTTTATTATTACATGGTATGTTAGCACTGTGTGACAACACTAATTACGCATTAAATAAGACACCAGTGTAAATATAGAACAACATATGATGAAACTAGCATACCTGGAATCCATCATGGTCATTTGCTTCTCGGGAGTTATATACAGTTAGTGGATCTTTAAAGATCTTCCTGATCTTTAAAATCCAATACATATTTTGTTAACTATCAGAACAGATGCATCTCTAATAGTAACTAAGAAGATAATACTTTATAAACACCTTCAATTTTCAAAAAGTTCATGCCAGATAATGAAACAGCCCTCTACCTTCAGCCAAAGAAAAATATTTCAAATGGCCAATATCTTAAAAAGGAACATTTTCACATGATACGGCATTATTTTCTTGACTGAACATTAATTTGTAAAACATGGATGGATTTATTTCATCCTAGAATCAAAATAATCAAAGCAGAGGAAGCATTCATGCTCAACATCTCTTAAAAAATTTCAAGGAACTGTACCTGTAGGCAAATTCATGGCCATTTTCAGGACAGCTGTTTATCACCAAATCACATGATGTCACAATCAAGGAATCACGGTCTTAAAGATGTGCTTGCTTAACTTTCAAGAAACTCTGGGTCTGGTTTTACTCATAAAGATACTCATTTTTGCAAGATAAGGACCAATATACCACCTGCTGCATTACTTGCATTTTTCAAGAATTTGACTATAAGTTACCGTCATATCCTTTTTTCCTTTCTGAACCCTGATCCAAATAATTTAAAAAAAGAACACATTAACAATGACAATGAAATAAGGCAAGTAGTTTATAATGGCAATGCCATACTGAGAAATCTCTACCAGGTTTTGGATCTGTGTAACTGGTGTGTCTACAATGGGTATTAGAACTGTGGGGCAGCAAAATGTTTGAATCAGAACACCAGAATTAGGAGACTGCAAACAGTTGTGCCTCATGTCTAAAAGCCTAGAAGTTGCCCTGCTTAGGTTGGTGGTATTCAAACTCTAGTGAAATCACTGAAATAAGACCATTAGTGTAGGATTACTCAAAAATTATTATTATTCAATTCATCTGTCCTGTTCCATAACTCTGAAGAATCAAAAATATTGTTTTGGCTTTCTGCCCCCTCTAGCTCACCATTTAGTACCTGATGTTGAATCAATTTTAATACTATGCTAGTAAATACCACAAAATTTTTCAGCATGGGACACAAATTAAAATTTCAGGCATTTTAATATCCATAATATTTGATTCATGGTTGGTTATATCAACAGCCAACACGCTAAACTATATTTTTAAAAAAGGAGTTCTGAAATCTCTACAGTATATTATATTATGCATAGATTTGCCTGATGATAGTGCAACAATAAAATAAATTCATATAAAAAAATTAGCAATTATTTAATTTTACCTGTAAGAGATCTTTGTACACAATAAGAGGCAGAACTTCAACAGTCTGGAAACGAGATTTGATTCTAATTGAAGGAGTATCTTTCCCACTAACGCCTTTCTCAGGAGTTACAGGATACCTATATTTCAAAGAAAATTATATCAATTAAAGATATTATAGTTTAATTAACATCAATGCGATTGAAGTAAGTAAAATTACAAAAATATAAAATGTCCAATAAAAACTGATAAATATTCTTTTGTAAATCAACTTTGAATTTAAGTTTTTCTTTTGAGAAAAAAAGTAATTTTTTTTTCATGTTAGTCACCAGTAAGCTGAACCATCTACACTTTTTTAAGATTATATTATTGTAAAAAAATATATTATACTCCAGAAATTTTAAAACCTACATACAAATAATAAATATACATAAAATATGCTTGAAATAATGATTCATATTAGATGTTTGACTTACATTAAAAAGAATTTTGAAACTGAACTCATACAGAATTTCAAATAAAATATTTAACTCTTTCGTATCAAGACAGGATATCAAACCATCTGTGTATACGAATTTCTCTTGGAATGGTTTTCTTTGCCCTTACCTAGTAGGTTGCTACAGTGTTAACAATAATCTACTTCAGTGAAATGACTGTTTGGCGGGGGGGGAGGGTTTCTGTGGTTTCACCCATTGTGTGCAGTCTTCCCTTAGGACAGGAGTGCAACTGCAAGCATCAATAGCTTTCTATGTTTCTCCTCAGTATTTTTAATGATTAGAGTACTTTATATTTCTTAAAATAATTGGTTTTAGGAAGTGATAGCTTAAATTTAGAGGAAAACATTATATATATTTATGTGATTAATAAGATTCTTCAACGTATAAGTAAAAGTGCAGTGATTCTTATAATAAACAAACATATATAAGGAGAATTAGTGTACATGGATTTACTTTTATTTAAATTTAGTAATGTTTTCTCTGATTCTTAAATAAAATGGAAAAATATGGTACCTTTATATCTACTGTCACTGCAGGAACAAAAGATATACGAGGGTTGGAACTTTAATAGTGGCAACTATTTATTTACAAGGAATACAAAAGTGATTCATGTCACCATATTTTACAGTCCTTCAATATAGTCGCCAGCATTGTGTACAACCCGTTTCCAACGATGTGGAAGTCGCAGAATACCTGTAGCAGCGCCTGTTTTGTTGATAGTTTGAATGGACCGGTCTACTGCCGCAAGAATCTCAGGAACAGTTTGGAAGCGAGTGCCACGAAGTGGTTCCTCCATCTTAGGAATTAAGTCATAGTCACAAGGGCTTAGATCTGGGGAGTATGGTGGATGGTAAAGCACTTCCCAGCTCCATCGCTTGAACAAATCAGTCACAGTTTGCGCTGCATGCGGTCGAGCATTGTCATGCAAAATGAGAGGAGCGTTCTGCAGAAAGTGTCGCCGTTTTTTTCTCAAAGCTGGTCGGAGATTGTGCTCCAAAAATGAGCAGTAATACTGCGCAGTAACGGTCTGCTGTGGGGGAACGGTATGCGTTAGGATGACACCATCACAGTCGTACACGAGAATCACCATAACTTTCACATTGCTGGGGTTCTGACGAAATTTCGAACGTCGTGGTGACCCGTGATGACGCCATTCGTTTGATTGGCGTTTCAGTTCTGGCTGGTACAATCGGGCCCAAGTCTCATCCAGCGTAATGATACGGCGTAAAAAAGCATCTCCTTCGCGCTCATAGCGCTCCAGGTGGGTTCGGGCAGCATCGTATCGTAGCCATTTCTGCATTTCCGTCAATTGATGTGGAACCCATCGTGAAGCAATTTTTCTCATGGACAGGCGTTCCTTCAGAATGTGCAGCACAGTCGTAGGCGCTAATCCTGTTTGTCCGGCCGGCTGACGAATCGTTTGGCGGCAATCACTGTCCATTAGTGCGGCAACAGCTTGCACGTCTGCATCGCTGACACTCGGACGACCTGGCCGCAGCATGTCTGCCACGTTTGGGTGTCCTTCATTGAATGCTTTCACCCATCTTGCTACGGTTCTGTAAAGCAATGCAGATTCCCCGCAAGCCTCTTGAAGCCCTTGATGACACTGTCGTGCTGTACGACCTCTGGCACATTCAACTTTTATCCAACATCGTTATTCTTGTTTTGAAAACATCCTGACAACCCTTACTTTAGACCGCGAGCTAATACAAGGATCCGTTCTTCGCGTCACCCCGCATGCGCGTGACGTAGGCAGGACGAGTCTTTTTGCTGAGAGGTAAGGTAGGTATGTAGTTCACGTGTGGTATACGCGATATTCTTTGGTTTTGTTGCATAGCGTTTTTTCAGCTGTGTTGCCACTATTAAAGTTCCAACCCTCGTATTTAGTTCAAATAGTTTATCTCAAAAATGGTGCTCTGACAGACCTTAAATATTACCAGTTATGTCTTACAGCTATCCATAATGAAAATTAAAAATGTCTTATGTTTCCATAATTTTACGGTAGTAAATAGAAAAGCAATTTCATTTCAAGAAATTAGTGTTACTAAATAGAAATTTATATCAAAATGAATTCTATAGAAAACGTATCTCTCTTTCTTTTCTTATTATTGAAATCCCTTCATGTAATTTGCATCCACTTATAGGATTAACGATAAGCATTTACTATATCAAAGTGTTTCATTGCACGCATTTTATTAATTTGAGTAGATTTTAATCAATGTTTATGAATTAATATAATCTTAGCAGGAAAGCAAACTTTTGGAATATTATTGACAAATAACTATTAGCCATACATATTTCATCATTTTAAAACTCCAGTTTAAAAATATATATATACTTTAATAGGGGCATTTTAAATGGTTTTAGCATAAGATTTATAGTTATGCGTAAGCAAGAACACTTATAACTATTCAAAGTAAAATAACTCTCATACTTCCTTGAAATTTAAAGTGTAGGATACAAAAAGATATACACAAAAGGACAGTTAACAGTTTATTTTTTCTTTACATAAATAGGGATATTTTAATAATGTGTGAAATAAAAAAAATTCATTTCTTTTTACATGTTCTGTTAACTTTCGTACCAAAATCATATGCTTTTTCTTTAAATATATTTAGGTTTAGAGAGAAGACAAAAGCTTTACTTTTACATTATACGCTGGCCCTGAAAAGGGACTTTTTTCACATAGCAAGAGATATCTATTCATCAGAGCAACCTTTGCAAAGGATCATTGCAGATTTCGCATTCCCATGTGCTTTGGATGGAACTGTCTGCTGACATTTCATTTCTCTGCTGCCAACATCTAACTTAGACTCTCTTACACCCTTCAATTTTCTTCATTTATGAAAATAACTAGAAGTGAGTTCAAATGATGCTGAAGTGTGCTTTCTGTGTGAGTACACACTTGCTAATTCTTGTATGAATTCCAGCTTGAAATCATACAAAGTTTTTGATTATCTTTGATGGGAATAATTTGTAATAGGCTAAATTATACAGGCATTGTTGATGGTGATGTTCAGAAGGAACCAAAATGCATACATTCACCTTTTGTACAATTTTCTGGAGACTATAATATTTAAGTCTCTGGTCTTCCAGATCTACTCCTCCCATGTCCGTGTGAATGAAAGTAGGCAAAGGACTTCAGTTTTCTCTATTCCTTTTCTTCTGTTCCCATAACACAGCTCATTTGGTGTATTTATTCATTCTGAAAAGTCCGATTTTCATTTCGGATTTTCAATTTTAATGTTTTAATTTCACTTGGCAAGTGCTTTCTGTTTGGCATAACAGTTCTGCAAGCACAAAATTCACATTTCAATAATCAACCATCAGCTGAACGTTGGTAAAAAATTGGTCAAAATAGAGTTCATGTCCCTTGTTTGTTAAGGGTTTTATCAAATGTGTGACATCATACCCCAATCCTTTGCCTGACTTCACAATTTTATCTCTTGTCTATCCATCCAGTTCAAAATATACATTATAGCCCAAATGAGATGTGCATAACATCCAAATTCTAAGGCAGTGCATTGTTTTAAAGCCATATAATGTAGAATTCCTAGATTCTGTTTGAATTTTACCATAGCCTTTGTTTATTACAGTATTCATCGAGCACAACTAATTTGAAATAATCTAAAGTAGATGATTCAGTTGGCAAATCATGAGATGATCCAGGTGAGGAAGAGAAAGATCCAGATTTCATGGCCTTGTTATTTACTTATGTTGTTCCTACAATCTGATTTGAAGGTATCACAAGATGAGTCCTTCATTAATTTCTAAAACAGATTTTCTAAATTATAACTATGTTTGATTTCATCATCTGCATTATCAATCAATAAATGTTTTGCATGTTCATATCATCATCAGATTTATCTGTTTCTCCAAATATTACAGAATTTATATCTTCTTGTGTTAATATCTTATATCTTCTAAACATTTTGAGGTGAAGCTACAGAATAGAAGCAAGACATTTTCATTACCTGAGGAAGGAGTAAAATGAGCGATCTAGATATGAGTCACCTCTTCTAGAAGCGTTGATGCTAAACAGAAGACAGTGAGCGTGTATTCAAATAGGACAGCTACTTTAGTCATGTCAAAAGAATAATTTGCATGAGATTTAACAACTCGTTAAACCAATGAGCCATGCACTGACGTGATGGCACAATGAGGTGTTCGGGCGACCCGATGATATCCGAATGTACGGGTGACTTTGGCGCGAAAGAGTTGAATAAATTTTATTTGAAAAGAACATGCTACTTTAGCTAATTTTAAAATATTTATGGAAAAATTTTTAAGAAATGAACAGCATTAAATAACTATCTCCCCAAAATTAAATACTTACCACTTTTCTAATAAATGTTTGCCATTTATACTGGAAACAGGAATATGTACACTGCCTAGAAATAAAAAGTAAACGACATTAAAATGAAACAATTAAATTTCATTATCCCACATAGAATAAGAGCACCACTATATTAAAATTTAAAGACTAATAATTTAATATAAAATGAGTCATAAATAAACTTACCAATTAAAACATTTTTATCCCTTCTTTTCTTTTTATCAGCTTCTCTGTACAGATTTACATAAATGCTTCCAACACTTGGTAGACTACTAAAACGAAAAATAAATTGAGGATTAATAATCTTTTCAAAATGAATTTTAATGACTTGTGAGTTACACTAATTTTTTTAGATTTAACCTTATGCAATGGATACAACATTCATTTGATTCGGTTATATGCTAAGGGAACCAGGTTTCAATGCTTCCCTCCTCTTGGATAAGTTCAGAATGTTTAAAAGAAATAAGGATACTTTGCAGCTAGATAAATCGTAAAGCACCTATAATTTTTGTTTTTTCTTCCATTACAAAAAACCTATACATTTTACTTTCTTATCCATATTGTTACGGATTTTGTACTTAATTTGCTATTTTAATAGAATTATAAGTAAAATTGTTTTATTTTCCCCATGCAACGCAGCATGTGATAAATTTGAAGAGAAAGCTACGCCGGAAATGTAAAAATACAAGAGCGCGTGAATTTAATATTTTATAAATAAATACCTAGTAATTGCTTTTGTTATCCAGAAAAATCGAGGAAATAAGAGGATGATCTCTTGCTGATTAAAAAGCTTATAAAAGCCAGATTAAAAACGTCTCAGTTCAGTTGAAGTTGTTTCAAGCGAATTGTTGTTTACTTACTGCTGTTATTGATTGTAGAAAATTCGCTGTGAGATAGAATTAGTTTCTCTGTACTTTGAATTTGAGTTCTGTTTTAACGTTTTAACAGTTCTAAATATAATTGCTGCGAGATATTGTGGTATTATACGAATATGTCTCAGGAAACATTTCAGCATTTTGTTTTATTTCTTGTGAAAAGCACAGATTTTATTGACTTTTTAACGACTTGTGCATTCAATCCATTATGAACCCGTACGCATGCAACAATATAATAAAGACATTGGATTGTAACAGCTTAAACTTGTAAGTTCGTTCAAAGAATATTTTAATAATTATGACATAACAGGCTAAGTTAAAATACAGATCATTTTAATCCTTTGAACTGTTCAATTCAAAGTAAATATTAAAGAAAGTAAACAATAGTTTGATAACTCCAGGTATAAAGGTGGGATATATTTTGTTCATAGACAAATTTCTTTGTGAATTAATAATCGTGGTATGTTTAATAATACTAAATGCAATTCACTGTGTAAAGAAAAAACAAAATATGATGTATAGAAATAATAAATAAGTGGCAATAATCTGCATTTCATACAAAAAATATATTTTCTTTACATAACTTACAAATGTCAATAAACGAATGTGATATTAGAACGTTGACAATCCAAAATGTTGGAAAATTATAATTCGTAACACAGATTCATTAGATTCTGCAACTCTTGGTTTTGCAGAAACCACGAAATGTGAATTCAAGCAACAGCCAATGTAGAAATTGATATAATTCCTTAAATTAGACACAAAATTTATCATTCTGGGGGGAAAAAAATGAAAGCCATTATGAAATCAAACTTTTTTCCTCATTTTCTAAATTTTTTTTCCAAAAGCATAAAAAGATTCCTTTCATTCACAAGAACTTCGCATGAAGCTTCACTGAAATTCATTTCTGGGAAGAGATTCATAACTACTACTTAAAATATAGAACATGGGTGTACACATTGCCAAGATGAAAGGCTGGGGAAGACATTTAGATTTAACTTGAACTGAATATCAGGATTGAATTCTGTACAGTACATTCAAAATACTTGCAAATTGTATAATGTAACATTCCCACACAAGTACAATATGATGCATTTATTTTTAATTAATAATATTTCAGAACACAAACACTTGTTTTTAAATCTGGTTTTGTATTATATATAAGATTATTTTCTCATAAAAAGCAAAATTTCTGGGTTGATTAAGTAGTTTAAATACTTTTCTCCCACAGGTAAGAAGGTAATTTATTTCAGAAAAGGCCCCATACCTTGGAATAACTATTTAAGAAGCACCAATCTGCATTCACGTTACACTTAAGAAAATTATCAAAATATGTATTTCATTATAGCATTCTGATTAGAATGTATAATGAAATTATCAGCTATTCAACAGTTTTTGAAATATCACTGAATGGGCATTTTACTCCATAAAATATATCATCAGAACGAAATAAGTTAACTTTATTGACATACATAAAGAAAATAATTTTTTTTTTTTAAATAGAACTAGTGAAACAGTAATTAGCACCATTTAATACTTGGGTATAAAATTTCAAAAAATCTACGTAATTGCTTCTCACGAGGAAATTATTACACACCGTTGTTACAAAACGCCTGGCAAAAAATTCAAATAAAGAAACAATAATTTAAAATATAGGGTATATGAGACAAGAAACAGAACCTACATTTGACTTCAGCTGATAGTATTTCAGCCACAATAAAATAAATGTATTAAAACTAAATAGTCAGAAAGTAGACAACTTACTTGAATTCAAAGTGTTCTCCCCAAAAGCACATTTCACCTTTTTGCTTAGATGATGTTCTGGCATACAAGGTCTTGTCCAAGCATAATTCACAATAATATTTACTAAAGGAAAGAGATGCTTCATGAATAACATGATAAAACTAAGGTACTTCCTTATTATAGTAGCCCCTAAAATAATCGCTAATCAACCAAAATGTAACATGTAATGAGCTGTAAGAACACATGGTGAGATGATAGCTTGGCTGATTTGCGATTCAATTTTGAGGGGCTACTATAATAAGGAAGTATCAAAACTAATTATCCATTAGAACAACAATGCAAGAAAAACTATTAAATCACCTCTTTTTTGCTGACATTCCTTTTGCTTCCAGAATCCAAATACGTAGAGAATTTTCTTTTCGACGAACATTATCTTGATTTGGTTGAATTGTCCGCCTAAGACTGAGATATATGACAGTTACTATCTGAGATCTATACAATTTATACTCATACTGTTATTTACATAGAAATTTCTAAAATAAAAATTCATAACAGAGCCATTTAATATAAAACTATGCACTTGAACAGAATTAAATAAAGAGCATTATTGTTACTGTTACTGAAATTAATTCTACTTCTTCTTTAATATAAATATAAGATGATACCTGATAATTCATAAATGCTTGTCATCTACAGCCTAATTTGGAAAATTTCTGAATTAAGATGGTTATCTCCTGCCCATTTTTAAAATTGTTCACCATTTAAATAAGAGATATCTGGTTTCATAAAACATCTTATGTATCAGAAAAGTGGAAAGCAAATGAGAAACTATGCAATTATATCCTGTATGACTATGACCCCTATGAAGCTACATTTATGCACACTTATGTACTTTATAATGAAAGAATATATGTATTTTACCATATTTCCTAGCATATTTTCCCCATAGCATCTTAGCAATAGGTTCTGAAAATTTTAAAAATATTCGTATCATCTTCCCTTTCCTGTACTGTACATAGTTTTTCCCTCCGACAGCTTGTTTATTAGTAAACTATATTTCTTTGATTACTTTTATTTTCATTCAGTGTATTGAATCTGTATTAGCATTTCATTCAATTAATTTTCCTTTGCATTTATTATTTGAAACATATTTTGGACAAATTTTCATTAAACTACCTGGATGTGGTTGGTGTTCTCATATTTAACACACTTTCCAAACATGTGATTTCATCTTACTTCTATTAGTTACATTCCAGCTCACTATTCTTTATTGCTGATGTGTTTGATTTTTAGAAATTTGGGGTTTTTGTTAGCCCTCCTTCATTTTCTCACTGCTGCTCTTGGGAACTGTGGTCAAAATTCATTCATGTGAAGTACCCCTGTGGTAAGGTACCAGGGACAGATACATGGCACTCTGCATGATGGGTCTAGCTCAATAACCACCAGATATTGTAATGCTAATATTACTATGTATTCCAGTTGGAATGTAGGTTTCTTTTAAAGAAATAATACTGTGATAATTACCAGTAGTTTATCCATGATGGCTTGTTATGTTCTTACTGTAACCACATTCTTCAGAAATTATAAACTCGCATAATTTTCCCCTCTCGAGTTTTGGACAGTTAAATTAGCTAAATAAAGGGGATTGATTGCTAAATAAATGCTACGATGCAAGGAAATATGGTATGTAAACACAAGATGTGTTCATTTTTCATATATATATGCACATTTATTTCATACACATGTAAATTGTATGCACACATGTAAATACACATGAGGAAGGTATATTTACATCAGTTTTCATTAAAATTAAAATCTATTAACTCAGTCTTAAAATGCTAGAACATTCTTTCAAAAAAATTCACTTTCACATAAAAAGAATATTTACAAAGTTTTCTCCAATATTATCATTTTAGACTATTGCGACACTAAATGAAATATTGGTTTTACACAAATAGTTTATGGATATAACAAAAACCTTATTTTAAGGGGGAAACGACAAATTTTGGAAAAAGAATTCAATCTCAGTTATTATCCTTGGGCACTATTAAAAAAATTTACAGGTATTAGTGACATCCAAGAGAATGAATTCAATCAGTTTTCCATTAATTAGCTCATTCCTCCTCTCTCCTCAAAGAAAAACTAAGTGAATAATTATAATTTACATACTTTGTATTTTAAAAGATATTATATGTATTATTTTATTTAGATATAAAATTCTATATCTTCCTTAATACTGATACAACACAATGCCTGAATATGCATAAATGCATGCTATCTAATGCATAAAAGATATCCACTGCTTAATTTGAAGATAGTTAATTTAAATTTAGAACTTTTAACAGCCTCAAAAGCTAGATTCACATGTAACATTAATAAATTATTCCATTAAAAAATGATAATAAAATACCTATAAAGCCATTGATCACGCTCTTCTTTTGTACGGCATGTATAAAAACGAGTACCTCCATTTGAAATCATCTGGAAGCAGTTCTCTTGACCAATCAAGCTACTGTGAAGAGCTGCAACTTGGACATCACCATGCGAAAGATCGAGAGTGGCCAAAACACCAGGACTAGACTGGAGCAATGATTCGTGGGACCTAGATGTCCGAAGCATTGAAGGTGTAACGCTGCATGAAAGAAATACCATTGTTTATTATAAAAAATTAATCTTAGAGATTTATTTCATATCAAAAATGAATCTTTCATTATATGTTAAAAGCTCAAAATCTATGTAATTTAACATAAATTTTTATGATTAAAAATGCATACCAAAGAAAATATTACAGGAAGTACTGGATTTTAAATCACTTACTTGTAATTTTTACAACTAGCAACATTTTTTAAAATACAGGAAATGGTAATAAGTGGTAGAATTTAGATGATACACACTGGATAATTGCAAATACTTTGTAAAATAATTTATATCTATTATTCCTACTTAAGATGATTAAAAATGTATACCAAAGAAAATATTATAGGGAGAAAGCTGTAAAAAAGATTATTTTATAAGAAAAAACAGTAAAAAAGATTTTAAATTGACTCATTTGTAATTTTTACAACTGGCACCAAATTCTGTGAAATAGAGAAAGTAGTATTAAGTGTTACAATTCAGATGATACAGATTATTCCTCATAAACACCTTCGAAAATAATTTATATCTTCTACTCTTACAGTAAGTTTGGTCGACCGATTATAAAGTTGAATGATAGTATTTATTTACATAACATATCACAAATGTCTGCATATGCATAATATTACACCTTCTTTGACAGCTCAATACTGATGACAACAGAACAAAAAGATTATGTGATATAGCAGATCTTAAAGTAGTTTTATCCATTTTTACTATTACTATACAGTATATTTTGTTACAGTTCAAAGTTCATACATGGAAAAAAAAAATGTATGACTCAGCACGTGAATTTTTAAGTAAATATTATTTTCACTTTTGCAATGCACTGGTTGTTAAATCGGCACTGTTCTGTTATCAGGACCAGATTCAGAAGTGTCATAATTTATGCATGTATGTATGGATGGCTGGATGTGTTCATTTATGCATGTATATATGTACATGTGACTGTATGTGTGTGTATACATATATCCACACATAATATGCATACATAATATATTTCTGAATCTTGTTTCAATAACAGAAGAGTACCGTTAAATTATTTGAATCCCATGAACTGAGTAGTAGTAGTAGTAGTAAGATTAAGACTAAATTTTGGTTGTACAACAAATAATATGATATGCCATTTACAGAAATGTCCCTACATATGCAATCACACCATTTCAAGATTTACTAGAAGTATATGAACTTCACACAATAATGAATGCTAAAATAAGACAGTTATGCAACATACAATGAATACAATCAAATTAATAAATTATGGATTATCAATGACTACCAGCATTAAATAAAGTAATAATAAAATACTGTTCTACACCACTGCATCACATACTATAATATTAGATTGCTCTGTCTCACACATACAAAAGGGATTTTGATATTTTAGATTAATCTATAAAAGGTGAGTGATAAATTAAGAAACGCAATGTTTGTATCATAAACATGATTATTTCAAGTATAGGTAGAAATAAAAATCATTCTTTTCCTAACAAGCAATGAAAAAATAGTTAATGCAAAAACTAATGATATTAGGGGCAAAAACACTAGAATGAATAAGATCAGAATTTAAAGAAATTTTAATAGTGGATTACAGAAACAAAGATCTCCAAATGCTCTCAGACCTTTATAATTCTCTGTTAACATATTTGAAAGCGTTAAACAGAACTAAGAAAAAAGCAAATGTGAGGAGGAAGACATCTATTTAAAGGCGCCTCCAAAAAGTTACCATATAGAACCTAAATTAAGAGTTAATTTCATTTATCCAATAAAATTTATCGCATATTTAGATGTCTCATACATAAACATGAAAATAAGCTTTTTTATTAGAAATACATGCCTATTTTTATATTTAAATTAATCCTAATATTTACTTTTTAATCAATTTAAATATTCTTATTTAAATCAAAAGCACAGGAATACAGTTCTAATAAGAAATTTTTATTTCACAATGCAAGATAAAAAATATTCTCTTAAATTATATTAAAAATATATATTTTGAGCTATTCGTCAATGTATCCAATTAATGCAAATATTGCAACATGTAATTTCACTTAATTGCTACTATTCATATTAGACAAATTATACATTGTTAAAACTATGCTAAACTGACAAAACAAACAAACTGTAGCTAGAAGCCTAAGTTGAAGTTTGTCAAAAGGCCCAGTTGAAGTTTGTCAAAAGGCCCAGCAGAAGTTTGTTTTAGAAACTTCAAACAAATTTCAGTTAAGCCTTTTGAATTGGCTAAAATGGTACACAAATACATAAAATGTATTATTCTATAGGAAGAGAATGAAAATTACCTGTCGCCATCTATGGTACATCGTTTACGCTCAAGTTTTGTCACGCTCTTAGTACGTTTTAAGGGATTGCTTTTGAAGGAGCGCTTTGAGAAGAAATTCTGCAATGGAAAATTAGTAAGTTTATAGCTTCTTGATTACATTTATGATAATGATGAATGATTTAACATATAATTATAGTTACACAATTTCTGGATATTTTATGTGCAGTACTACTGAATTATCCTCAAAGCTTGTTTCTGAAAATGTTCTTACACATAAGATACAAGAAGCATTACATACGAACATGGTTATACCCAAGACAAAAAATAACATTTCTTGAAAACTTATATTTTAACAAGACATTTGACACTATATATAACCAGAAACTAGAAAAATATGTCAATCAAACTATGTTTAAGGCAAAGAATTAGGACAAAACTTCAGGTAATTTATCTAAGATATTTATGATCAAATGAATACCGATATGGAATCTTTTTTTTATAACAAATTTTGGCTATGTCTACTTTTTACAACATTTAAAAATATTATATAATCATTGAAATCTATTACACTGTGATATGCCATTACAATGCAGTTTTGTTCAAAATCAACTGAAGAAACATTTACCATAATTATAACTTCCTAGGAACAAATACAATCAAGTACAATAATGCCAAAGAAATGGTACTTTTTTTTTTTAAGTAATCAGATTTTATGACAAACATTGAAAATGAAAAAATTGTCAAAAACATTAAGCTGTACATTTCTTTATAATGTTTTTAAAACATAGATAATTACATTAATCTAAAAGCACATTTTTAATACTGTCATGTTTTTTAAAATTTAATACATTACATAATACTTATTGCTTTTGCATCAGAAAAAAATTGTAAAATATATACGACAAACTCATTACCTGCACTACAAGTATTTTTTTTTTTTTCCTTCAAAGGGAGGAAATTTAAATTAATTTTTGTAAATAGCTAAAAAAAATTTTTGGTCATTTTCCATTACTATGTGGAACTGGTGGTTCAAATCAAAAAGATTTACTAAATTCTGAAAATTAAAAATAACTAATCAGAAGAAATGAATTAATTTGATAAAGCAACTCAACCGTACGTTTAATCAAAAATGCTAAATAATCAATAATAGTAAATATGCAACAATGTGACAATGATTTGATACCACATTCTCTTTCAAACACAATCGATAATGAGTATAATCGAGATTTAAGTAAATATATATTGAGCGACTAGTTTTAAGATCAAATTACCAGGTATGCAAATTATTTACCTGTGTTCTCCGAATTGCTTTACGGAAAATAAATAACAGCTTCATCGTTCGTGTTTAAAATATTACGAAACCTCAGGTTGATTAAAATACATCATGTGCCTTGTTTATGTTTACAAAACAGTATCTTTAAAATAAGACTTTGATGATTATCAAATAATATAGACACAGATGGTAAGTAAAGTCACATTACAGATAAAAGTTTCAACAAGAAACGTGTGCAACTACAGACTCCATTAGAGCCCACGTGTAGTAGAACACCGATCGCTTATAGCAGCTAAGTGATTGGTCGAAGGAAGTTAACCAATAATTAAAAGCGAAAGGACACACTAGATACGCAGGTGCGAAATAATTATCGCACGTTCAGATCACGGGGGGGAGGTTTTCCCCCCTTTTCTTTACATAAGAATGGGGGTTAAAAAAATTCAAAATCATTATAGAATTTCTGCTATATTATTTATTCTTAAAAAAATGAATTGATGCATAATTAACTGTTTCATAATTATTACAGAAATACATTTTTCATCGAATGCATACAGAATACACATATGGGAATATAATACGTGTCTGAAAAACGTTTGCAGCTCTGTCGTTTCCTAGCACCTCTTGTCCCAAAACTTCAAAAGAAACATACATGAAAAGAGGGAGGAATCCATAAATATAAGCTCATTCCAAATCAAAAAGCTAAAACTAAATTTCATCTAACTCGAAAAATTATGCCAACACATTTTTCTTAAAACATTATTACGATATTTTATTGTTTAGTACTTTATAACCGAAGGACGCATAATTTGTGCATTCTAAAAAAGCAAAATTCTGTTCGGAGGGGGATTAAATATTAATAAAAAAACAATTCAACTTTACTGTCAATTCTCAACACCATCCTCCTTTCAGAATAAGCACATTTTCTGGGGCTAACAAATCATGTTATACTTCAGAAAATATTAAATATAAAACTTGACCGTGCATTCAGCGATTAAGAGCTATTGAAAATGAAAAACAAAATGTTCTCAGTTTCGAAGGCTTTGTACAATTTGTTCTTTTTGTAAACGAGTTGATTATACCCAGCCACTTTACGGGACATATTTCGAATTCGCCAAAGCGAACGTCAACAGAAAAAGCAACCAACAGCAACCAAACCATACAAGGGCTTTTGTTTTTACGCAATGCGCGAACACACCAATTAGGCAAAACTGTTCATCGCCATCTGCTATTTCTGGAGGTTATTCCAAGCAAAGCAATCAAATGAATTGCCCGCTTGTTTCAATCGCGAAACCGTGACTGAGTGATTTTTGGCAATTCCCCAGGGAAAATGAAGCCCACTGATGGTACTTTTCCCTCTAAAAATTCTTATTCTATCCATAAAAAATCGGAAATGATTGATGAATTAAGAAACGCTTTAGAAAAATACCCTTATAGTACCTAATACACTATAGATCTTTGCATATCATAGAAAATAAATCTTGGTCTTATATTAAGATAAAAATCATAGTTTAAATTCTCGGTGATACCAAGATAGTCAAAGATATTTACTAAAAAAAAATCTTATGTTTCTGAAGGTCCACTAAAAATGATGCAATCTCCGATACTCGATCATTTTATTAATCAGTTGATTTATTATCACATGACAACATTAAGGCACTAAACAGCTTTCAATTTTTACTACAATTATTTAATAAAAAATAATTTTGAAGCAATAACTGCACTTCAATAATTTTTTTTTATAACAAACTATATGGCTATAATATAAAAGACACGAGATTTATAGAGGCCCACCAGCAACCAAGTGATTAGATCTGTGGTTCTCAACCCGTTTTGTTCCATGCACCCCTTTCACCATCGCTAGATGATTTACAGTTTATTTCCATAACTCAAAAAATTACATATATACATTTATTTAGATTTAGATTACTTTTTAATCTGTTTCATAAATTAAACAACAAAAAATACAGAAAATGCTGATATATAACAAACTTGAATAAAAGTAAGTTTTTATATTCAAAAACTAAAACTAAATATTTAACAGCTAAATAAAACACTGACCACATTCCCCTCTCCCCCGAAACTATGAAATTCTTCTCCTATATCGGGTTAAGAACCAGAGTTAAAGAGTTGAACATAGGTAGTTCGACCAAGTTTCAAATCTCGGCCAACAAACTGGCTGCATGTAAGGTTTTTGTTGTTTTTCCATTTATAACGTGGTGAGAACAAGTTTCTTCTAAAAAGTCCTCGACAAAGACATCTCTCTCTTTAAGCAGACATCGCTTGTGTGCCTTGCCACAATTCAAATCCTATCCTGGATTTATCGTGTCTCCAACCGACGACAATGTATATTTTCAGCGTGTTTAATAAAGGGTGTTTCTTAACATCATATATCAGGCTTCACGATAAAGAATCGCTAATTTTCTTTCGCAGTTTATTTTCTTTTTATTAGGTATAGGACCTTATTCAGCTTACGTAAACGATTTTCGTGAAAGTTCAGATGCTGCTAATTTCAGTGGAATCACTTCGATCCTGCCAGGCAATGGATGAATTCGGTAAAATCGCTGAATACTGGTAATTTGCCCAAATTCCCAATTGCTGTAAACAGAATGGACTTAGAAAGGCTCTCGCCAGCGAGTAGTGTGGCTCGTACACAAATAAAATATGATAAATTAAGACCACTAAATATCGGGGGGGGAAAGGAATTAATTATTTTTTTTATAAAGTTATCGGACGTTTCTCTCCATTTGAAAACTGTTTCACTAGTTTAAAATAATGTAAACATGAACTTGACAGGGTTTTGGAAAATCTAGTTACGACTCCTGAACTTTTCTGAATCCCAACATAACATGAAGTTTGGCCACCCCAGCTATATATAATCTTTTACATACCGTAAACCAAACAATGGAGTTGATATATTTTAACAAACAAGTTTCACCGTGAAAGGAGGAACACGCAGCTCAATTGTTGTGGTTTTAGTTCTTAGACACACCTGAGAAAAAGATAATAAACTACGCGAATTTTTATCTCTGGCTGGTTTTGTTGTGATTTATGGCCTTGAAGAGCATTGAAAGAAGGTAGTTTTATCTTATCTAGAAGACTTAAAGCTAATGTTCCTTACAGCTCTTTCTCAAACTGGGTGAATTTACTAGAAAAAAATAATGACACTAGATCTCCCAAATAGTGTTATTTTATAGATTACTTACTAATGATATCATAGTAACATTTTCAATTATATTTTTTACACAACAGCATATTTATACATTTTGTTTATAATGTTATTTTTGATCCACACAGCGCTCTTTTTACCATTTTTCCTTCCTTGATTTCAATAACTGCCAAACTTTCCTACGCTTCGCACTCCTAGGAAATGCTTGATTTAAGACTAGCATTTCTTATACAAAAATACCACTTCCAGTGAGTGGCGTAGCTAGTGGGAGAGCGATTCGCTCCGCGTGACACATTTTTTGCATGAAACATTGTTCTTTCATGTTGATGGTCGAGATAGGTGAAGAATAATCAAGTTTTAAATTGCCATATGGAATCAAACTGAGAAGAAAGGCCTTTTATTCCAGATAAATATTTTAAAAAAATCGTGATTTCAACAGTTACATACATTTGTTATATCTTTTTCATTCCATCGAAAGAACTTCTGAACGCAAATTACGAATATCCACTAAATTATATTAGTGATATTGATAAGAAGGATTTCTTTTTAAGAAGAAGAATTTCACAGTTTTGTTAGCGTTATTGCTAGAGAAATCGAACAGAAACGTAGAATGGCAATCTTTTTGAATTTCTGCAATTTATTCTAAAATACAATCTCTAGAACAAAATTCGAAATACTGTAATACTAATGCGAACTTTCTTCTCAACTGCTGTAAATGTTGCTAACTGGGAGAACCATTTTCTAAAAAATAATTTTTAAAAATATTTACGAATTACAAACATATATTTCACAGTTAAGAAAGCTTTCTCTGCTGTTTAAATAACAGTAAGAGGGCAAAGAAATAGATCTCTGCAATGTCATAGATAGGTTTGCAAACAACAACAAATAATAATAATAATAATAATATTGTTACGAAATGTCCAGGCGCGGTAAGGTAGCTTCCTCGCAGGTTTAGGGTTGCCAGAAAATGGCAAGGGAAGGCAGGATTGCCATATTTGGCGAGAAATCGACATTTAGCCACAAAATTAGCGATATGCCATACACGGATGGAGAACCTTCTGGAACGAATTCTTACTGGTTTAGCCCAGAATGTTCTCGAACACAAGCCGAAAGCTATATAAACCCTGCTGGTACGCGATGCCAAACTCAGTCAAATGCTTTCTCGAAGTCGAGAATGGTTTTTGAGCGAATCATTAGTGCTCGCCTCACGAACCACCTGAAAAAATTTGATCTTATAGATTAAAATCAATTCGGATTCCGACAGGGACATTATACCACCCATCAAATACTTAATCTAGTGGAAATTATAGCGCAAGAATTCAGAAAAAGAACGGGGTAGCAGCATTTGACCGAGTTTGACATGCTGGCTTACTTCATAAATTATCAAATTTCTTACTCCCAAATAGTTTTCTTGAACTCACCTATTCTTACCTCTACAGACGCACTTTTCAAGTTCGATGCGGAAACATCCTCTCATCTAAAAAAACCATCTTCCGAGGCGTCCCACAAGGATCCGTCTTAGAACCAAAGTATTTCAATATATTTATCAATGATATGCCAGTTCCCTTCTAGTCTAATATTCTTAAATATGTCGACGACACAGTGATTTTCCCCAGTTCAAGGAACCCACAAAATGCTATAGATAAACTTCAGTTACAAGTTAACCTAATTAATAAATACTGCAATGACTGGAAGATCAATTTAAATGCAGCAAAATGCTGTGTTGTTGTTCACTATCGAAGATACAAAAAACATTTTCCAGTTAACTATAGCATCAGTATTGATAATTCACCCGTTCCTGTGGCTAATTCATACAAATACCTTGGGGTACAATGTCGACAAAGCGCTAAATTTCAAAAACCACATTCAGTATATTACAAATAAAGCGAATGCTGCTTTTATGGCCCTTTACTCCCTGATCAGGAAGAAATTCAAAATTAAATTTATGTACCAAAAGAACCATCTACATTACACTTATTCGACCAATTATCCTGTATGCAGTTCCGGCCTAGGCCACTGCCAGTAAATCTGAACGTCAGAAAATTAATGCACTTCAAAACAAGATCCTGAGAAGTAACGAATGCACCCTGGTTTGTGAGGAATTCACAAATCCACAAAGACTTAGATATCTTACCCATCCATGATCAAATCCTCGTTACAGTGCATAACTTCAGCCAAAGTACGAAAAATTCATCATATTCAGCCACAAAAGAACTTACGAATTATGATCCCACCGAAGACCATGTTGTAAAAATACGACGAATTATACATTATAACGCGTTATGGTAGTAGTGTTTAGTGTACATATTTTAGTTTTCATCTTATTTAATTTTTCATCTTTTATTTAGAACTTATTTCACTCACATGTGCTTATAATCTTACAAAGATAGAACTTTGATATCTGACAAAGCTTATGGACTTTGTACAAATTTACTTATTAACTTATATTTTACTATTTAATCAAGACTTTTCGTATTTACTGTTATTACAAAGATAGGACTTTGTTATTTTAAATCGCATACTGTGTTAAAACCTAGTTCGTGGTCTCAGGACTTCCCTCCATCGCTATTAGCCAACACACATCATGTGATGTCCACGCCTTATACTCTCAGAAATTATTTTTTCCTACATTTATTCTTAACTCCGCAACATTTATTTGTGTTATAGAAGATTAAGGACTGATTTAACTCTTCAAACTTAAAATTATTATAGTTCTAAAGACTTTTATAATGTTTTTAACTGTAATTTACTGTTACAATTGCTTAACTTCAACTGGACCAATCACGAAACTAATATTTGCTATCTACTGAGTACGCTCATGTTTCTGAACTCGCCCTCGGGTGTGGTGTATTTTAATACACCTTTTATCAAAAATTTTATTTACTAATGGTTACTAATGGTTGGTTACTTTACTAATGGTTTTATATCTATGGTTTTAGGATTAACTTACTGGTAAGAACTCTTCGTAGTTGACGCCAGACGCATAGATATGATCCTAGATCCTAGCGAGAGAGTCAGTGCCTAGTCTACCGAGTTGATAGTCAGTCAGTGAGCAAGTGTCTCGTAGTCTAGCGCCGAGTTGGTCGTCGAATACATCGAGAGAGTCTCTTAGTGCATCGTCGAGTTACATCTGAGAATGTGTTGAGCTTCGAGAACGACCGAGCCGAGTCGGGAGCTGTACTCTAGTGTATCGCAGAGTTCATCGCGAGTTGTAGCGTGGAGAATCTCGACAGTACATAAAGTTCCGAGAACGACCGAGCAGAGTCGGGAGCTGTACTCTGGTGTTTTGCCGTGAAGCTGTCGTCATCGTTATACCTTGATAGCCTGAAGGTTGTATCGCTGATTGTTTCAGCGTGTTTATAGTAGTTCTTCGACGACTGTAAGTGTTTTTGGAACTGCCTTGAAAAATATTGGCTAATAAAGTGAGTTTCGATATTTCATCAAGTGTCGTCGTTAATCACTCCAAATCCACGAACCCTTAATGTACGTACGAAGAAGAGAAAAACGTAACAATATAACTCTTAAATGTTGGTATTAAAGCTTTTTTTTTTAAATAAAGTTTTAATTTATTACCTAAATGTCGTTTTGATATTTTTTATAGTTATTTGTTTATGTATCAAAAGAAGCGGCGAATTTAGGGATAGTCACAAACGGCAAAGGTTCTAGCTACGCCAATGACCACTTCTGAAGATGAAAAATATACTTCTCTCTCAAATATCCCTTGGAATTTAATTCAAGACCAGAAGTCTGGCCTGTGCTTTGAAATATGCTGATAAGCATTACATAAATACAGGCAACAAGCTGTGTTTTTAAATTTTATCATAATTTTAAACAATACTAGATTGAATTCAAACTTTTTTATTTGCAAGAATTTGCTCTAAACGTACGTGATTCAAATTGCAAATAAAGAAAGCAATCGCTTTTCGTATTTTTCAAAGACATGAAATAAGCATTAAACACATATATCAGGTTAGGCTATTTGAATAAAGAAAAACATACAAAGGCTACCTATGAAGAGGGATGCTTTTGTGGAAAAACTTTTAAGGAAAAACTGACTCGTTGTACCTGGGGAAAACTACGAAAATCAACCATGCAGCCAGCCGGTTGCTTCGGATCGAACTCTCAGTATTCAATGTTCTGTATCTGTAACAGATATTTTCCGAGATATAATTTCGGTATTTGACAGTCAGTCAGACACCCAGCACCCAGACTTTCAGATAAGTGTACTTGTGTGTGTGTACTTTCTGCCAGATACCTAGTACAAAAGCAATCTTGTAGATGTATCTTAAAAATTAACCAGTGTTCAATCCTCGAACACTTCAAAAGTGGAGATACTCGGTTGCAAGCCAGTTCATTCAAACGTATGAAACAAAAACAAAGCCCATATGAACAAATACTATTCAATGCTCTCATAAAACTGGCCACTGGAAAATCATATGTGCTTAATTCTCGGACTTGTATTATTTAAAATCTATACTGATCATCTACCGGATCTTTTTTAGGATAAAAACAGCATAATACGCAGCCACTGCAACTGTGCTCACCCAGCACCTAACAATTTGTAGAACAGAAACTACACCTTGCATTACATGTCTTTGGTAAGTTATGAATCACTGATGCTAAACTAGAAGCGCCAAACGTAGCTCTAAAAATGCTGAATTAAAAAACATAAAGAGAAAATTACAGTATAAAAATTGAGGACGGTCTTCTCTCATTGTGAACACTAAGAAGCATTTCGAGGTAATTTTAGATCTTCAATTACATTTCAAAAATCACATCGAATATGCAGCAAAAAAGACAGATGCAACCTTACAGTATCAACAGTTTAGTTTGCTTTACTTGATTATAACAAAGCACACTAGGGCTATCTGCTTTAGGGAAGGGATGCCTTCGTGGAGGATTTTCTAAGGGAAGCTGGCTGGTATACACATTAAACATGAAAACCACGACAACGCCCATGCAGCCAGTCCGTTCGCCTGGAATCTAACCAGAAAGAAATTATCAGTGTTCAGAGACTTTACCGCTTGGCTGCTGGCGGGCCATCCACAGTTTAATGGAAGAAAATTCGAAATTTATAATAAAGCACCCCTTCTAAAAAAATACGTAATTTTAGTGGTCCAAGTTTCCACCTATGCAGCCTGGTTTCAGTAAAGCTTCTAATAAGACTATCAATATTTTTTCGTTGATATAAAACAAACAAATTTTTCAAAGCAAAACCTTTAGAACAAAGATATTCCCTGATACATTCCGAAGGCAGACCTACAGCTATCCCGGCCCGAGGCAGAAATTTCCCTGGAGCTTCTTTATTTGGCGTGATCGCCATAAAAAATGTCGGGCACATAACTATAATTAACATTTATTTCATTAAAATTAAAAAGATAAAATGATTTGGAAAATAAAAAATCTTAAGAATAAAGAAAAAACAACTTATATATAGCAGACAAATATACATTTTACAGGAAAAAAAAATCTGTCATTTTTCATGATTTAAAAAAAATGTTTTTAACGTTTTTATGCCAACAACAACAAAATTAATTTTTTTAAGGCTTTATCAATACTGACGATTTTAGCTACTGCATTTTCAACAGAAAGGATTGCCAAACTGTTACCATGGCTCACTGTTGACTGAAGAAAGGTTTTCAACTTTGTAAAGCTTCTCTCGCAAGAAGGATTGTCAAAAAAAAACTTTAGTGCCAAATATAAATTAGAAATTGATTCTTGGAAATTCATTTCCACAATAAACTTTTCAAAACATTTTCAATGCAGATCACTTTTCACCATCGTCCTTTTTTATGTTACTACATATAAATACATATACTTAAAACCTTAAGGTTTTTCGAAACCCCTCGTCCCCAGAGGTCCGGAGAAATGCAGACGACTTTTTAGCCTCGTCCTTTACTACTGTAAGGAACTACTGTAATCGCGAAAAATTTCGAATATCATATTTCAACGAAAATATCCATTTTGACAGCTATTGAATGCAATTTAACAATGTTTTTGCGTAATATCTGAACATAAGGACAGAACACAGGACTCTTTTTCCCAACAGAAATTATAAAACTGATTTAAAATGGATTCTGAAGAGATTTTTTCGTGACGTCTTTGCATATATACATACACGTATGTATGTATCTCGTGTAACTCAAAAACGAGTAGCCTACCAAAAGTATATATTGTTGCGAAAAATTCGGCGGTTGCGCCTGTATGTAAGCTTTTCGGCATAGCACTAGGGTTGCCATAAAATGGGTATGGTAAGGTTGCCAGATTGGCGACTTTATTGCCCATTTGGCGACCAAATAGGCGATATCCCACGGTCCAATCGGGAAGCTTCTAGAATAATTTCCTGTCGAGATATTTCTCGAAACGTGTGGAACTTAAGGAAAAGCTATATAAACCCTTGCGTTTCGGAGAGCCGGATTGTGAAGTGTTGTGAAGTTGTTGTTGTGAAGAGTGTGATTAAGTGCGAGGTTGTGAGAATAGCTGCTCACTGCGAGTGCTAAGCTACGCGAGAGTTCTGTGAACGGAAAGCGATCGAGATAGTGCTTTGCCGTGCAGCTACCTTTACAGTATAGCTTGACAGTGTATTGGTGATTGTTCCACGGTGTTTATTATAAGTTTAGTGTTGCCGTGAAGCTACCTTTACAGTTACAGCCTGAAGCTGTGTTGCTGATTGTTTCAGCGTATTTATTGTAGATTTTCGACGCTTTTAAAGGTAATTTTGGAACTGTGCTGTAAATAGTGATTCCTGTAAATAAATTGTGCTTTTTATTGTTCTGCATCGTGTTTTCATCGGATACTCTCAAATCTACGAACCCGTAAAACGCAACAATATGTATATTTTAAAGGAGATGAGGTAGTTAAGACGGCTCGTTTACAGGAAATTACTAGTGAAGGTCCTAATCATTTAGAATCTTGAAAAAAGTCGCTCCCTAAGGTTCTCATAGTCCTTGCAAAAAATTTCTTTTTCCTTTTGAATTTATATATATATATATATCCACTCTGTTACTCGGCTCAGTGATCTCAGTTTTTTTATTCTTATACGTTGCTAAATTGTGCAATCTTTGCTTTAAAAATAATTGAATTATGTTGTTCTTATCTTCCGGTTAAGGTTTTTATGCCTTTAGTAAATCTGCACGCAAGAATTATAGAATTATCAACAGTTTAAAAGTTGTTTAAGTGCGGCTAAGCCTAATCATTTTCCCCAAGGCAGCTAGCTATGCTTGTTTACATTTGAAACTTAAGAGACTAGTGGATTTGTTGCCAATCTAAAGAAACTAAGTTTCACAACAACACAGGTAATGCCATTTTTTTTTTTATTATTATTATTGCGAATTAAATCATGCTTAATCCATTCTGGAATTTATTCGAGGAAATAAGTGTTTAAGATTTACTTCGTAATTTTTAATACAGATATTTTTAGTTTAATGTATTTTTGCCTTGTCGCGAAGTGAGAACTGAATTAATTGAATGAGAAATACTGAATCGTATGTGAATAACCTTTTTTGTTTGTTTAATTTCTTTTATACATCGTTTTAGATTTATTACAGTATTTGAATAGAACGCGTGGCAGCGATTAGATAATTTCTCAGATGGTATAATTTTCTGTGCATTTTGAGTTAAAATGAATGAGATGTAACTCTTTTAAGTGAACCTAGTGACAGAGTGTCAAGAAAAAATGCGTATAATTTAATATTCCGTACAAGGAAGTCATATGGTGTACACATCCAGATTTCTTTATATTCCTATCCGAGGAATTCCTATCGTATATAGGTACATGTACTTGAAAACTTAATGGTTCTGCGGAGCCCTCCTCAGTACGCTTTGTGATAAATCGAAATCTTCTGAAGATAAATTCGAAACACACTCCACACATATTCTTAAAAACAGCTCATGACACCTTCATGGTTATATAACATATTAAGACTTCAATAAATTTTTTAAATTGTCACGATTATAATCTAGTTGAAGAATTATTTAAAAGACCTCCATGTGTTTCGATAATGAAGATGGAGCAATGCAGTCCGCGTTTTTACGCAAAAATTACCATAGAAGACTTCTAGACTTTAACGGTTCAAGATGCAACTAGTAAAAGCGATTAAATTGCTCACGACTAGTAGCAAACTTGTAATTTATGAACGATATGGAGGCAGTTTATGATCTACATGGATTATATATCAATATTTCCGAGGTACAATACGAAAGTGATGCACGAGAAAAGCTTCCGCAGTCGGGTTTATAAGCATTTGTTATATGCAGCAATAATTCAAGGCCAGAATGTTTTTAAAAGACTGAATAACTAATTTTCAGTCACCGTTTTATGCACTATCTATTATTTACTTAAATTTCTTTCTAAAAGATGTAGTATCCTAGGTCTGATAGTTCTTCCACAAGGTTATTCAAGACGTCCTTGAAAGCCAGCTGTCTCACAACTGCGACAACTTTCTGCAGTGGAACGACTTGATGATTGCTCCTTCAGGCTATAATACTTAATTCTTGCACAACAGGTAAGTATACACCTATAAGCACTTTAATAGCAAACGTTAAATGAACTACCAATTAAGCTTAAAAAAAGTTTATAACACTGGTAGTGGTAAAAAATACCTGAATCTACATACCGATTCGAGAAATTTCACTTACGTCAATTTACTTAAAATTCACAATAAAATTAATTCATTCAGGATTAGGGCAAAGCATTCGAGGGCTATCCGCCTAACGAACTACTAATGTTCAGCGGTGTTACCGCTAGGCCACTGATGGATCCGTGTTATAGCAGAATAAACAACTGAATACTTACTCTTTTTTTAAATCGAAACTAAAGAACTTCCAGGCAGTATCTGGAAGTTCTTTGCTGAAATACTGAGTATCTCCAATGGTCTAAAATCTCGTCCGTCCGAAATCTCGAAGGTTTTTAGAGAGGTTTAGAGATGATTCTTTGTTTGTTTCTTTATGTTAAGACATCTAAAGCTAACAATATGCTGCCTAGAGAATTTTCTATGACGTTTAACCTCCAATACAATAACGACCAATCTGGGTTTTCTCGTGTGTTTTCTCGCAGAAATCACTTTTTTTTTAAATCCAGTAGTTCCATTTTTTAGAAATACACATTTCAACTGCAATATTAGCGGCTTTTCACAGATGCATAAATAGTGGCAGATATGAAAATTCCATCAGATGACAATAATGAAGCAGAATTGCAAGAAAATTTAAGAAAGCAACATGACTGTGAAAGGCAAAGAAGCTGTTCACACATTCAACGCCTACTCAGACTACTCTAAAAGCAATGATCTTGAATTAGTGGCCTCGATCAGAGCCGTTCACTCACGAAAATATATCAGTTCTTTTATATAGCTCTATACTGATTAACAATAACCTTGATGGAAAACATCGGAAACCAGAAATGAATGAAGGTGAGGCTGGAGCTGAAGTGCGGAAAGAATCGACTCAACCAAACCGTGAATTGCCTGATTTCTTTCAACTATAATTTTGAGATTCACTAAAACCTCCTATGTACATAAAATTAGCAATAAAATGTTTTAATGCAAGTTGCAAATGATAAAAAATTAAACTCACTTTTCACAGAGGAGGATAAACATTCATTTCTTTGGCTGAGATGGGAATCGAATTTTCCTGGCACACTTCCAACAAGAACTCCGCTTCCCTCCCCCCCCTCCGATAAATCAGGCGTTCGCTAGCTAGCAAAGTGAATCAGTTTGTGAACGATTGAGATTTCTATTTCTGGCATGCTTTCAACAAAAGCTCTCCGAGAACTGTAAAAGAGCTCTGTTTCCCGGAATCGGAGTAAATTCGCTCAGTAAAGTGAAGCCGTTTTAATCAGTTCTGGAACTAATTGTCCAATATTACTACAGAAAACTATCCGGTCTCGGAAAAGATTTAGAACAGGTGCCATAACGGAATATTTTCGTTAAGCTACGTCGTAGTTACTCATATCTCTATTATGTATTTATGTATCTGTATTATGTATCTATACTTTGGATATATCTTAATAAAGCTTATATTTCTAATATAAATGCTTAAAATTAAATATCAAATAAAATTAAAAAATTAATATTTTTATTATGTATGTTCATTAAATGTTTCTAAAATTTTTTATCAGGAATTATAACCTTATTACTTCGTATTTTTTAGTTCTCCATGCAAATTTTTAAGACAGATCAAGGTTCGATTATATTTTACTCAGAAAACAAAAGTTCGTAAAAAAACATTTGCAAGACATTAACAAACTCTTACGTAAAACTTTCCCAGCATAACATTAAGCTGATTCTGAACTTCGTATTTATAAAAATCAAAAACTTTGAATTGAGCTTTCACTTCTTTTGAATGCCGATACGAGTAATTTTACATTTGTCCTTGATTTTTTTTTCCTTCTCCTACTACGTCATTTCTTCTTGCCTCATTTTCATTTCAACATCTCAAAAAACCTTCGTCTTGCTTTCATAAAGCTGAATTCAATTTAATTTAATTTCACTTAGTTAAGCATGTAATACAACAGACAGTCCGATATAATCGAAATGTTTTATTATCATATTATGCATCAGACTCGCAAGCATTCCGAGACTAAATTCTGTTTGAAATTATTTTCGGGGAGACCATGTTTAAAAACTATTATGTAAGCGCTTAGCAATGTTATTAGCGTTCAAAAAATGTGAAGATACAATAAATCAACAAATTTCTAATGCCATTACGAGCTAAAAATTTCTTCGCGGATACTTTTTTTTTTTAATTCCCCTTTTTTTTAACATATATTTTTATATATTCATAAGGCAGGAAGGGATGAAAGTATTAAATAATAGCTTAAATTTTTAAACGACGGCTCAACGGATTTAATTTAAATAACGGCCATACAAGGAAGTCATGTACTGTCCACATCAGATTTTTTCGACAATGATGTATTCCAGACTTACGAAATATGAAAGTTCAAAAATTTTTTTAAATATTTCCAAGGCCACAGCCCAAGGCGCAGTATTTTTAGCCGAAAGACGCAATTTGCCCAGAAGGGCTATTAATTTCGTTTCGGCATTTTACGTTGATTCACTCACTATAAACGGCGAATCACTTTTTAAATTGCTGCCACCAAATATTAGAGCCCTGTATTACATTTAAAGAATTTAATGTGCATAAATGTATGTATGTTTCTCGCATTGTGATAAAACAAGTACCTAGAGCCATCAAATTTTGAATAACGTACGTCTCCACCCGAATATGGGGATCTGGAAGCTCAAATTTGGAATTTGTTTTATTACCTATTTTTTATAAAGCATTTATGAGTTTTTGATTAAGAAACTCAACGATTTCAGAGCTAGCAATGGCAACATTGTACGGAAAGAGGAAAAAACACACACACATTTATATTTACAGCGCGCGAGACTGTGTATCGGAAACTCTAAAGATATGCTCTTTTAAATAATTTGTATATTGCTGTCGAATTCAATTTTATGGTTTAAGTGCGAAGAACATATTTAATAAATAAAGGTAACACATAAAACATTAAAAAACGCCCCTTTGGGCGTAATATAAAATCTGAAAGGTTTCGGATTTTTTATTTTTATTTTTTTTAAACAAGGCTTAATTCCCCCTCCCGGTAAGAGACTTGCTTAATTAACAATGACCCAAATCAACGTTGTTATTCGCAGCATCTCGTTTTCTGACGATTCCTACGATGAAATTTTAAACATGGCATTTTAAGTTTTCAAAATTACATTGCTTATTCTTTCCGTTTTTCTAAGTTGTTCTATTTTATGTTACGCTACCAGGACATGTATCATATATTTGTATTGCTATTCTATGCAACATAAGATTTTTATTCAAATCCAAGCTAAACTCTGCTTAATAAAATGTGCGATTTAAAAGCCAAATATGTATATTTAATAATTTACTTTTAAACAATATTTCTAATAATATCAAATAATGGACTGGATCACTAAAAAGTGGTAACAAAGATATAAATTTCAGTAACACGCTTATATAAATCAGCATCTGCGTGCACTCAAGGCTTACATTTAACCGGAGCCTCCGGTACTTCTCAAAATTCTCAGCGAAATCGTAATTTCGACTAAAGCCCCAAATAAGACAAACTCTAATACATACTGTATAAGTGACTCGCAATTACCTGAAAATTAAACGCTACCTACGTCGGTACTTTCCCGTCGAACATGAAAATTGGCGGATACCTTGCCAAAGTTCAGGCAATTATTCTAACGGAAATTTGAAGGAACAGATCGCTTTTTATTTAATCAGATAACCGATAAATACAAGGACATAAAAAACTTCAATGAGCTAAAACACTTGTCAGTCATTTTAGCGTTCGAAAGGCACAAATCCCTCTTTCAATCAAAATATAACTGGTTTATCGGAGATAATATTATACAAAACCAAAAGTGAAGGTTTTATGGCGCCATGTTTATCACTTGGTTTGTTAGTGCTAAATCACACCGCTTGGCGGCAGGTTTTTTTTTTTTTTTTTGTGCGTGTGTGTGTGTGCGTGTGTGTGTAAAATGGTCGACGGGTAAATACGTAAGTACCAGTTTAGAATAATTAATTTAACTTAATTTAGATTTCATTAATTTAAATTTTTATTGCTCATTATACATGTATATATATATATATATATTGTTCATTCTTCCTAATAGATTCTAGAAATCATTGACACGTTTAGAAATTTGGCTCTGCGTACTCTTCGTGTAAAAATTCTATAACCTCTTCAAATAATCATTTTAATAAATAATTTAATCTAATTAAAATTACTAACAGTCTGAATTTAAGAGTTACTAAAGAGTGATTAAGGTCCGCGAAATTTTATGGATAAGATATTTACGCTCCAATTTGCATCAAGCTGATTTTCATATACATATATTCATAAAAGCTTCAAATATATCGAATTCAGCAACGGTTAAACATGTCCATAAAATCTGAATTTGAAAATTTTTATGATTTTTCAGGCTATTTGAGAGCGCGGAAAGAAATAAAGCGAAAGAATGCATGTTCTTGCTGAAAAAGCCGCACGAGAAAAATGCACAAAATATAAAATACGCTCTTTCAAATATAAATAAATAAATAACAAGCATTGTGGAATCGCTAAAGGAAAACCGCATACACACTCATATAATAAATAGCTTTAAAGTAAAAACTTCTCTCAACTCAAAACACTGAGGAAATAAATAAATTAAACTGAGTGAAAAACTAAACACGGCAAAAGAAAAACCGTAATTCATTTTTTAGCAATGTAACAAAAAGTTTAAGGCCTTTTTTTTCTTCAACAGGAAGAATGTGCAGGAAAAAGTGAAAAAAACAATTGAAATACTGCTGAGAAGTATTTTAGAGAATAAAATATATTACAGAAAAGAATATTTGAATAAACTGTCACTTAGACATACTCGACTGCAAAAAGACTGCGGAACAGGGGGAAAAAATGTTTTTTACGTGTCTGCTATTCGAATATCTTTAAAAATTTTAATCTGCTAGCTTCATTAGACTACCATGCGGATATTTTCGGTAACTTTCTTGAAAACGTCGCTGGCATATTTTTTACGTAGTTTGGGAAATAATTCAAACAATCAATCATACAAAAACACCCTATACTTGATCATGATTGCAAAATTCTTTCACTATGTAAAAAGAGCTAAACTTCAAATTCATTCGAAGATTTGGTTTGGTTTGAGAGATTATAGTCAAACACACTAGGGCTACCTGTTCAGCCGTCGTGCAGGTCTTTTTAAGGGAAACTGGCTCGTATGCACGTTACACATGGGAAAAACCACAAGAGCGCCCATGCAGCCAAACGGTTCGTGGAACTCGAACCTCGGAACGGACTACCAGTGTTCAGCGACTTTAACACCCGACCGCTGAACTCTCATTAAAAGAGACACTAACTTTCGTGTTGGTTCCCCATTCAATCCATTAATCCTTATACTAATCTGGTTTTGAGCTTATTTTCCTAACCTCCGCAGTTTCAACACATGGGCCCGCTGGGACATGCGCCAGACCATGCCCAAAACGCCATCCCATTACATCTTTTAAATTTCAGCTCTGTGATTGATTGTCGTATGGGTCCCTGCACACTGGTTTTCCGTAATCCTGTTAAGATGACACTGTTCCTAATAATCCCATCTCAGCTTAAACTTAGGCAAAAAAAGCAAGAGATTTTGAAAAAAAACTCCATCGATACCAGAACGATTAAACAAAAGTCCTTCTTCTTAGGAGCGAAGAATGTTAGTCAAAATATTTGTTTTGCTTGCACTTGTATGGGATGTATACAAATGAGCTTTGATGGCTTGCTTGTGAAATGATAACACTTTACCATCTTCGGTGTTCCCCGTGGGATACATTTAACTGATAAATTCACCACAATTTGTCAAATTAAACAGAAAAATGGGGCACCAACGTGTCCTAAATTATGCATGTTTAAATGTTCAGATATTTGACTAAGTCCACAGGCTCTCTCTTTTTAGATATGGCTTTCACACTCCTAGCTCGAACACGATGGCAATCTGAAACTTTATAAAGAAACTTTATAGGTCGAGCCATTACAAAATTACATTTATCTTCCCCTTATTTAATTTTCCGCTCATGAACGTTACAATCATTTTTATCCCATACAACATGTCTGTTGCCTTAGAGTAGACGTAACTGGCTTATTCTGTAAATATGGCGACTTCTAAAGTGGCTGCATTAATATGTAAGTACAACGAAAAAAAAATCCACGTTTCTTACGAGATTTTTCAAAACCTGTAACTGTTTTTTTATTCGCAATTCGCTAACAAGCATAGCAATGGATTGAAGAACAAATGCGATCTTTACAAATCGATTTGCAGCAACCAAGTGTGACTCATTCAGTGACTAAAATATGATTATTGTCTTTTCCATCAAAAACTTCAATTATAATGTAATTTACTGAAAAGATTAGATCAGTGCTCAGTGTCTAATGATTATTTACATACTGACAGCAGAAAGCTAATTTTTTCTTGTCTATGTGGTCTAGAAACTCGTATTTCTTTTTATTATTTCTGAAATTTCGTTTTCCTTGAGTTCAACCTTCGCTGCTGCGCAGCATTAACGTTTTAAAAATTTGACAAGCCGGTAACAAACTTCTATAATATCTCTGTAAAAATGAACGCACGGAACAGTAACCACTTAGTTAAAATAGAAACAAAACACTTTCGTCTTTCCATGAATGAATATCTGCTCAAATTAAAAACAGTCAAGTTATAACACAAACTTTATCAACAGGTTTAAACTAACTTTTGGAATGTGATAAGTGCCTTATGGCTGAAAAGTCGTCTTTTTTCCCCCCCCTTTTTTTTTTTAAGTATCTATCTTATACACATTGAACTGGTACCGTTGAATTCGAATCGAATCGAAGCAATGTGGACCATTACAAGCTCCCTTGCGCGAGTGAAGAATCACAAAAGCACAAGGGAAAAATAGTAAGACCAACATTTACATGGGAAGTAGGCCAGTAAAGCCATTTGTTGTTTGTTTTTTACTTCTCTGTACAAAGTAAAGGAAGAAATATAATCGCAAAATATTTTTGGTATCACATTTTAACAGAAATATCAATTTTAAACTTTCCCGAATTAATTTGGACTTTTTTTTTTTTTTTGCTTGACGTCTGTACACGTACAGTAAAAAAAAAAGATTCTTTTTTCTAAAATGGATTCAAAAAAGATTTTTTATGACGCCTATAGTACGTACCTATGTCTCTATCTGGTCTAACTTAAAAACGATTGATTAACCGTAGAACGTTGAAAGTTTGTAACGGAACTTCTATAACATGTTGTTGTGCACCTCCCTTTCTTATTGCAATTCGTAGCACCAAATGTATACACACACCCATTTCCTTATCTACCCGCCTTTTATTTTTGCAATCGTTGGTCGCAGGCGCATACTTGCAATGACAGATGTGTTTTAAACGACGAAAATATTCATGTTTTGGCAACGTCAGATTAAAACAATAATACAAATAACGAAATGCGATCTTCTGAATCCTATACTTATATCTGGGAAAGTTTTATACTCGTAATAAAAAAATAAAATTGTTCGAAATCTCAGCTCAAGTACGATAAAAATTGAGCAGGATATTTAATTTCAAAATTTCCATTTTTGACGTAATTTTCAACTCGCCTGGAAGAATCAATTAAGTTAGAATAATCCGAGGAAATAAGTTTAAATGAAGTGCAGCAAAAAATGTGCATAATTTAATAGGATATACAAGGAATCATGTGACGCCCACATCAGATTTTTTCAAATATGTTTTACAGTTTCTCCAAATTTTGCTGGAAACATTCCTTAGGGTAAATGGTCAGTAGAGGCATGAGATACCAAAAGATCGCATTAAAATGACACATTTTCAATTGAAATTCGCCGCTTTCTTTAAATCTGTCTTCCAGCTGACTGTTTAATTAAATATGCTAGGCGACACGGCTATTTGCGCAAACGAAATGACGACTTTGTGGAT
This sequence comes from Stegodyphus mimosarum, assembly GCA_000611955.2. Lineage (NCBI taxonomy): Eukaryota > Metazoa > Arthropoda > Arachnida > Araneae > Eresidae > Stegodyphus > Stegodyphus mimosarum. Next base: position 102,343 of record KK115173.1, read on the forward strand.
GTCTTTCTAAAAGAAACGAACTCGCATTTATGTCATTACATTTCGTGGATAAAAATGCATAAATTTCATACAGTTGTAGTAATAACTACATATCAACTAACTGGTGTAATATTTTGCTTACTTATTTGACAAGTCCACGACGAATCAAGCGTGAAAACATCGAAACAGAAATAGGCTTCCACGGTGAGAAACGAATGCATCTGTCTTCGCCATAAGACTATGCACACATTTGTAACATTATTACTTTCGCCAACACATATATGCTATTTTGATCAACAGCACCCCAAGCGATGACACCCAAAGTTCACGTTCAACCACCTGAATCCTATACTTATATCTGGAAAAGTTTTATACTCTAATGAAAAAATTAAATTGTACGAAATTTCCCAAAGTTCAACATTAACCACACGAAACAGCTCCTTTAAACCATCGAAAACCGAAGTGCTTTTGAATGAAGACCACCATGATTACCTTAGATGTTATCTCAAAACAGTTTTACGTATATTTTTGTAGCATTTTAGGCTGAAAATTTTAAGTGAAATTTGAAACACACGCGTCATAAATTTCTGATATAGGGAATTATCTCTAGTAAAATTCATGCACGTACTGTAATCACGAATCAAAATTATCGCCTGCGCCCTCATTTTCTTTTGTTGTCTTAGCCACACAGTAGTCTCGTTAATCTGATGAGAGAATGTTGATAATGAAAGACACAAACTGACAACTTTAACAACTTTATCAGCCTAATAAAATGTATCACGTCCTTTATGTTTGAATTTGATAGCATCTCACTACATGGTATTCCACGACTTAACTGGAGTCTTATCAATTACAAGAATTGGTTTGAAGATATATTTTTTTTCCTCACAGGAAATCCTAATTTGTAGTCTACTTTTCCACATAGATCTGCTTAGTCGAAACAATAATCAAACCGTAACTAACATAAAACTACAACCATATATCATAAACTATAACCGAAAGACAATACAGTTACTTTTAATAGAGAACAGCGAGCTGTCATTTCATATATCTGTGACATTATTTCCTCTATCCAACACAAAACCAAATACAAGGCTTATGAAAGATAGTTTCTTAATGTGCTTTTCTGGGAATCATTTGAATTTGAGAAATTAGAAAACAAAATAAATACGTTCTTCAAAGACCTAAATTTAAATTTATGTATCGGAATGCTTAACTACATAGAAATAAACAAACTAATTAGACTTTCAAATAAGAATTCCGCAGTATATCATAATTCACATAAAAATTTATAAATTTAAAATTAAGTAAAATTTTTATATACAATTACTTTGTTTTGCATTAAAAAATTTACACATTTTAATGGAGTATGGGGACACAGGTATGTTTTCTTCAAGAAGCAAAAACAATATGAAGAATTACTAAAAGGAAGAAAATATTCTACAGACTACTCAAATTATTTAAAACACTCTTGCCCCTTCAAAAAGAAGGATCCCATGCACATACGCTTTTCTCCTGCATTTTGTGGAATACTAATAGTGCTTTTGGAAAGTAAAAAGGTGGCGAAATATAGCCAATTAAAAACCCAGAAATAATAGCAAAATAACTCTATTATTATTATTATGGTGACGCTCACAAGGGAAAGGATTCCTTCGTTGAGGATTTTTAAGAGAAACTGGCTCACATCCATGTTATCAACGAGGAAAACCACGAAAACTTCCATGCAACTTGTTCTCCGGAACTTGAACCCTAGTCGAACTACCAATATCCTGCAACTTTACTGCTCGACTATTGGGGCGCCCACATCAATATATTTTAAACTAAAAATGGCAATAAAAAACATTAAGCTGCATTAAAGAAACCTAACACCCACTAAAACTGATTCACACCAAAAATTTTATGTTTTAAATAATGTCAAATTTCTACTTCAATTAAAAGAAGCAGAATTAGGTTTTGTTCACATGGCTGGCTGGCTTAGTTAGAAATAAATATAATCATTTTTTGCCCCTTCTTCTTTCCTCTAAAAAACTAAAATTCAACAGGATAATTTTTTTTCCTCCCTTCTTTCCTCTGACAAACTAAAATTCAGCAACACAAATTTTTTTTAACAAAGCAAAACGCGTAATTTATTTCAACTAGACAATTTGCATATGGTTTATTTAAAAAAAAAAAAAAACTGGAACTTTTCTACAACAGATTTCTACATTATTCTGCAGTAAAAAATTGCTTTGTTATTTTAATGGAAACTAAAAAAGAGGGATAAAAAAATCGCTAGCATTCAGACTCAAGATTATAAAATGGCCTCTAAAATGTAATTTTAAATTTCGATTGGGTAAATTAAATAAAATGTTCAACTGGGCAGGAAGGGAGATTAAATCAGTAAAGACAAAATGCGCATTTAAGTTTCAAACAGCAACGTTCCATGACCCAAACAAGATAAAAAGCTAGGCAGAAACCTTTAAAATTTCTAAACGCATTACAACAGTTGAGACAGGAAGTTCACAAAATGCTCTTCCATCCTAAAATCGTATACTTATAAATTCAAACATTCAAGAGATACGAATCAAACACAAATCCACAATCATAACCATTTATCATCAAACTCTCTAGGGGGCGAATTATAACGCACTAAAACAACTCTTTATCCTTCGATGACTCGCATATTATGGGAAATAGTCCACCTTCTCTCGTGACTTTCCCACGATGCGACACAACGACGCAAAATGCGCCCTATGAACATCAGATTAGGATTACAAGTCTCCAAGAATTCCCCCCCCCCACGGAGTTGTCGAAACGTAAAATATGAATCAAGAGGAAAAGCAACCACCTACCAAACTTATTTAAATGTTAGCCAACATGAAAAGCCAATCAATCCACACACCGGAACGAAGTTCTGGTGTGTAGTTCCATCAGCAAAGTTCTACTGTTCCGTTCGATTGGAGGTAAGGCACCAAAGGTGTTTGTGCATGACTTTTCTTTGGTGTACATTGGTTGTCAAGGGAACCAGTAATAACAAACCATAAGAGACTCATTCAAATCCATAGCTTGCCCCACAACGACTGAATTTGCTGACATTTATAAACAAATGCAGTTACTTAATTATTCTCCGGCAACTATACTGATAATACTTACAGTAGGCGCCGTTTAATGTGATAACGTTTGTCCACAGCTATTTTGATAACATTAACCGAATGATAACATTAAACGATGAGAAAAAATATCCTTCAAATATCAGATCCGCAGTGGAATTTACTATAAACATAACAAGGAATATATAAATAAGTATTTTCACAGAATTTTAATTAGGAAAAGGCAAAATTTTGTTTATGAATTGTTCGTAATGTTCTTTAATGCATTTGTTAATTTCGTAATGTTCTTTTTTTAATGTTTCGTAATGTTCTTTAGTGCAAAAGTTCATTTATGAGTTCTTCATAATATTTCTGGACGATGCTGTACATCTAATCTTAATATTCAGAAGGCATTCCTCATTGGAAAACATGAAAATGCATGCATGCACGCACACACACACACACACACACCAAAAAAAAAATTACAATGGAGAAACAAGAAATAAATTAAAACAGTTTTTGAATGAGATGATTTAAAAGTTAAACAGCTTTATTCTCAAATGTTCAAAAATTCACCACTACATCCTACTACTAATTATACTACATCTTATTAATTAAAATCGAACAACTATGCAATTAGAATCTGCGATTTTAATTCTGAAAACTTGTTCATATTTGTAAAATTAAATAATAATAATAATAATAATAATAACTAATCACAAATTTAATAAATCGTTTTTTCAGATCTTTTGTTCATATTCTTTATTTGTTATCTTTAAGTCATTTGTGTACAATTATTAACATTATGATTATGTTGTATATTATTTGTATTATGATATGCTATATAATGCATATTCTAGAGAAAAGTGCAAGGGGATCGGTGAAGAAAACCGTTCCTTTAAAAAAAATCCAAACAAAAAAGGTTGAGAATCCCTCACCTAACCAAATGCCAAAGCCTCTATAATGCCATCTTTTACAAGGCCTTCAAAAACATATATTTTTAAACCAATTTCTACAGTAAGTGTACGAACTAGGACTGTAAGAATTTTAAAAAAAGAGAGAGAGAGAAATGCTGCGACCTAGAAAAATATAGAAGAACCACAAAAGAATCCTTGCAAAAACTTGAATCAAATGACTTCCTTTTAGGGTATATTACTATATCGAAATCGCAGGAAAAAAAGAATATGTAACAATACACGTCCTCGTGTATTTTCTGTGACGTTGTAACCCCTTCCAATCCCACCAACACAAGTAACACACACTTAGAACACTCAACTATCATTCTGATACATATAAAAAAGGAGGAAATCTTTATATAATTGGTGCCGCGGCCAATTGTTCTTAACATCAACGGCTC
>KK115173.1:112561-165801 GCA_000611955.2 Stegodyphus mimosarum
AAACGACACAGACAGGAAATACGGTGTATGTTCTTGGCAAAGTAAAGGACAACGCTATCTTACTGGAAAACTGTTCCTGCAGAAAGCCCCCTTTTCCCATGGCAATGGTATAAGTACACTCATGTCCATAAATTAAGGATAATGCAAAATCAGGCAAAGGAAGAGTTAGAAGCAAAACAAATTTGACTTATTCGTAAAGCTTATTTATTAAACAAAAGGTAAAGAGCAAAAAAAGATGCTATATGTTTGATATTATTAAAAAAATTAGCGATTTTTTCTCCCTGGAGCAAATTACAAAAAACACCTATTTACAAAAAACCAATATTACGTGGTTGGTATGATTGTTAATACATTGTATGTTTCCCAGACGATGCAATACAGTCAGTACAACGCCTAGGCATGCTGAGTATCAAATTATCGATCTGATCTTGGGGGATATTACACCACTCAAAAAGCAATGCTCTCCGAAGTTCCGATAGACATGTAGAAGGAGGTTGACGGGCTGCAACTCGTCGGCCAAGCATGTCCCACACGTGCTCTACTGGATTCAAGTCCGGTGAAAATGCTGGCCAGTCCATACGAGTTATATCCTCCGATTGAGGGCATTCGCTTACGATGTTTGCACGGTGAGGACGGGCGTTGTCATCCATAAACACAAATTGTGCGCCCACGGCGCCCCGAAAACAAACGTACATGTTGTTCCAGAATGACGTCACGATAGATTTAGCTTGTCACGGTTCCAATTTGAACATGCAGGTCAGTTCTGAAACCCAGAATAATTCCACCCCAAACGAGCACTCCTGCACCACCATAACGGTGTCGTTCAATGATGTTTTCTTGGTGGTAACGGGTACCTGGAGCTCTCCGTATGAAAGTCCGGCGAGAATCAGACTGCAAGCTAAACCTGGACTCGTCGGAAAACATCACACAAGCCCACTGTTGCGGTGTCCACAGTGCATGCTCTCTACTCCAGGCTAACCGCAGGCGACAGTGAGTTGCAGTAAGTGGAACGCACCTGACAGGTCTACGAGCGTATAGACCAATCTGCCCTAAGCGCCTGTACACGGTCTGCCTTGAAATAGTCGTACCAGTGGCTGAAGAGAGCTGACGGGACAGGTCTGAGGCTGTGCTCCGCCTGTTTCTTCTGGCAGTAACTGCCAAATACCGGTCCTCATTCGGCGTTGTAACTCTGGGGCGACCTGTGCTGTAACGTCTACTCACATTACCATCATCTTGGAATCGTTGCCAAAGCCCGGAGATGACACTCTGGGCAATTCCAATTTCGTCTGATACTTTCAGTTGGGTACTCCCACATTCCAGACGGCCGATAATTCTACCACGTAAAAAATCATGCGAATGCGTCTTTTGTGTCATAAGTATTCGGTTACTGCACTGAAATACTTATAAAGCGCCTGCGAACAATTTTACTTCTTTGCCTATATTCCTTATATATCAATCTCTTACACTCTCGTCATTGTGACGTACCAACGGTGTCATCTGGTTACTTCCTGAAATTTACATATGATTCTTGAAGATGTGTGTAGTGATTTTACAGGTGATATATTTATTTTAGAGTTCGATTTCCGCGTGACTCCAAATTATCCTTAATTTATGGACATGAGTGTATTTACAAATATATCAGTCTAATACCTGGAGCCCTTACGAAAATCAGATTAAACAGAACGTTAAGCGTTTGATTTATATTTCAGCGCTGCTCCTTATATTGACAAAATTTCAGTAATTTACGTGCAACAAATTTTTCTTTTATTATATGTTTATGAAAAATAGCCTTTATTTTGTAGCCATTTTAAGACTGAAATTGGATTTAAATCATAGAATTCGAAATGTTTCAAAAGCGCAGGCTGCTTTTTCATACAGCATTAATTACTATTTGCATTTTTCCTTATTGTGCTTCCAGGAAAAACTGATGAAATTGCGCAATATTGTTAATCAAATGATGATGTTTGAAGATGCAAAAGTACTAAAGAAATGCCACTCCTACTGTTGCAGTGAAAACTAAAGAAAATTTCCCCTGTTGACTATTACTGACAAATTAATGTTAAAAATTTATTTCTGGAGAAAATTAAAATCATTTTTACTTGCTAATCTTATTTTTTTTTTAAATCATTCTGTATAAAAGGTGTTCAAAAGTTGTGACTATAGATTTTACTTCCTTGTTTATTACTGCTACGGTATTTGCTTTCGGTTACAAAAAAGTTTCTTAAATCAACACACACATATTTTTTTTAGTGTAGTTTTAATAACGGAAAAATTAAATCTTTCTATATTATTCTCGTAAAATAGAATTGCAGTACAATAAATACTCATTACAATTTATTAAATTAGAAATGAAATGTCCCAAATCTTAAAGCACAAAATTTGCAGCAATACGCTTTGTAAATAATATATCGTTCGCTTCAAGAAACCAGGTACAATGTTATTTAATACAACGCCGCTAAAAATTACCATCTTTTCTTTCATAGCTCCTCCCTAAATTTTCTCTCGGAAATCCTGGAATTATGCCGATAACGGACATAAAAAATACTTTTAGTAAATTCGTTCTTGATTATTTCCACAAATTGTTCACATAAAAATACGAAACGATTTGCCATGTAAAGCATTAAAGCATCAAGCATATTTTGCTCTCTTTACCTAAAGAAATAAATAAATAAATTATTTTGACGCATTTGTATTTGAAAGTGAATATCTAGAACCAAGATTTAAGAAAATGTGGCCTTTTTCTAAACAGCCTGTACACACATTTTGGTTTTATTTGAAAGCAGGAGATGTGAAAAATGAGCAATGCCCTGGCCGGTACTCGAACCACGGACCTCTCGAATACGCACCGAGCGTGCTGACCACTACACCACGAAGGCATGCAGGAAGGCGGGAGAAATACCTTATATACTCCCCCTTTTAAAGGGCAACTGGGGATTAGGGGACCCAATCGCCAAGTCCTGGATGCGGAGAATCATCATCCACTACCTTTTTTTTCGGGCGCCATTGTAGAGACAATAGGTTATAGCAATGCCCTCGCCGAAACTCCGAACCACGAACCCCTCGATACGCGCCGAGCATGCTGACCACTACGAAGCACCACGAAGGCATGCAAAGAAGGCGGGAGAAATACCTTATAAAATATATAGAGAAGATTGAAAGTTTAAAAAACCTCATGACTTTTCTGATGAACTTCGGTCAAATGGTTTTCAAATAATAAAACAATTTTCAGACCAAATATTAATAAGAACATTAACCAAAGCAATACACCATTTGTACTATTAATTAAGCTTCATCTAGATTTGTTAACCATTCAAGATATTTTAGAAGTACAAAATACAAAAACTGTTTATTAATGCTTCCCTAGATTTTAACACCGTACACCTCACACTTTAAAACTACTTAAATTTGTTATCACAGCTAAAAAATGAAAAATTATTTATTTATACACGCCAATTAAAACGACAACTTACGTTTTAAAGTCATTAACATTCTCCAAATATTCAAAACAAGACTAGTTGTACAATAAAACAACCTTTCGAAGAACAGTACACAATTAAAAGACACCAAAACACGGTTTTAAATAGCACTCATTTTCTAATGCTGAGTTTAGATGTACCATAAAAGCTTTCAAAAAAAGGATAATCCAATCGACTTTAGGTACTTCTTAGAAATTTCCCTCAACCATTTTAGAAAAACAAATATATGCAGAGGTAAAGGAAAGGATAGAAAATATCGTTCTGTTTCCATGGTAACACTTTAACGCAAATAAGGATGCTCACATGCGTGTCGCACAACCATTGGCAAAACTTGATTTGCATATACTTCTAGAATGTTCCATTAAGTTTTTCCCTCTTTAAAGGAATCAACAAAGATTTCACTTTATCCCCTAAGCTGAAATTCAAATGCGTCGCCCCACCCTGCACACTCCCGCTCTGCTTCTAACATTCTTTTGTCTAAATGGATTTTAGAACTGACGGCTTCGCTCCACCCTGTTCCTTGCAAATTCGGGGGGGAAAAAAAAAAAAAAAAGAGGAGAGATATCAGGAGATAGGGGAATATTAAATTGCCACCCGAGCTGTAAATTCTATTCCAAATGCACTCAGAGAATATTCTGTTTACCACTAAGGTCCCCAAATACTTTTTTGACTGTAGAGACCTTTATTGGAATCTTTGACCTTTTATCGAATCCTTCGATTATTATTTGCTCCTTCAAAGAAAAAGTACACTGGCTGTCAAAAACTGCCTGTTTAAATCGATTTCATGGATTACACACACTGGGGGTTGAATGGAGTAATCACTAGCCTACTCGGGTGCTGAACCCAACCTCTGTTGAAATTGATTATTAAATTTATAACTATTCATAAGTTGGAGCACACGTGTATGGGGAGCTCTTGAAGAAGGAATAATATAACACAGAGAGAATGAGCATATAAGGTAAACTGGCAACCGAAAAATACATCAATAATGGACAAATAAAAGTCAGACAGTAATGTAAGTGATAAGGCATCCATATTAGGTTATTAAGCGACAGATCTCTTAACGTCTCTCGCGAGCAGTAGTTAACTGGAATAATGCTATTGCTAACTTTTACGGAGGCTTAAATGTGTGCCAAATGATAGCACGCAAATAGCTGGATTCCCAGTTTCTTATGAGTTTTATTATTTCTAACATACTACGGGCAGCCCGATATTTGTTTTAAGGTGCAGTTCTGAGCCGTTTGTAGCTGTCTGCGATAGGTGCCCGCAAGAGTATGCCCAAACTGAGCAGGCGTAACACAGCACAGAACATGGAACTTCTTCTCATCAATAGATAAAAAGTTGAAAGGTAGAGTTTCGTTTTACGTGGCGCGAACTTCTGAATAACAGAGTATATGTGTAAGGACCTTGAAAGATTACGGTCGAGAATCACCCCGAGGTAAGTAAGTGATTCGCCTAGCTAAAGGCGATGCGGTTTCATAATGTCATGAATTCTTTTAACCCAGGAATTATAAATACTGCTATTCGCTGCACTGTCTAATAGCAACAAATACCCACAAGAAATTTATCAGAAACTAGAGAAGTCTGTTTCGACGTAAACCAAGATAGCTCTATCCACCTAGCACGTAAACTAGTCTGACACCAAAAAGCAAGCACAATCAAGCACTTTTCCCCTGGCGTTTCCCCGTCCTCATCGCTTTCTTATAACAGAGAGTGGAAAGAACAGATTTTCATAACAGCATAGATGAAAACTCTTTTATCATCTTCATATCAAAATCAGAAAAGAACGCAAGATTTCCAGCTATGACTCACTTGCATATATGAGTTAGCTGCTTTTGCTTATATGGATCCTACGCGGGGATACATTATACTGTCCTACGACCCAGTGTGCTGGGGCCCCTATGACAATCACCAGTTCATTAATGGCAAGTTAACTGATATATACAGATTAGCATGGGGCTTCTGTGCTTGTGGGGCCTACGGGGAAGTGTCCGGCGGGTCCATGCGTCAAGATGGCAGTGATTCTAACTACCAGAACTGGGTTAACCATTAAGTAAAATAAGCACGCGCTTAAGGCATTAAGGACAATTTCCCATTATTAAGTTTACCATGGAATGTATGATGCAGCTAAACCAAGACTGAAAGAGAAAAAACGCAGAAAACTTGACGTAATTGTATGTGGAGGCACCAAAATCTGCTAACTACCTTAAATTTTAATCTCTGGATTTGTGACACAGTCAGGTAACTTATCGCTTCTTCCTAACCTCTGCATCACAGAAGAAAGTTTAAAATAAACCTTTTCATCAGTTTGTTCGCCTAACAGTTGCACAACCTATGTAACGGTAGAAATAGTCTTCGCTTCTTGCAAGAACACCAGAAACAAAATGAAAGAAAAAAATTAAGTATTAAAATGTGAGAATTGCCAGAGAAAGTGCTCCTACAAGCTGGCTTAGGCCTCAACTTAGCTTAAAGCTGTCTTAGGCAAGCGGTTACAACCAGCAAGGCTAAAGCCAATTTAAGTAATTCATAAGTTGGAAGAAAAAGTAGTGAGAGGTCAGCGAGAGCTGCCATGAGGTTATTCACAAACTAAAAAACTTCATTTGTAAATGCTAATCTACACTGCTTAATTTACATCTTAGTAGAGCCGATGAAAGTATCCCGCCGCCAGCTAAATATATTTTTATATTCGTATGTATTTTCTCCTCCTCTTCATACAAAATATAATCTGTTATGTGTATTACCTGCTATGTGTTTTATATCCATGTATTACTCATTGCTTATAAATTTTAAGATTGTTGCAGTTACATAATAATATATAGCTTTAGTATTTATTTCTTTAAATATACTTCTCATGTTTCTATAGTAAAGATACATTATTCTGTTACACAAATGTATTAATTTATAGTTAATTTTACGCCTTGCTCTATACTGTATTCATATGGAAATGTTTATGCAAATATTACCATGTCCACATTTCATCAGTGTGTATTCTGCTACAATTTTAGTCTTTATAATAGTTTTAATACCTTTATAATAGTGTATGTGTGTACGTATATTGTATTAACTATTTTGTTTCCTTCTAGGCATGGTTCTAGGCATGGAACTAATATAATACAAAGAACTGAGTTGTCTCCACACTGCGTGTCTTTCTTCCTTACTAGACCTATTACTGGATGTATTAACTGGCCGACAAGTTTTCATTTTTAGATGCACACTTTTGGTTTGCATAGTAAGGGCAAATTAAGGTACGAGCATAAACTTATACGATAGTTCCGATAATGAGGTTTTTGGCCGAAAAGCGAACTAAACCCGGTGGATGGCTGTCCCATTATCAGCGGAAAACAGAAGAAACGTAGAAGTATTAGTAAAGGCATACTAGTTAATAAACATAAAACCCTACAATGCTAATTCTGAAAAATGGGGTTAACACCCGTCTCATGTGTTGCCTAAAACAAAGGGTCTTCCTTCTCTACACTAAAGTGACTCCTACTCTCTTTATTACTATCGTAATAAAGTCTACAAATCTAATATTTTAGTACTAAGTATTACATCTTTTACTAATATTTAATCTTCTTTATCTAATGTAAAGTTATTGTGTAATTTTAAGTTTAATACATACATTTTTTACTATTGTGCATTAAAAGATGTTTAACTTTAAAAGATGCAGAGCTCTCAATAACGCATATCCAGTCTTAACTTGAACCACAACCCATCAGCTAGTTGACAAATCTGGAAAATTCGATTCTCCTCCCACCACCAAAGGCCAAATTTGATTTTTTCGTGTATCGTATTTTACATTCGACAAAGATCATTCGGCCGAAAAATCACTTTTTTTAGTAGTTTTAGTATAATATATTTTTGTTATACATTAAAATGTATACCGTATTTCCCACCTGGCTTTTTAGCGACAGGTTCTGGGGGGGGGGAGGAATTCGCGTAATTTTTCTCTTTCTCAATGTGTTTAGAGAACGAGCTCGCCTCGTCCACGTAATGATTGTTTTCATCTTACTAATAAAGACAAACCCACGCAAACTACCTGCGAGGGTCATGCCGAACTTTTCCCTTTTAACTGTTGAACCTTATACCAGCCTAATACAAGAACAGATCCATCACAGCAAAGCAAACACGAGTTGACACTCGGTCTAATATCTCGCTAAGTCAGATGCCCATCTTCAATTATGTATGGATGATTTGAAGCCAAAGGTAGCGGCAGCGACAACAATAAGAAGGTCAAGCTACAGGGAAGTAGAAATAAAAATATCTTTTTGATATTGTAATGTATAATGTAGTAATGGTTACCCGTAGTTTATCCATGACTACGTTTCATCTGATAACCGGGCCCTTCGGAAATTACATAATTCGTTTAATTTCCCCCTTTCGATTTTCAAAGGATTAAAAAAAAAAAAAAATACGCCATGAAATACGTTACTCAATAAATTTAGCTCAGCTTCTATTTTTGCTCTTTCACAGCACACGGATAAAAATAATGCTTTTATATGGATTTCCTGTTAGGTTAAGATGCAACATTATTAACTTTTAGCGTTGAAATGGGATAGAATGACGATGCTAAGCCCTTTTTAACCCATGAAATGTATTCTGAAACTACTTACCGCAAACCTGGATGGTGTGGTAGTATCCATCGTTCGAATGCCCAGCACCGGCGTTGCCGGGGCGCTTCCTCTGCGGTCCGAGCACGCCTTTTCATAAGACGTTTCTAAAGAAAGAAAACAAAAGATTCAGTTTACGCCTTGAGCATTTGCAGCATATATTTGAATCATTTCAACATAACAAACAACTTAATTACACACTTTACACAGCTCGTCAAAAACTAACATTATTTTCAAACACATTAGATTAGTTTCATAAACGGAAGAATACCGCTAAATCGTTTTTCTATCGAATTTCCGTTTCCGTTTATAGACATGAAGATTCCTTCAAAAGCTGTGAACTCAGAAAGTAAACTGTTGCATCATAAAAGAACCTCTCTAGCCATTTAAAGAATAATGTTAAAAATGATGATTCGACTGAGCCGGGATTTCAATGCTTGAGTGATGCGGACATCGTTTCAAACGTCACAAGAACAGAAGAGACAGAGAGAGTGGTACAGGAAGTCCAAGTAAAACAGGTACTGATAACTAATTACATAAGTCCCGGGGCAAAAATGACTTCTGCTGAAACTCTATTGAACTTAGTAGACCAAAGGGGGATTACAACATTATAAAATAGCACTTGGAAAAATACGCGGCGAAATTCGACTAAACATTTTCAAAAACAAAATAAAATTATGATTTAAAAAAAATAAATAAATACGTACAATATGCGTGAAAATTGATAGTTTGGATTAACCGCAATTTTCGTATCCATGAGCTGCTTTTCCAACATTATTAGTCCGTATAATCGACAGTGCACTGTATATGTGTTTAATAAAATTTTTCAATTCCTTCAGCTATCGACTATTTCTCGTACGCACCATCCAGTTCTTACAATTCTTCAATTCTTTCTACAACATTGACGAGTCAATTTAGAATCGACAAAGTTGCGACTTTGATGTTGGTGTCCAATGAAAAAACTCGATGCATTCGATAAGATAAATAGGCAGTTTTTCCTTCCTTTTGAAAACCAAAAAATTCAGCACACGTGCACTGATTCCCTGGCCTTAAATAAAACAACCGATGTGCAACGCCTGCTATTAAGGAAAAACGGAAACAGGGAATGGTTTGCCTCTTGAAATACTTACTACATTCGAGTCTTTCCACAAAAATATCAGAAACAAACACGCGTGGAATTTTATCAACTATTTATTTTACAGACAGACACCAATATGTAAGCCTTAACTCGATCTTGTTATGTAGTGATTTTTTGGTTAGTTTATAATTATGGATTAATGTGTAGTTAATTGCAGTTATTTGTTAATTAATTATTGAGTGAGTAAATTATATGCATTAATTTATGCTTATTCTAAATTTTTTTCTTCACGAATTGTATTGCTTATGTTATTGAATCAATTATTTTTATACGAGTTAAACAGAGTTTTCGTTCTTACGTTACGCGTTCGACAGTATTAGCCGTCGGGAGGAGACAATGGGAAATCGGTTGTTTCTGCGTAATATTTGAAATTTAAAAATACTTCCTTTTTATTCACATGGTTGAAATTTATACCTCTTAAAGAGAAAAAATTTACCCTTCTTATGAACCTACTTTCATGACTGTACGTCGCCCCGTTGGAGAATTATGCCCATTTAATTGCTAAAATTGTTGAATTTCGTGTCTAGAAATTTATTCTGCTATAAGCGCCGTTTTGAGCACTTTTCTCGTCAAGGTCATGTACTGCGTCCGGTTGCGTGGCAGGGGAGTGATAGGTTTGTCGCATTCTTTCCCTCACCCCTCCTTGTTGGCGAAGGGGGTGGCGAGGGTGGAACTTTTTTTTGGTGTGAAGAAGGAAAAACTAAGTTTTCGCAGCACTGTTTTGTGTTTGGCGAGATTTGCATACTAATTCACCAAATTTGGTGATTTTCGAAAATTCTGGATTCTGGACGATTGAAATCGTCATGCAAGGCCATGCTCAGCCCTTTTTGCCTTGGATTCGCAGCTGTAGAAGCACGTTATTTTTTCTTCCTCTGGAAGAGCCGGAGATGGGAAATAAGATAAAGATGAACATCTAAAAAAACACTTGAAGTTTACTCCTCCGCACTTTACCATCCCCGTGTTGGAGTCGAGAATGTTGTTTTTTTCCTCATCGAATTACTACCATCAACTCGAGTACTACCATCAACTCGCATGAATGAGAATAGACGGAAAAGGGAGGAACCCTTAGGAGCTCTTGTTTTGCTGCACGAATGCACTTTACCATCTTCATAGTGTCTGATCCAGGTGTCCAGATTTCTTGCCGGACTCCCTCGTTCAACATCTGCGAAGGACTGGTTCGGCAGAGCCTTGTTCAACACCTGTTATGAATGGGACATCCGGAAAAAAAAATCTATAAGTTGAGTTAATGCTTAATTAAATTTTCAACGCTTCCATTCAAGTGAGTTCAACCTTTTGATTGTTAATTTCACCTGAAATTTAGTACAGCTTGCGACTTAAATTCCGTGAACATGTTTCCTAAGTAATATGGTAATTTAAAATTTTTTTTAAGAGATTTGATTATTTGAAGTAAATTTTCCAGTGATGAATTATTAATGTAAGGAGTAATTATATGTGTGTTTAATTTCCAATTAAATTCTATTTAACTTTTAGTCAAGGTTTTTCTGCTGGATCTTAAATCCAGGCTGTGTATTTAAGCAACTGCTGCACTATTAATCTATTTAGGACTTTTAACCTTAACTTGGAATGTAATTAAAATTTATATATAATGAATTAAGACAGGATAGTAAATTTGTAAACTTATCTAAATTTTACCTTTTTACTTTAAGTTGTTACTATTTTTGGTTGAGAATTAACTTTAACTTTTGCTAATTAAGGAACGATTTAAAATTTAAATTCTACTTTACCTTTAATTGTGTAATTGAATGTAGGAATAAATGTAATCATTTTTCTCCAACGGGTCTACTTGAATATGTAATATTTTCTAACTGCCTAAGGGATTTGCTAAATTTATGTATGTAATTTTTACCTGAGTAAATTAAGAAATTTCTTGAACTAAGTAATCTCTATCAATATTGGTAAAGACACCATGCTCGGTGATTCATTAAATTCCTGTGTATTTTTATGCTGGCCAGCAGAGTTTGATAACTGCATATGAAAAGTTAATATTAATTTTTACGGTGTAAATTTTTGATTAATTCATCTCGGTGCATATTTGAAATTAGCAATATATATATTATAATTCTAAATGCATTATTTTAAATAGTTGTCACCTGAACACACCATAGATCTAGAAATTTAAGTTGAAAGATTGAGTGTCTTCCTTTAATGCTGCAATAAATATCCTTGGTTATATATATATATTTGATTCAGAGTTTTCCTTATGATGACTTGTGTGAATGTTTTTAACACCAGTACTCCTGCTTGGTCTTAGGGGTTGTTTGGGTTAGTAATACACAACGCAATGAATTATGGCTTTGATATTATTGTAGACAAATTATTGTAACAGTTAGTATTTAACATTTGGTACCACAGAACATTTGGTGACGTGACAATTAGCATATAACAATCTTAAATACGGTAATCTTATAAAACGTTTTGGTACACTTATTTCTAAAGACTCAATGAGAAACACTTATTTCTAAAGACATTCATGCGCTAATGTTTAATAGTAAGGGCTAAAGTTACTGACTTACTGATGAAAACTTCATGTAGCAAACTCTTCATCTCTAGCATTCAGAACAGAACGAAATTACTTAGGTTCTACCAATCAGTGACTGTTTCCATCGTCTGAATGGTAGTATTGATTTCATTCCATTCCCCAGACTAATGGATCGGCGCATTAATAAATTGTAAGCAAAGATGAAGCCAGATAATAACTTCGGGATAAGTATGTAATGTTTCTCCCAGGTTATGTTTGCATTCGCATACAACTCAAAACGAGAAGCTTGGATCCACATTATCCTGCCTACAACATCAGTAAAGTAGTATTTGCAGCAGGAAAACAATAATCATTTGTCTTAGAATGTAAGTTGATCTTTATACGGAGACTTTTATTTAAAAATTAAGAATTGTATCCTAATATACTTTAACTGATACATAACTGTGTATTATACAGTGATAAAAATTACTCCTTGCCTTTCAATGAACAACATCAAAAAAATGTGAAGCTTACACAAAATGTAATGTCTGTTTTGCATATCGGTACTTAGTTAACAAACAGCATTCGTCACTTTTATTTAGCGCTATTTTAGTGGTCGATTAGCTGTAGAGTCATTAGGTTTGCCATAGCAGAAAACATGAAAAATGAGCAATGCCCTCGACGGGATTCGATGAATTGATCTTCTGACTACCAGATGAACGTGCTTTTCTGTCACACCACAAAGATACGCGGTAAGGGAAAAGAAATCCTACTTAAAGTGAAACTGGCGAGGTGAGAACACAAACGCCAGATCGAGATGGATATGAAAAACCATCCACCACTTTTTAGTTCGGGGCCACTTATACAGACCATTATGCATTTTAGCCGTTAAAAACTCGGCCAGGCTCGAATTCATGACTTTCGGACTGTTAGCCGAGAGTTCTTTTCCATTACACAAGGAAGGCATACAGTAAGGAGGTAGAAAAACCTTACACAGTAAACTACCAGATACTGACAATTCTACCAAGCTGCCTCTGGAAATACTGCATTTGAAAGGCAACCATCAATGCAACCTATTGCCTACGATTATCTATACGCCAATAAATAATCACTGGCAGCCTTTTCCAAAGCCAGATAGAGAACGTTTGCTCAAACCAACTTTGCTGAGTACCAAACGTCAGGGGTAAAAATATTTTAAAAACAAATGTGGCATCGCTACTTAAATTTATGTTTAATAAAATATAAACAGTCATCTTATATCTTGAAGGTCGAATAATAGAGTCATCTTGACCAATCATACTTGAAATAAGTTTATAAAATGAAATTAACGTATGTTTTCGCTTATTATTGCAAATTTTTAATTTCACTCACTTAATCGAGTCAAGTACGTACTTATCTTCCCTACTAAGGAGAATTTTTTAAAAAATAATGCTTTAGTTTAGGGAGGGGAGGAAAATATGTTTTAATAATATAGATGGGTAACAAATTTCCGTTCATCATATCAATTAATATCACGTACTTATATACGGAGAACATAAAACTACGCGATTCAGCAAAAATTTTCTGAAAATCCTTCATTACGGGAACATGCGATATTAATATTAAGGCAATTTGGTTATAAGCAAATGACAACATTTACACTATCCGACCCATAAGGCAATTTCTCCAGACTTTATTTGCGCGCAACATCAAGTGTAACACGTATGGACCAATGAAACCAAACTGCAGAATTATGGTCGCGAAGTTTTTCCCACCGTGTTTCGGCTAGGCGATTATCATCCAATTTTCCATACAAACATTACCCACCAATTTATCATACAAACATTCTAGGCGATCACCAGCCAATTTTTTTGCTACAGTTCTAAGCTTCTCGAAGCTTTAGACCAGAAGTTCTAAACCTTTTTTTCGTCCCATGCACCCCTTTTTACCACTGCTAGGCCATCATTTCCCATTTCTTTTCCCAAACGCAAAAAATATATATACATTTATTTAAATTTAAATTACTTTTTAATTAGTCTATTAAATCAAACAAGAAAAAGGATAGAACATGGTGATAAACATCAAAACTTGAATAAAAGTGTTTTTTTTACGTTCATAAACTAAAACTAAATACTTAACACGTAAATGAAAGACTGATCTCATCCTCCTAAAACTAAAGGGGGAAATTCCCCCTCTCGGTTGAGAGCCCTTGCTTTAGACTAAAGTAAATAAATAGGTACACATTAAGCACAGCCAAAAAGATACGAGACCTATCTGCATAAGCCTGAGTGTCCAAGATAGTTGAAGAAAATTAGCTTCTCTTTATATACGTATAGAAGAAATCGCAAATTATACGAGATCAGCTCATCTAGCTGTCAAGAATAAGGCCCTTCACAAATTATCAGTATTAGATGATGTTATCTATTGGATTAGCAACGCATTTTCGTATTTCTAGATGAAAGTGATTTAACACTGTTAACTGCCAACAAAGCGAGGGCACGTGCATTCAGTATTTTCCGATATACTATATTTTGCAGCGCTAAATGACTGAACTATGAGTTTGAAAAATAAAGGTTAGAGTTCTAAATTACAGAGTTATAGGCACTTCTATTAAGCTTTCTAAAAAAATACTTGATTATTCCGGCATCGCATGATAGTGTTACAAATGCAGCAGACATCCCTTACCGATAAGAAATAACATTTGAAGTTGCAACAGTCAACTTCCTTCTCGCATGAAAAGTGAAAAAAAGCTCTTAACCACAAAAGTGAAATAATAATAAATAAATAAGGTAGATGTAGCAGGGGCGCATGCTGAAAGACAGGCGAAAGAGAGAGATCGAATCGACTGCCATAAACCTAAATTAGGAAAGCATCTACATGAGCATTGGATCGTGTACATGAAAGGCAAAAACTAACGAAAAGATGCAGATCGGATTACAGCCGCAACATCCACCCATGCTGAGAAGCCTAATATCTTGATGGAGGCCAGCCAGACATTTGTCACTTATTAATAAATGAGATAACGGGGCGCAGACAGGGCGTGAACAGCTAAACTCGAGGTCGGTCATTAAGTCTCCTCGAAAATTTATTGAGCTACGGATGTAAACAAATATTCATCAGCCCTACACTTTCTTTTCTTTAAGCATGATGTTACACAGGATCTAGATTTTCTGTAGCATTATTGGCAGAAATTCTTGGTGGATGCGGTATCTGGTGCATATTTCATAAGCCTGCATTCGAACTACTCAAAAAATGTATAGAAAACATGATTTCTTTGTACGGCCTATTAAATTATACACATTTTGTGCTGCATTTCATTTAAACTTATTTCCTCACAGATATATTTCTCCTTCAATTAATTCAGTTCTCCTTTCGCGGCAAGCCAAAAATACATAAAAATTCAAAACATCTTCATTAAAAATTGTAAAATGCAGAAAAACATGAAACATCAAATATAAAAGGAAAAAATTAGAATTAAAATTAGAGTTTCCACGCAAAAAACAGCAATATTTATGGCTAGTGGGCAAGAAGACAGATTTTTCGGTGCACAGTTTACGTTTGGTCCCACTCTGCAAAAAATACGGTACACAAACCGATTTAGTTCACGATTCTTAATAAGAGATTCAAATGTAAACAAACGGCGTATACGTTAGGCTTAGTACGTACCATTTAAACAACTTTTAAATTGCTGATAAGTTGACAATTCTACAACTATTGCATGCAAATTAACTAAAGGCATAAAACCCTTAACCGGAACATGAGAACAACATAATTCAATCAGTTTTAAAGCAGAAAATGCACAATTCACCTACATATAAGAACAAAGAATACTGAGCTTACCCACCCGGGTAACAAAGTGAGTAATACTTTTGGTGCTACCGATTACAGCCAAAATGTGAGTTGCAGACCTAAATGTCATAGAAGTCTCGTATACGAAATTTCAACGTTCTAAGGGTACTCACTTTCAGTTTTGCGAGGTACGTACATATAGACGTCATAAAAAAATCTCTTCTGAAACCCATTTTACAATACGTTTTGGAAAAAAGAGCCTTTTATTCCCTCCGTATGTCACACAAAAACATCGTTCAAATGGATTTGAGAGCGGTCTAAAGAAATATTTAAATCGGAATATGACACCCGAAATTTTTCGCGATAACAATGCTTTCTTTACATCGAAAAGGAAGTAAAAATGCATTTACATTGAATAATTGAATATTGAAAAATGTATTTACATTGAATAAAATGTAATTATACTGAAATTCAGATACTGTTATTTGAAAGTATGCGCTCGAGATTGAGATGATTTAAAACAACAGATCTCTCATGGTCACGGTTACAGTGAAAAAAAAAACTTCGAAGCTTTCGAATGGCAACCACTTTTCCCAGCGCAAGTTGATCAGCGGATTGGAAAATCATAAATGGCGTTGGATTGATACACGCATGACGAAAAGTGCCGGCGTAAAACATTTGCAAAGAAAAGAAATACACTGTGAAGGACCATAACAACAAGAGGAAACTTTCATTGTAATTACAAGTTTTCAAAGTGCCAACATTTGCAGACCATAACGCATTGCATACGGACAACAATGACGAAAGTAACGTCGCATGTGGAATCTGTATAGTTTCACGTTTTATGGCTACTTCCAATTCTCCCAAATCTCGTGAATCTGAATGCCCACACCTTAGATTTCAGATAATCGTAGAACCAGAAATCTATCGGAGTAAAGTTGGGGGATCGCGGTGGCCACGAAACTGCAAAGTTACGAGACTCTAACACGTTGTGCAAGACGGAAACTTGTAATTCCAACAAAAGTCCCCACGTTCTCTCTTGTATTGTCATTGGTCCTTTACAATGCACTTCTTTGCAAATGTTTTACGTCGGTAATTTTCGTCATATGTGTATTCTTCCAAAATTATCTTTTTACTAAGTTTTTTTTTGTTTGCGCAGAAAAAAAATGGGTGTTGCCATTCGAAAACTTAGAAATTTTTCTTTATATCCATAACCGTATTTTCAGCTTTATTGTTTTAAATTATCACAATCTCCAACGCACACCTTCAAATAACAATATCTGAAATTTCATTTCGATTGGTTGAGCGGATAGGTTCGCTAGGGTTCATATATCGGGGAAGTTTTTTTATGACCACCCTGTACAAAGTATTTCGAGTTCATACACATCTAAGAAACTTAGGAAAGTTGAACATTAAAATTTTTTTAATGCGCAAGTTTTTGATAGCGCAACCTTTAAGATCCTGAAGATTTCAAAATGTCAATACTTCTACTGTCTACAAAGAGCAATTAAGAACGAGGAAATAACAGTCGTAATTTGATGCCGAATGTTAGTTCCTCGTCGTTTCAGGATGTAAATGCAAAGATTAAAGCCTTCTAAAAGACTACAAACCCGTCAAAAATTTTGTAAATAAAAACTAATGAAATCAAACAGGTGTTTAGGAAGAGTTTCTGTTTAATCGTGCTAAATTCTCAGTATTTTGTACGGGGAGATTGGTAACTTGTTCGGC
Organism: Stegodyphus mimosarum; assembly: GCA_000611955.2. Lineage (NCBI taxonomy): Eukaryota > Metazoa > Arthropoda > Arachnida > Araneae > Eresidae > Stegodyphus > Stegodyphus mimosarum. The sequence continues at coordinate 129,758 of KK115173.1, forward strand.
TTCCATTTTTCATTAAAGTGTTCTATTATTGTTAGCCTGTAAGGTTTACGTTAATTAACCAATTATTATGATCCCAATCTATACTATACCACCTTTTTTCCATAGTTCTGATCAGAATGCAAATTAGTTGTTGAGTTAGTAGCCGAGGGTTTGAATATTTTAGAGCTACAGCTTTGGCAGCCTCTCTTGCAATTTACGCCAGCTCTGCTAAAGTTTATGTCGGCTTCAGCCATTTTGCTAGCCAGCGTTAAATATGCGCCGTGAAATAATTGAGCCAACTTGAGTAGATCAATTGTGTAGTTTTCGATTACGTTACTTAACACTGAATTTCAACTTATATTATTTTAAATACACTCTAGAGGAGGAGCTTTGTTCTGTTGCACAAGTGGTGTCTTCTGTTAAATTTAGAGTTCACAAAAAGGATTAACCTTCACCATCTTAACTCAAACTACAGCGAATAACTCGCTTATCAGTCAACAAAGATCAGAAAGATGCTTCAAGCTATGCACACACAAAATCCTACAAGTCCAATTCCTTAGTTTAACTGAAAGTCTACTGGCCTTAATACGAAGTTTCGCAATGCTCTAAACTTGTATACTCTACCAGCAGTGGTTGTTGCCGTGTTTTTTTCAGTGTAAAAACGCTTTCCTCACAGAATCTAAGAAGGTGTTTTTTCCTAAGCAGATGCTTTCGAGTGTTCTTTCCTAAATAATAAGCATTAAAACATACAAATGCATAACAATAATATAAAAAGTCATAGTTAAGAATCGTCATTATTTACGATTAAATCGTAATTATTTGCTTCAAATAAATTCAGATTCGCCAAATACACATGCTCACTGGACGCGATTTAAGGATTTAATGAATAATTAACAAAGAAAAGGCACTTTATACCTTATACCACATACACAAATCCAAAACACATGCTACTTGGAATGAAGTACGCTTAGACTTCCCCACATGATTTCTTAAGAAATTAAAGAGAATATCGTAAATAGATGAACTGATTGATGCATGACTTAAGAGCTATGAAAACAAGTAAATTAGTAATTTTTATAAATAAAATCTCACGACATAAGAAAGTAACCCTATAATATTAGTATCTACTAATGCAGATTAAGCAAACATTCATGCTTTATAAAAGGTTTTTTATTTTTATTTATTTTTTTTTAAATAAAACATACGATTTCTTTCACATTTTCACGACAGCGAAATCAGAAGTGAAAGAAGAGGACAATTACGTTTGCTCGGCTTTCTATTGCTCAACGAACGAAGAATTCATACACTTAGTTCTGGCTTTTAGTGTTAAAGAAAACGTTATCAATCAGCCTCCTAAATAAAGCGACACCTATTCAAAATTAAGCCTTCCAAGAACTGCAAGCACGCCAACGAAGGAACAAAATTGAAAACAGCTGTTGGTTCCACGAAGTTGCAACATACGCAAGGCGGCAGGCAGACTACCAGATGCTTTTGAAAGTTCGTAGAGACTGCTGGAGACCACTTCATTAATCTCCTCCGAAAGACGACGAAGATGGCAATTTTTACCGCGCTTTTCACGCTTTCGGGCATGCGCAGATAGCAAACGCAAATTCACGGAACACAAAGAACAATACGGGTGTTGTAACGAACAATTTATAACGAATATTCATTCAAAAACCTTTTCAAGAGAATAAATAAAGGCACTATATCATGTAGATACAAAACTGCCCCAAACCGTCGGCCAGTAATTGATATGCAAGGTCGCAAATACGTCAATCGTTAAGTATTTTTTGACAACACATACTGTGAAATGACATTTTCAAGAATAAGGCACGACTGTTTGGTGTTTTTCATATGAGTGCAACAAGACCGAAGTTCTGAAATGTTTTTATGTCTATCACATCGATAATAACTACAGTAGTAAAGCTTTCATCAAACTAGTCCTTTTTATTATAAGTTATCATACTACAATTCTTTAATAGATACCGAAAATATTATTTTCTGTTCGCGGATTAATAAAATTATACAGTTTTTTAAATTTAGTGCAATTCTTACAAGAAGCAGATAATCTGATCTCAGCTGTTTGGTAGATTGATTAATAACTACAATACCTAATAATAACTAAAAATAATAAACCAAGATTTGCAACTTAAAAAAGCTAAAAAAACGTAACACTCACCAGCTTTTGTCAAGGCACGGGCCCCAACGCAGAACAATTTGTACAACTCTGTATAAAAAAAACTACTTAACAATTGATAAATGGAAATACACTGCGACCTTTGATGAAGCATGGGTTTACCTAAATGACTGCAACAAAGAAAGGTCTATTTATTCCCGAAAACGAAGAGAAAAATATGTAGGTTCCGTCAATGCACAGAAAGTTACAGTAAGGGGGTTTATGACTGTCGCAGGATTCTCTTACAATGAGAAATTAAAAATTAAGAAGAGAAGGAAAAATTTTTTAAATCAATTCAACGTGCTATTAAGAAAACATTTTACATCCGATATATATATATATATATTTTTTTCTCTTTAACCCAACGTCTTTTGAAGAGCGAAAATTCATCATTCATCAACACAAAGTAAAAAAAATCACTTCGAAAAATACCACCGCTTTCCTTGAAAAAATGAACACTGATACAGGTATTGTATCTTTTCAAAGTATTCCTGCAAAGTCCCCTAACGTTTCACCGATGGACAATTGTGCCTTTGTTAATTATCTTTTAAACAGATTTCTTTCTAAGCGTAGACTCGCCACGATTGATGGCCTCTGGAAAGCAGTGGAAGATGAATGGAAACCAACAGCTTTGGAAATTTTACGAAAAGCCTTCCTATCCTGGAAATCACGATACAGACTTATAGCTCAGAAAAAAAAGGGGGGGGGGGTTCAGCTCGAACAATAAAAAAAGAAAAAGGGAGGAAGAGAAAGAAACAATTACTCCTCTATGATAACTTTATTCAGAAACAAAGCTAATATATTAAGATCTGGTCAAAATGAGAGATTATATAAATCTAGTAAGCCCCCGATTTTCTAACGAATCGAATAAATGAACGCGTGAAACTTGCTACTGTATGAATTGCATGGGAATGAGAGTGAGAGATTTAAAAAGTAGACAATAAACCCAATTTTAAAGTAGGATAAGCATTTCGAGACTTAAAGACTAAAGGAAGATTAAATAATACATAAACTATTAAACGAAGGTGTTTCCATTATTTTATTTTACAACATAACTCAAACTTTGCGCATCTATGTGCTGTCAAGTTAAAAAAAACAAATAAACTCACGAAATGAATCAAAAACTACACTGTACATAATGTTTCGAGTAAAAACATTGTTAAACATTAATAAAAATTGATTAGCTGAATGTATCCACACCATACACATTTTTTTCTATTCGTCTTTTTCAATATAAGATTTTGAAAAGTATTTTACTCATTATTATTGTAATACTGTTATAACAGTTCATTAATGATCATGAAACAGCAAAAGTTGTTTTTTGAAAGAGAAATATTTTATTAATAAATTAACAACAGCACGCAATATAAAACAGACTTATACGAAACAAATAATAATAATAATAATAATAAATAAACAGAAAAAATAAAACGAATTACTTCCCCCCTCCAACAAAAAGGTTTCACAGAAAAAAAAAATTCCCATTAAGGAAAACAAAAACTACTTTTCACATTTAATTTTCAATTGTTTAAAATTTTCTAATTAAAAAAATATTTTTAGCCCGAAAGGGTAATTTCCCCAGAAGGGTACCTAGAGACATCAAATTCTGAATAACGTAGTCCTCCACTCGAATATGGGCATCTGGAAGTCCAAATTTGGAATCTGTTTTATTATCTATTTCATATTTTGTAAAACTTTAACGAATTTTTTATTAAGAAACTCAACGGTTTCAAAGCCAGCAATGGCAACACTATACGGGAAGTGGGGGCGAAACATTTTTATCTCCAGCGCGCGGACTGTGTATCCGGAATTCTAAAGATATGTTTTTTTAAAATTATCGATGCTGTTGAACTGAATTTTATGGTTTAAATGCGAAGAACACGATATTTTATAAATAAAGGTAACACAAAAAACATTTAAAAAAAAACTTTTAGGCGTTATATAAAATCTGAAAGCTTTCAGATTTCTTTCTTTTCTTTTCTTCTTCTTCTTTTTTTTTTAAATAAATCTTTTTATCCGTTGAAAAGTTTGCTACATATATTAGGGTTCATACTTCGGTGAAAGGAAAATTCAGTCTTTTTTATGAAATAGAAAGCTAACATCAGAGAGTAAAGAATAAAATATTTCATTTACTTTCTAAGCTGTAACAATTCTTTGCTATTATTTAAATTCACCTTTCCTTTGCCGATATCATGCGAAACTAAACGTATACCTTTCGACAAAGAATTTAATGGAGAATCATGACAAAACTGTAACGTATAAGCAGCTACATGGAATACATTATCAAAACAATCTGTGTTTCTATAATAAAGCATTTAAATTCAGTTTACGTAAAATGACTGATTACCCGTCAGTCCCCTTAAATCCTCCGTACGGTAACAGAATAGACAGCGGCGTTCATTCCATACGAAACTCATTTATCAAACCCGGATTTAGCCAACACTACACTGGTATGAAACTCAGTAACATGACAAGATAGTAGCACTCGTTGAGCGACACAGAAACACTTTTGAGTTTTCTACCAAAAGCGTTTCCAAACATTTCAGAAATAATTATTTAAATCCACTGACACAAGCAGAGGAAACCGCTGATTAAATTACATGGAATAAATAAATATTATTAATTACTTATTCATCCTATGCATTTTTAGGCAAGTAGAGGTAAAACTTCAAAAAGAATTAAATCCCTTTCTTTGACAGATCTGCAGCCCGATACTACGGATACTAGAAAACTAATTATCCGTCACACATCCTTAAAACTGATTTCATAAGCATTTAGCCTTAAAAACACAGACAGCTTAACGTCACAAACGGGCGGCGAACTTTTGTACGCCAATGCCTTTGAACTTCACACCGAGCTTTATGTCTATTATCGGGAAAACGTACAATAAACAAAACTGGAAAATAATAATTAAAAACCGTACACATGAAATTTCACGTCGAATTAGTTCAATGGAAATTAATTTGTAGATGTATGAATAAAAAGCATAAAACGAAACACCATAAATGAAAATATAAATTTGAATATAATTTTATACATTCATTTCTGCAGACACATACATAATTGTCACTTGTTGCAACACCGAGAAAACTCTGACAGACAAGTTTAACAAATTTCAATTATTATTATTTTATTTCCACCTCGCCAGTTAAGATTAACAGTGATGTTCTATTTCAAGCTTTCTAAAGGGGGCAACAAAAATCGTAACCGTTCAGGTTTTTTTCATTCATTCTGCAGATATTCTCTATAAGAACATAAAAAAAAATTGCATCTTTACAGCCTCTGTTTCAAACCATGAAAGAATTTTCTTTTTACAAATAATCACCCTTAAAAATTAAGAGCATTTCATTTAATTTAAAATTATATAACGTGCTTTATCAAACTGACTTCATTAACTGTACATTAAATCTGTTCTGCTTCTTGGCTATCAAATATTTATTAGTGAGAAAAAATTCTCGCGTATGCTTCCAAATAAGAAATTAAAAAATAAAATCCACTGTATTTTAAATAATCCGAAATAAATTGCATGTTAAACAATAAAAGCCGAAAAGGAGGGCTTTATAAAGTAGCTGAAAAATACTTATTTAATCCGGAAAAGAAAGAAGCATTCTGTATTTCAAAAGCATATCAGATAGTCATTAAAAAAGAGAAAATCGTTTCTCTATTCTGTACAAAAGAAGATATGAAATTCGAAATTCAGCCACCCATAGAAAAATTCCCAGTATTTCGTAATTAATTAATGATACGGCAGAGGGGGAACTATTACACTATTTGATTTAGTAGTACTCGGCGAAGTTGTTGATCTATTTTTGATAATCTCCAAGAGTTTTCGAGACTAATGAACTTGAAAATCTGATGATGTTCTCTGTATCAATCAATGGATACAGTCTTTCATAAGATGGGTTTGTGTTGGGAAAACTTTGCAACTTACTTTAACATCCCGCTCTTCTGACACGATGGGTCTGAAAACCGCAGCTTAAGAATCGGAATTAAGAAATTACGTTTTTTCGGTCTGAAACTTGCCTTCGAAACATCACCAAAATCAGATTTTAACAGTAATCAACAATCGGACTACATAATAACGATTGTTTTATACCTATTATATGAAATGGCATATGTAAATATAGCATAATACTTCATTTTATTCTTTCCTCTTTTGTTATTTCTGTTTAATTACAGCTTCATTTTTAACCAAGGACCAGTTGAGGTGTTTGAACCTATTGCCGAGTTCGATGACAAGATGATTCGGTTCAATTTACTTTACCACGCGATTTACTGATACTACGATCAGCGCTTTAAGACTAGGTTAGGCAACGTTATTCGAATATGATGAAGCACGCAAGGGGTATTTGCTTAAGAAAAAGGGTGTCTTCGTGCAAGACTTTCTAAGAAATACTGGCTTGTTTTTACGTTACACATACGAAAAACATGAAAATCAACTATGCAGCCAGGTCATTGCCTAAGATCAAATTCGAGTCAAACTCTCAATTGGTAAGACTTGATGTTTTTTGAGATTTGTTCAAAATTATCCTACACTTGTTTTTTAGTAGGCGAAATAGGCTAAACCAACTTCACTCATGAGAAATAAACATCTCTATTAAATTAAATTTAACAAAGCATTTTTGAGAAACTTGTTTCAGAACTAATATAAAATATGCTAACACTGAGGATCCTTGAATTCCCAGCCCCCATGTTTTTTGTAGATCCTTTAAAAATGCTCGAAAATTCATTACTTATCCTAACTGTCGTTAATGGTTCGTTTATTCTAACCAGAAATGGATATATTTCACTGTCTTTTTTTATTATTTATAATCCAGATTTGTAGAAAACTGCTTGAACTTTGAGTATTTCCTATACATTAACTCATAGTCTACCGAAATGATTTTTTTTAAAGTTTTTTAATAAAAAATTATTTAATTCATAGAATAACAAATAAAAACTAACATATTAATACTTCTGCAACATATTTCTTTAACAGAAAATTTTTCATCGCAATTTCTAATAAATGCTATTGCAACTCTTTAAATTAATCCATGCGTCGGTGCTAATTGACAGGAGCATTTATCAGTTAAATAATGACAAACTCAAAAACACATTAGTGAATAAAAGAAATTAAGGACATGAGAAAACAAAAATAAAAATTTCGCCGCTCTCCGACAGCTTCAGAAATGATCGATGCGGTCATTAGCTTATTTGCGAAAAATTTGTACCAAGCTTTATTTGAAATCTCCCACTGTGACAAAATAAAAACACAAGCGCACTTACAAATGAAAGAAATTACGTTTGAAATGCGAGTACAGGAATGATAGGTAATAAGTTATGTCCAATCAAGTATGAAGAGCCATTCGTCTTAACCTCGGCGCCAGCCAATCAACGATAAACAAGAAAAAACGGGCAGAACACACTTTCACTATGTTTCGCAGGGCAGTTAATTACGAAAAACGCTCACTTCACTTCCGTTGAAACAAAGAAGGGGGGAAAAAACTGAAACTCGGAAAAATTTCCACGGAAATTAAAACAGAAAAAGGGAAAAAACTTGGTTAAAAGTGAAAGCAAATCACCATTCCTCTCCCCCCTCCACTTCGCGAGTATGTAAGCCCCCAAAGAAGCATTGTTGTCGAATATTTATTGCAGTTATTAAAGATAGAACAAAGTTTACTCGCGCAATTTGGCGCCTGATTTGGCGTAAGTTATTAAAACTCGGCCTCATTAACCGAGTTTTAATGAAGTTCAGATCATCTTCCTCTCAAGTTAGCGCAAAACTATCGACGGAAGCAGAGAGGAAGTTAATTGATTCTGAACATCAACAGAGTTAATTTTTCGGGTGCAAATGAAGCAAGCACAGGTAAACATTAAAAAATAATTATTAGTCAAATTAAGAAAACAAAAATATTTTTGAAATATGACAATACGGACATAAACTTTGGAAATGTATACAATTTCAACTTATCATAAATGAAATGGAAACATTTCAGATTCCTAACCATTCATTAGACACATTATTATGCTTAATTGAATTTTTGTTTCCAAATTTTTAAAAAATTATGTATAACTAAAACGGCTTTCTTTAAAAATACTTGTTACATATTTAGAAAACATTTTTTGAGATGATCTGAAAAATGGACAATTTTTCAGCATAAAAATAATGGTAATTTCTACGTTATTATTATTATTTTTTAATGAAAGAAGCATAACAGATGATTAGTTTGTATTCATGTGAGTTTTATAGAGATGGTCAAAATTTCTTCAAATTCTGAGCAACAGGTTCAGAGGAATCGTGCGCAAATACGAAAATTATATTTTTAAGAAATCTTAATTTTGAGATAATTACCCCTTAAAATCTTGTAAGTGTACGTTATTTGCTTAATATCAATAAAGGAATATAAAATAATATATAGCAAAATTTGTAAGTGCATATAGTTATATATTTAAATGGTACTGCACACACAGTCATAAGACGAAACGGTGAACATTGAGGCAGTGAAAAGAGACGAATCGAAATTTTCATAGATTTCAAATTTGGTTTGGTGTAGTTTATTTGATTACAGCAAAATACGTTAGCCCTATATGCCTAAAAGCAGGGATGCTTCATGGAGGACTTTCAAAGAGAAACCGGCTCATATTCATGTTACACATGGAAAAAACATGAAAATGCTCATGTAGCTGAAATCGCCGGTCCAGAAATTTCGCCTGAAATCGAACTACCAGTGTTCAGCGATTTTACCTCTAGGCCGGTGGTGGGCCACTGATTTCAAATTTAATTATAGTTATAAAAGTTCTTATGTCAGAAGCAAAACAACTGGCTCTGGCTCTTAAACAAAATTCTTATCGACTAATTCAGAGAAATCATGCATGCAGGCAGAAAAATTATACTTTTTTGGCGGGGAAGGGGAATCTTAATTGAAAAATGAAATTTCCTTGAAAACTTGTAAACCCATTACCTTCTTATAATTTAAACACATACACAGTCATGCTAATGAATTAACTTTTGTAAGAAATCGAATTTCACTATAAAAGCACGAAAGAGAAAACTCTAAAATTTGCAATTAAAATAAAAACTAAACAAAGTTCATTATTAGTGATAATGATTATATTCATTTAATTAAATTAACTCCGTCCAATAATGAGGGAGAAAACTTTCAAGAACTGAAAGATATGTGTATCTTATATCCTATTTCTACACATATACGCAAACAGGATGCCTAAAACATTTTGAACTTCTGAACGTGTGTTGTAAGGATCGCATGTTTTACATTCGTGGAATAAAATAATAAATAATATTCATAACAGCAACGCTAATATTAAAAAAATTCAATTCAATTAAGTTTCACCGCATTCTGACATCATTCATGCGCATTTAAAATTTCAAATGAAACTTTTAGCCTATCAAATATGATACGGTGGGCAGCCAGTGACACTTATGACGAACATTTAAAAGCAAATGACTTAATGACTTATGACGCGGCACGGTTTGCTCAAAAGTATCACATTTCATACGGAGGGATAGTGAAGAATATTATGTGTGACACGCTGGAGTGAATCGGATTTAAAAGTAGCTGAACTCTTTAATAGGAAGTTTTATACTTCGAGTTCTATATTTCGTCAGAGCTAATTTGATGAAGCAGGGTAGATAGCCCTCAAATTCGCTTCCCACATACGCTCTAACACTCGCCATAAGGAACTGAAAAATGTCACGATCAAAATCTACAAGTTGCTTGCTAATTTGTAACAGCAAGTTGCTAGCTAAAGTTTGTGAAACATTTTATATCTACAATTAAATAAAAGTCTACCCAGTTTTTTACGCATGACTATGTGTTTCTCCATTCATTTTTACCTTTTCGCGAGGCCTAAAAGGCTGATTTATCTGCATGTACTAGCGCTGACAGGACACTGTATGTGAAAAAGAAAGGGAAAAGAAAATTAAATACCAGTTTCACCTTCACGACGGAACCATAGTTACAGCTTAGGAACTGAGCAGCCGGAAAGATAAAAAATTAACAGCGCAAAATACACGCTTGATATGAATACCACGCAAGGCAAAAATGAAAACGCCAACTCGCACACGCAACATTGTCGAGTTCAAGGATATACCGTTGGCGATCCTTCATAGAATAATACAAAGACTGATAGAGATCTCTCGTCAGAAATTCAAGGTTACCGTTAGGAATCTTCATCCGAGCAACGGCGGTTCGTTAGCAAAAGGAAATTAGCTGTCTCCAACGCAATTTCTGTCCCTCCCCCTTTCGTAATGCATACCCCCTTTTCCTGCTTGATGAACGAAGAGATTTCTTCACGCAATTGCCTTTAGTAAAGATTATACTATACTGGGGAGGGGGAATGGGAAGAGCAAACACCACCGTTTTAATGAAATTTCACACATTCGGAGTTTTCTATAACTTTTCATCGTTGCACTGACATCAATAAATTTTTAATTTAGGCAAAATTTCATGTTACGTTGACAGCAGTTTTATAAAAATGTTCTGTATTTCCAGAGAATCTAGCACGATCCCTTTTCTTCAAGAAGCAAATATATACATACATAGCATCAGAAAGGTACCATTTAAATAAATGAAAAGAATATATATAAATCTATAACAATAAAAGAAAGTGTTTCTCTCTGAGTCTTTCGCCTGTTTATAAAGTTATCAATAAAACACAAAAGCTAAGAATTCTCAGGACAGATTTTTCAAGGAAGTACACGTGCCCCTCGAAGAGATTTTTTTCCTCTCCCCCCCAAAAAAAACTCAATATATATATTAAGCTATTTCTTTATATATATCTCCTTCTTATCGACTGAACTAATCATCCCCTGAATTTCAGACCATGCACCATTGGCGATTCTAATGAGATTTATCCATTTTCAATAATTTCATTGATTTTTTTCGGGTATTATACAGGGTGCTTATAAAGCCCCGGACCCATTTTGATGTTTGATAACTCATAAAATAATAAAGCATAAATGGTTAGATAGACTCAAAAAGTTTCATGACCCTTGTCGATGAACTTCCACGTGTGCCCCCTTCGTCGCACGGAGAATATCAAGTCGATATTCAATTTCACGCCAGGTACCGGCAAGCATGTCGGCATCCAGAGAGGCTATTGCGGTTGTAATTCTGGCTTTTAGGTCATCGATGGTCGACACTCTCCTCCTGTAAACGTTGTCCTTTACAAATCTGCAAAGGAAAAAGTCCAGCGGTGTTATATCAGGTGATCTGGGTGGCCAAGGAATTGGATCCTAATATCCTCGCCTAATCCATCTTCCTGTAAAATGGTCATTCAAAGAACTTCGAACGATGGTACCCCAATGAGGTGGTGCACCATCTTGTTGCAAAACGACATGTGGCTGAAGCTCTTTCAGTTGTGGAAATACGAAGTTTTCCAACATGTCTAAGTATACGACTGATAAGACCGCCTTTTCTGTAAAAAAGAAAGGCCCGATGACTAGGTCGTGCATAAGTTCACACCACACATTACTTTGGAGAATCCTTTGTGCCTCACGGTACTCATGGGGGTTTTCAGATCCCCATATAAAAACAAAACGGAGAAAAATGCAATTAATAAGCAGACGATATTTAAAAACGTACAAATATTTAGACTGGAAAATGAAAACATAAAAGTACAGATATTTAGACTGGAAAGTGAAATTATCTGAAATTAACTACACTCGCAGACGATATTTACAAAAAAAAAAAGATATTCAAACGTGAAAAGGAAAATATTTAAGTTATTCCATCAATAAATGCCATAAGTTTGTTTATATCTTCATTATTTTATGAGTTATTAAACATCAAAATGGGTCCGGGACTTTATAAACACCCTGTATTTCTAACACTTATAAATTTGATGGGAAAATGTATGGCTTCATCTTCGAAGTTTTCAAAATTCAAAACAGCAACCCACTACTCCCCTTTAAAGCAAGAAATGATTAAAAATATAAATAGACAATTTGCTAATAGTTTTTTCAACATATCAAGCTACGACTTAAGAAGGCGCTGCAAGAAGGTGGTTTCGTCCCTTCACCCATCAGATGAATTCTTCGTGTTTTCAAAGACAGAAATGATGTAAAAAAGAAAGGAAATAATCATATATCTGCCCACTTTCATTCCGTGGGGACAAGATTATGAGGAATTTATGATTCTGGGTTACGTTAGTTTATTTGAATATGGCAATGTCACAAGGGCTACTGAGGGATGCCTTCATGGAGGACTTTCTGTGGGAAACTTGAACGTATTCACATTATACATGGGAAAAACCACAAAAAGCAACTACGCGGCCAGCCCGTTCGCCGGTAATCGAACCCAAACCAGGTCGATCTACCAGCATTCACTGATCTTTTAACCCCTCAGCCACTGACGGGGTCCTAAAATCTGGAACCCTAGGCCTAAGTCTCGTAGATTTAAACTATAATCAGGCTTTATTTAGGACATCTTGCAAATAACTGAGAGCAAAAATGCAACTGATGCATTCCATCAGAAATCTTTAGTTCATTTGATGCCACACCATTTCCATTGAGTTACTGCCAAATGCAATTCAAACTTAAAACTAGATTAAATTTTAGGAATAAAAATACGAGAAAGTAAGAGGGAGGTCTTTCTCGAGGGGGGGGGGGCAGCACGAGAGTTCGAACACTCTCCAGCTCAGATTACTTTCGTTTTAAAATATTCTCCAAATTATTTTGCTTTTACAGCAGACTACGTGGCTTTATGTTTATTCGATTCCATTTATATTCAAACAAAAAATAAATAAATTCCTTATGCTGATGGAACATTCTGATTTGAAAAATAATGCAGTCGAATATTCCTTTTTTCTCAAAGCATCCCCCAAACTCTTGACAGCTCGCGCTATGCAAAAAGGCGAAGTAAAAAAGGAGAAGTGATGGGAATTTTTACTTTGGATTTCTGCCAATGTTTTGAAGAATCATCCAAGTCAAAAGAGCATTATCGGAGTTCGATCACAAGTCTGAAAGTAAGTTTTGTGTCCTTTCCCGTTCTCTCACTTTTCTCCCCCTCTTTTGATGGAATGCAGGGAAAATGTTAAAAATGGGAAAGTGTTCTCTTACGAAAAGAACTAGGTAAACATTTTTTTGCCCCTTCATCAAAATAAAACACAAAGCCGTCAATTAATACAGCCTGCTTTCTGGAACACAGCTCAGCATGAACACATATCTTCACAGTTGAATAAAATATTTTTTTAACTATTTAAAATTTCGCTGTATGGCCGTTTGCATAAACGGCATAAAATTTTAAAAAATCTGAATAATTTTTCCACAGATAGAAAACAATCTTTTTTTTTAAGCCTCCGAATAGGATATTAAGTCTCGAAAAGACATTTTGCATTGAATCACTATAAGCGGCGTATCACTTTTCAAATTGTTGCCATATTATCGCCTTGTATTACATTTAAAGAAATTAAATAATGAAGAATTTGCATGATTGTATGCATCTCGTACTGTGGAAAACAACGGTACCTAGAGCCATCAAATTTTGAATAAAGTAGTCCCCATCCGAACATGGGCAGATGGAAGACCAAATTTTGAATTTGTTTTATTATCTATTTAATATATTTTAAAATTAATTTGTTGATTAACAAACTCAACGATTTCAAAGCGACCAGTGGGAACACTGTACGGAAGAAAAAATGTTTTATCTCCAGCGCGCGAGACTGTCTGTCGGAAATTCTAAAGATATGCTGTTCCTAAATATTTTGTGTTTGATTCGAATTTTATGTAGCGTCAGCTTCAAGGACGTGCTAATTAATAAATAAACATGCAGATTGTTTATAATAAAAAGACAAAAAGAAGTTTTGTAAAACCAAGAATCTTAGTAAGAAAACTGATCATTGAACTGAAAAAGAGTGAAAAAAACAGAAAAATGTATACGAACACTTAACGCTGCATCGGGAATTCTAAATGTATACTGATGCCGCTTTTAAATTTTTTCCCATTTTGCTGTTGAATTAATTGTATACGGCGTAAGTGCGAAGAAAATGATGCTTAATAATAACGCTAAAAAGACCCCAAAAAAAGGGGGTTAGTAAGAGTGTAACACCAGACTGGTAGGCTGCGTGCCCACTGAAAGCGTAAAAAAAAAACTTACAACCCCTTTTGGGCGACCGTTCTGAAAACTTTCAGATTATTATTATTATTATTGTTTTGCGTTGTAACAACTGAAAAAGTTCGATGCTTTTTAAGAGATAGAAAAGATGTATGTTATTTTCAGCAGCAATTAATTTAATCCTCACCAAGCGCTTTCCTGTTCACGTGAGAACTTTTTGAGTTCGTGAATTAAAATTTTTAAATAAAACTTTCCATTTCCAAAAAATAAATTATCGATTTCAGTAAATGATTTTAAATTCAGTCTCTCTATCCCAAAGTGTTTCGACAAACTTTTATATATATATACTTTTTCTCCCCCCCCCCAAAAAAATTTTTTTTACCCAAATACAGACCATAATTCATCCCACAGGATTAATATTTATGAAGGTCAGAATCAGTTGGTTTTGAATATGAAAGAGAATTTATATTTGCGGAAATCCATAGAAGTTTCATGACTGCTATTATCGCCTGCACAGGCATAAATTTACCCGATTTTACACACACAATAATGTTTTGAAAAAAAAAATTTCTCCATTGCCAACATTCAGAATTTAAAAATTAGTCGAATTTCTAGAACCCATGTTAAGTCCCCTTCAAAGCCACACGGATAATCCAAAGATGCCTCAGGATCCATAATTTAAATCTCTCGCATTTAGGATAATTCTAACCGCTAATGAAAATACAAGCAAAACTGTTCACGTAATGTCCAAAATTAGATTAGCATGCTAGTAAGAAATTTCCATCCAACGGTATAGTTTTATGTCACGTGTCTATTTTACTTCCGTTAATTTGCTAATGCACGCAACGCAAATAAAATCTACTTCCACAATGAGCTAACAATCCTCTATCTAACCCAGAGCGCAGAAAAAATAAATAGAATCCAAAGACTTTGAAATCCTTAAAGAAATTCTACGGTTAAATAGCCAGTCAAAAATATACATTTTAACCCTAATTTTTTTAAGGTCAAGTTAAAGATGTCTCAACCAATAAAGTAAGTGTATAAAAGAATAAAACTTTTTTTTTTTCTTGTACAGAAGAATATGTCTTGATATCAGTTATCGTGATCTTTCGTGCCATGGAAAGGCAACATTAAAGTAACAGCACTTTTATTAGAAAATTGCAACGGGAGTGTCTTGAAAGAAAATTTAGGCAATTACCAATTCTACATGGCCGCGAAACCCGTGGGACTGAAAGGAGTTGGTGTCGCTTAGCAACCGTAACTTGGGCCATCTCCTCTTCACTCTTTGATGGGTGCACTTACGGTACTTCCCGAACATCTCCCTCTCACATGTCCCCGCACACACCAGAACCTACTTTATTTAATCAGAGGCTGTTGTTCCACCTTCTCAGGAGATGAGAGAATTATTTTATTCTCGGGCAGCTTAGCAGAAGATTCAGCAAAAATACACTGCGCAGAGAAAAGGCTGGGTAATTTATTTTTCTGATGCTTTTGCAACTAAATGAACCACCTGAATACGACGGAATCTAAAAGGTTCATTTATTTTTACGGAAATTTTAGGCATCGTTTTACTCCTAGAAAACTCCAACGATATCGATGCATTTCGCCCAAAACACTTAAGACCGAGATGTTTCTATCCATTGGAGATTGTACCAATTCATGTTTGCTGAAACTGAGGTTCCAATAAGTGCAAACAGCTATAAAAACTGCACTAAGTCAACACAATAAGTGTTGGTGAGGGACGAAAGATAATTCTCCCAAATTTTACAAAGTAAATAAATAAATACATAAAATCTGAAAGGTTTCAGATTTTAAATTACGTCCAAAGGGGCATTTTTTTAATATTTTGTGTGTTAACTTTATTTATTAAATATCATGTTCCTCGCACTTAAACTATAAAATTCAGTTCAACAGCAATATCTCAAAATTAATTTTAAAATGAGCATATCTTTAGAATTTCCGATACACAGTCGCGCGCGCTGGAGGTAAAAATGTTTTCTCTGTACAACGTTGACATTGCTCGCTTTGAAATCCTTGAGTTTGTTAAGCAAAAATTCGTTAAGTTTTACAAAATATGAAATCCATAATAAAACAAATTCCAAATTTGGACTTCTAGATGCCCATATTCGGGTGGAAATGTACGTTACTCAAAACTGCATGGTTCTCGGTACCGTTGTTTTATCACAACGCGAGAAACATACATACATTTATGCAAATTCTTTCTCATTTAGTTTCTTTAAATATAATGCAGGGTTCTAGTATTTGGTGGCAACAATTTGAAATGTGAACCGACATTTATACTGAAACAACAAATCCTTCAGAGCAAATTGCCCCTTTGGACTAAGTACAGCGGCACAACTCACTTATCAAATACTTGATAATTACACTTGTTGAACAAAATGTTGAAATTAAAGTTTTATTTCAAATGTAAACAGAAGGGCAGCAAAAACTCTAGCTACAGCAGTAACGAAGCATTATTAAAATTAACAGAGATTATCAAAGACGATTCTAAAATCAAGCACTATTCGAAATAATGGATTTTGGAAGACGCTACTTAATATGATCACGTTTGTTCTTGGCTGTTTTGATAACATCCTTCAAAATAGCAAAGGAATTTTATTAATTAATATAAGAATATCAAGAAACATATAAACAGGAACTCTCACAGCATTTTAATTAGGAAAATGCAAAGGTTTGTTTATGAACTGTTTGTTCATCACGTTTCTGGAAATTATTTGACAGAGGCTATACTCTAATCTTAACATTCGGAGTGCATCCTTCACTGGAAGAGAATAAACATAATTCTAAATTAAACGATAAAGTAACCTTAGTTTATTGTAGATGTTTTCAGATGTAGATTTTCTTTTTTTCTCCTGAAGAAGAACGACTATCAGATAGCTCTCGAAATCGAGTAGTTATTCAAAATCTACGTCAAACTAAGGTTGCTTTTCTGCCTGATTTTAATGGTTGATTGAAATCGAAGCCAAGCTGTTTGGCAACTTAATACCTCACTTGGCTAGATTTCTCCTCAACTGGCAATTTTCATAAAATTCTGGCGACTAAAGTTATTGCAATGCTATTATATATTTAGTTATATATATTCTGTTCGATTATATTATTAATTAATTATTATATATATTTTATTACACTTTATTTTAGTTAAAAAATTATTCTATAAAAATTTTTTCATATGATCCGAATTAGATTGATCGAATAGATCACATTAAATCGATGTTTCTTCCATGGTTTCGTATACAAACGGACAGGAATTGCCGTATGCGCCAGTCATTCTGCATCCAATTTTCGCAACAAAAGAATATGTCACTTCATAAAATACATCACCTGATCACTGCCGTACTATCACTACACATTTATTAGAATAGCATACAGTATCATTTTTATGAAATTCTACATTATTGAAGAACTTTTTTTTCAATGTCTCACAAAAATAATTTAAAACATACTGTAAATTGTTTACAGAGAATTTTATAATAATTATGATAAAGGTTAAAAATAGTTATTATTATTATTATTGAAAAAACTATTTTTATTTTAAAATACCCTTAAAGATACTGAGTGAAATTATAGCAAATATATCATGAACACCTTTATTATCGTGTAAAACTGGGGTTCCCTACGTGGTCGATGAAATTTTAAGATCTATGATGGGGGTTAATGATGAATGAAAGGTCGAATATGGGTCGTCAGACTAATATGCACTGCCAACTGAGAGATAAAATCAAAGATTCACTGAATAAAAAAATTAATTAAATTGATAATTAATTATTTATTAATATTATAAAGCTATATCTTGATTATCTTTGGTTTTCATTCCAAAACTGATTTGTTTATATCGACACTGAATCGAAAGAATTCCATTATTTCGATAATTTATTGCGCCTGTCCGTTATTGAAAAAGATTGCATTTCCTCAGCACCTACATTGTGATATACAAGCCATCTGCAGAATTAAAATAAATAAATAAATAAATGTCCGCTTCCAAGACACTGAATATATCAGCACGATTCATAAAAGTACTGAAATATGATAATCTGGTCTTGATGGTATGATGCAAGAAGAGTTGATTGCATTGAAGCACGGGTCTTGTTCAAAACACTTGTGTACACTTAAGTTTTGGAATATATAAGGTTATCTGACAAAAATATCCCGAAATAAAAGTTGTTACCGCATCAATATTAACGATTCCCCCCCTTTTTTTGTTATGTTTCAGTTACTGTTATCATTAAGTTATTTATATGAAATCACATTGTTACGCGTGTACGGGGTTCGCAATAAATTGGATGTCCATAGGTCCGATGATAGGTTGACGAAATTTACTTTATTAAAAGAAACACTTCAGAGTTCTGGAACTTTCCACAGAAATAATCGCACAGGTGTTCAGAACATCACACAGTACAATCAGTAATTACACTTGAAACTACTAACAACGTTAAACATAAAGCAAGAAAATCGCATCTGAAAGGCGAAGCTCTCAATACTCTGAAGTTATAAGGTATATCTCCCACATTCTTAGCGTGCCTTCGTGGTGTAATGGTCAGCACACTGAGCCGGTATTTCAGAGGTAGGTGGTTCGATTCCCGGCGAAGGAATTGCATATTTTTCATGTCTCCTGCTATTAAATAACCTAATGTCTCTACAAAGTCACTCCAAACTACAGCTCACAGCAACAACTACTCAGGACAGATGTTCTCTCCGGCCTTATATCGTTTTCACTCGGCCGCCGAGATATTTCTAGCACTTTTTGCATCTCGAGATTACTGAAAAGCATAAGAGAGCTGGTGCAGTTACAGTTACACATGAAATCAATTACGATTACTCAATTACAATACTTCTTAGGGTAATACAGGACTGGATCATAATATCGCCAAGTTTGGAAACTTTGGACGATTTCTTGCCAAATTAGCGAGATAACCATTTACTCAAGGTTCACAGACGCCCATGTATTCTTATTTTTCCGGCAGAGCATCCTCCTTCTAGATTTTCATGTTATATTATACAGGAAAAAAAATGTAACAATTTCACATATAATTTTCTTAAAATTATCCGTATATGTACAAAATTGTAATAATATTTATTATGTTTACGTTGTTTGTTGTATATTACAAAGGAAACTGTAAGCAAGTCGATGAAGAAAACCGGTATTTAAAAGAAGTCGATGCAAGAAAAAGTTTAACAATCCCTGATGCAGTTCCCTGTGGAATTAAATCAGGCTAATAAAAATTAATAAATTCTCTTTTTAATTTTGTAGAAGAAACGATTTTTTTCAGTACACGTAACTCACATAGAGATAACTCTATTCTTTGAACGCGACAATAATAATAATAATAATAATATACTTCTATCCGCTTGTAGAGTCCTACTGTCTATCTTTTGTGTGGAATCTGGAGAATAGTGAGTGCATAAAAGAAGGGTTAAAACTACCCTTTATTACATACACTCTTTAACGTATTTACAATGCGTCAACTCGACGCTAACATACTACGCTTCTGCTTGGGGGTAATTGAAGTAGTAGACTGAAACTCAAAAATTGAAGATATTCGCAAGTAACAGAATTAAATTATAGGGCTCAGCCAATCCTGTATCCTACAGCGCGTAGATGACTTTAGTGGCAGTAAGATAATAGCTGTTCCGCTACGTCTAACCAGCAATAAACGTTAAGCCGAAGCTTGCGTTACAAATACGCACAGAATTTTTCCAGACTCTCTAACTTTCCCTTCTAGAACTCCATATTTAAGCTTTCTCTCCCACTGGTAGAATTTGCATTCCTTACGCACGCTACCAAATTTATATTCTGGCACTGACAATTAGAGAATGACGGCTTATAAGAAAGAGCTTCAAATTAAATTTAACTGTTTATTTAAAATAAATATAAATCCCTAGAAGGTTTTTATTTGAATCACAAATGTACTAAATAATATTTGAGAAAAATGGCAATGTACGAAATACTAGTACGATACAAGAATTGTGAATCTAAGAATAAAGAATGCATTGTTTTGATGCTCGATGACATTGACTTTTGTTCGAAACGACGTAAAATGTCGTCAAGAACGAACGCACACATTGCCATTTACTGCTAAGTTTTCCGAACAGTCAGAGATGTATGTAATACATGGTGTAATCTTACAAAAATTATTTCCTTCCGTCTAAAGTAATGACCTAGCAACACAGTTAGGCAACGAACTGCACAGTTTGTTCCCCATGGCCCCATTTTTCTGAGCTCGTCAACGAATGCGGGGGGGTGGCAGACGATAAATAAAAACCTATTCCATCTTTTAGCTACAATAATCGGTACAAGGATATTAATAAGAGACTGCAGTTTTCCCGCGCAGATAATAAGGATAAAGGGGGATAGACCATCTCTTATGATAAACGATGCTCTTACAATGCTTCCGGATCACCATTTGTCAAGGCTTACTCGGATAGCAACAAAAACAATCATTAATGCCGGTTACGTACAGCAGAAGAGGAGGAAAAGAAAACGACAGTAATGTTCGCAAAGGGATATTTTTCATAAAAATTCCGACGTCCATGGCCGTGGGGAACGTTCGCACACGCCGTGATTAAACCCAGATGCGGCAGCAGAAGGACAAGTAAATCGTTCGTGAAGATATCTTCGAAAAGATAGCAGAA
Organism: Stegodyphus mimosarum; assembly: GCA_000611955.2. Classification (NCBI taxonomy): domain Eukaryota; kingdom Metazoa; phylum Arthropoda; class Arachnida; order Araneae; family Eresidae; genus Stegodyphus; species Stegodyphus mimosarum. Next base: position 150,617 of record KK115173.1, read on the forward strand.
AACTTTTGCGCAAAGGGAGCATAAAGAATGGAGAATATTGTGTGGATTAAGCAGGGAAAAAAAAGGCATGGAGGTGATTTGTATGTAAAGATAGAGACCGCGTGTTTCCGTCTTCTGCATGGCAATTTTCCGAAAGAAAGTTTTAGCACGGTTTAAATCTTTGAAAAGGATCTTATACAACATTAGAAGTGGAAGATTACGTCGATAAACACTACATACAGTGACAGGAAAGGGAAAATATAGCACATTCTTTGCACGGACAGTTAAATGATTTTAATTGACTTCCAAGGAATTCAATAACACTTCGTTTACCAAATGCTCGGTCAGTAAGTGGCCATAAATAAGCACAGGGTTAAAAAGTGCCAGTTCTTTCAGCAACAATCTAAGAAATATAACCAATTTAACGAATACATCTGCCTCTGAAATGGAAGTAAAATACAGGTACAATTACGTCCGTTTATATGACAAATAACACGGAAACAGTACAGCCTAAGTCCTAAGACCGTCAAGGGTCATGACAACCACAGATGCAATCTTGGGCTTGTGAGATCAAGGTCAGACAAGCTGTTGTCACTAATCTTACAACTGAAGTTCTTAGCATGGATTTTAAATAAATATGATATAGGAGATGTAAATCGCTTAAAAAAACATAGTGTCTACTTCCATGCCTCTCAAATTAACTTCACCTTTTTGTTGCCCTGCGTTGGCAACGGGCCTTTCGGATTTGTCTGCGACGCAAGCAGTCCTTGGAACATTTTGCTCTGCGTATATTATTATGTTAGCCTGTAATTTCTATTATTATCTGTTCGTTCTCTGATGTTTTTATGTATGATTTTCGTTAATGAATAACAGCACTTTAATATGAACAAAATAGAAGCAGAATTTATTAAGGTTATTTAGAAACGAAAATACACTTTCAATTTCGGCGTCATTCGAACATCGGATAGCGCAATCACATAGTTAGGTCGTTTTTTCCATATGCTAGCTCCACTATTAACACCTAGTTCTCCAGATGAATCCATATATATCTAACCAAGACTTAAGTATCAGACGTTAAAAAAATTAAAAATGTCTATAATTATTTGTTCTCTCTGTTTTTAGCGTTATGTTATCATTTAAAGTGTGTCCATCGGTTGGCAAATGACCAATTCTAGATGTCATTCGACAAGGCAATAAGATATTTGTCGTTAAAACTTTAAAAACCTGAGCGATTTAAACCATTACATGTATCTCTTAAAGATTTAAATCTCTAAGTTTACTACAGTTTATGATATATTTAACTGGTAATCTTTACAGACATTAGTGTTCTTATTCTAATCAATAAATACGGTTCTAATTAATCTCTAAATAATGAAGAATCTGTATGAATGTATGTTACTTTTGATTAATAAAGTCAACATTTAAAAGACAGAAGTGGCAACACTATTCGAAATAACATATTTCATCTCCAACGAGACTGCTGCCATTTGCCAAAACGTTACTATCTTTCAATTTTAATCCAAAAATTCGGCTATTTGAAAACAATGTTTTGCCACTGTCTCTAATACAGTACTTATTACCTCTACGCACCGACGTGTTGCCATTCAGTAAAGTGTAAGATATTTTAACTTTCATATTTAATTTTTCTGTTACTAAGACACGCGTCGTAGTCCTTTTCCTATCGCAACAGTATCAAAAATGTAAATATTCTTGAACAGGCACGATTAAGAGTGCCAAGTGAACTGTGGCTGCAAATGTCAATTGAAATAAAGATGAATGTTTAGTATGCCTCGACTGCCAAGTTAGCTATTCATTACGGAGTCAACGTTCTACGTTCTATTCCATCAATACTGCAAAGCCTTTTTCATTATATGAATTTTAAATTTTACTTTATTTCATTTCACTGCCTATTTATAAATGTACAGCTAGATGCCTCCTCAATTGAGTTGTCTTTTTTTGTGTGACCATACGAGATCTTTGTTGAGTTTATAATATACGTATAATGTTTTCCATCCTCTCATCCCCAAAAAAGAAAGAACTCACAGATAACGAGCTTCTCTTTGAACGAGGAAGTTCGATATAACAAGAATGGGCGATGAGAATAGAAAAAATCATCTGACGTCATACCCGGCACGTGTTCTTCGAAGGAACTAAACTCCACCGGTTTCTGGGTCAGTTTCATTAATAACGGCAAAAGCAGAAGACAGTTGTCCGTCTGTGGGTCGCGAATAGAACGAACCAAAAGGAGGAGGTGGTGGTGGTGGAAGTAGTAGTAGCAGTGGGGTGATGGGGGTGTTCCAGACCGTTGCCAGCTCTTGGTAATTACACACGGGTCAACAGAAGGGTCGAAGGCAATCCAGATTATGAAGAAAAGGGGCGAATAGAAATAGAAACGGTTAATGATCGTCTCCCGCTTTTGATTAGAGCAAGCGATCGTTTTGGGGTATCCAATCCTCTCTGGCTGTTGTTTTATGGATGAGAAAGGTTCATGTTTAAGAACACCGTTCTGACTCTGGATATTATATCAACTTATTCGATTTATTTCAGGTATCATCGTAATGACCACATCAAGGGGGGGAGAGAAAAAAGTGTTGTCTGCTGCTCAGTAGGTGCTGAAATTAATTGCTGTATGGTGAACTAGTTGTTAAAATAAATAACAAAACGATTGCTGCTGTATCTACTATAAAAGATGTGGCCACTAACTCTAATAAAATACTCATTACCTCTATGCACCGATCTTTGCCAAATAAATGGATTCAAAAGCTTTGTAGAGAAGAACCATTCCAATAAACCTCAAACAAGCCGTTACAGCATGTCTAGAATGATCAAACAATGTCAGATATCGGAAACATCTTAATGAGAAGGTAGAAGCGAAGTTCTTTCGACAGAATTTTAGTAAAAGTCAGATCTGGTACTCTTCAACCAGTTTCAAGTAGAGACCAGACAGAAGAAACGCAACAGAAAAGAGATAAATAAATCTGGTAAATTTTTTATATACAGTATATTTCACTCATTTTAGCATTAAACAGTGCATAAGGCAGCGCATTAAACAGTAATAAAAGCAAAGATTAATTATTGCCCCTTTATTTTTTATTGAAAACGTTCGTTAGATTTATGTCTAATTTTCGTCCAAAGATCTGGAACTGGATTAATGACGTATACCGAAGTACAACTGTGCTAATATTTTAAGAGCATCGTATTTATACGCACATAAGTAAGCGCGAGCACATGGGAGACAATAAAAATATTCAATACCGTGGATTAATATTTATAGAAAATTTTGTAAAATCGTATTAATAATAATTAAAAAAATAAAATAAGAGGAAAACACAGAAACAATAACAATCGTTAGATGAATGTACATTCAAAGAACTAAAATATTATATATTTAACGTAAAAATTCGCACTTTTAATGAAGTAAAGTCTGTAGTAATTTTTCAGCTCACTGAGCTAAATACTAGCGTCCTTATTCTACAACTGTTGTCTTTTCCTGAAAGAAGCCGCAACACCTGCTTCAAATCTTGCTGGGAAACCCTAAAACAAGGCGTAACAGTATGATCTTTGAATACCAAATGACTATTAATGATCCGTCTTCGAGAGCATTTTATAATTTAAGAGTTTCATTAAAGTTTCATTTCACGAATCAGGGGGTGGGGATGGAAGCAAGCATAAAATGACAGATTGAACCCTCCATTACGTTAAAATGCTCCAAGAATTTGTAGCATTCAGTTACATTTCTCGGATATCATCTCGACTGCCACAATTGCAATGCTGTAGATACAAATCAGTAAAGCTTGATTAACACAGTGCAGAAAAACTAAACCTAAGCAGAAAAGTCTCTCATCCAAGTCATTATCCAAACATAACTCTCGTCTTTTTCAACTTCAAATCTTTTAATGAGTTTAATAAACGCAGGATAAAATTCAGGACAGACATACAATGATGTTAACTGCTACGCATTAATATTACGAAAAAATTAACGGCATTTATATGATCACCTGAACTGAAGTTAGAACATGTCAGATCATTCAGCAAGACGGATGCCAATGATTACATTTCGAAGAGCCATTTTTCAATAGAAACAGATATAGAATGTTTATTTTCATGCATTAATTTTGAATGCTTCAAACGTCTCCACTGCTAAACATCCCACAACCTTGAAGTGAAGCTCAATCAATGAAAAAAAAATACAATCATATTCCAATAGGTATAAAAATTCAAATAACGAACAATAAAAAAGTTATAGAATAGAATTAGAAATGCTTGATTAGAAGCTAAAACTAGAAAATTATTTTCTACTCTTCCCCCCCCCTCCGATGGGGTAACAATTTCAAATGACTCAAAGCTTGGACAAATGGATATAAAAGCGCTGCAGAAATCACACATACCTTGCTACAATGTAATAAAGAAGTCAGAGTTACAATATACTATTTCACTTGAAATGTTCACACTAACAAGGCTGGAAGGTTACTAAAAACATGACATCATAAAACTCAGCAGCATTAGCAAAAAATTTAGCAAACATTTAGTAAATATTTCAGCGCCTTAAATTGCACAGTAAATAATAATATTTTGCCTGTCACTTCATTGAAGAGCAGAAAGGAAGTAATACTGGAAGCAATTACAATTATTAATAAGCAATGGCAGGCTTGAAAATTTTGAAAAATTTATTATGAAAAAATACCTTACATATATGATGAATAAATTTACTCAATGTTTCTGTAACTATTATATAATCTTTTCGTTTAGAATCTTATGGTATCTAACTTTCTGAATAGCTTTACAGTTCAAAATTGTGTTTCGAGATTGTCACTGCTTATTAATGAAGTTAGCTTAATTAAATTAATCGTTATATACTAACGCACCCAATGAATCAAATTATTAACAACTCTTTGTTAAAAAGAACAACAGGTGACGCAAAAATGAAAAAAAAAAGGGGGGGGGGCACCAAAACATTAAGTGATTTTAAAAAGAGAAATGACCAGAACAGCATTTCAAATAAAAATGACCAAAATAAAATATATTAAGTTTACCTCTTCTTAACTTGGACTTTCTTCGGACGCGGGATCTTTGGCTGCGCCGACGATATACCAAAGTTTTCATGATCATTTTCGATAAGATGAACCAATCACAAGAGAATGACTTTTTCTCACTCAATTTAACACTCGTATTTACATATCCACATTACGCAGAAGCCACTTATTTAATCCTGTATGGTAATTAGAACGAAAAACTTCACAACACATACTGCTTTAATTCTCTGGAATAACAGTTCTCTAGTGCGTTGAATACGAATCAAGTCACCTGTAACATTGTAGCACAAAAGCTCTGTTATAATCCACAGATTGTTGTGATAAAACGTTTAAGATTTCTAAATTTTGATCATCCAGCTACAAGACACAAGATTTGTAACAATCTACTGCAGTCAAATAGTCATCAACTGAACAGAGCAGGTCTTACAGTGGTCTGGTAGATGTAACTAATTTTTTTAATAGAAACGTACAGTGCTTATACACAACACTAATATCTTTTAATCCAGATCACACAAGAATAATCTTTTGATAAAACAACGACGTAATATTTAAGTCGCTTTCTCGATCGCTATCAGGCCTTCAACACCACTCGAAGCACAGATGTTTCGTTATCACACCAAAACCTCTCCTCTTATGACAGTATCACATCATGGGCAGAATAAAGCAAGGCAAGAATAAGGTTCAAAAAATCGAAAACCTGCAAGGGGAAGAGGTGGAGACGGCATACGTTGCAAAGTCCAATTAAAAAACAGACACGACCTTTAAAAACACTTGCCGATTTTTATGCTAACCAACCATGCGGATCGGAATGACATAAAAGGGAGAGCAGAGGGGAGATGCCTAGGAGATATTATCATCATCATTCTACGCGTTCTCCAGGGTGTCGTGAGGACATTTTCCTCCATTCAACTGCAAGTCGATTTGCACATAATGGCGTATACTCCAATGGAGAAACGATACTCTCCCCTCTTTTTTTGCTATTCTGAGAATAAGAGATGATTTGTAGATGCCTCGCACGCTCAGTAGTTTGGTAATCCACCAATGGTTGAAAAAGTCAAATGTGTATTTAAGGTATCTATCATGGCTTTGACTCTCCCTAAATATCAAGGTTACATTTGACAAAAGAATAACAAACACTTCTTAAGCTTAATCATTCCATAGTTCTTCGAGGATTGACTAAAAAGTTCATTCTTTTGGATATTTGGAACGAGACGTAAACTGAAAACAAATCAACAAAACACTTAATGAAACTACAGAATAATATGGTATAGGATAACGTTTTTAAATGTTCTAATGTTTACAGGAGAAAATAATACTTCCAGAATCTTTTTTAAACAACCTTATTTCAGGCGCAATAACTTAAATCGTTTTTCTGTAGTAATAATCAAGCGATTTAAATGCGCTTTTCCATTTATGAAAAAGCTTTTCCACATAACTTCTGGGCAAGGTGCAACTTCATGTAACACGCAACTTTTTTGGATTTCTTAAGTTATAAGACGTGCAATATACACATCGAAGTAAAATGTTTTCAAACTCTTCCTATGCATCATTTTCAGAAAAACTTTATGCTTCGTTCAGAAAACAACGAAGAATAATCAACATGATCGCAATAAATTTCAAAATCTATATTTCTAACTAATAAGAAGAGTTTTGTATTAAAAGCATCAAGGTCTGATCTGAAAATTTGCTACCTCAGGCAATAAATCTGCATCGTTAAAAAATCTGAGTTTACCACAAAATGTTTCTTCGTACATAAATGACAAATTACAAATAAGACACGAAGGCAATTACAACAGTTGGCTTATAACGAAACAAGAAATTTTTCGTCAATGCCAAATCTAAAAGAAGAGGATGATGATGATCCATCTTGTATCTCGAAAAACAAAATGGCTCAATTTCTTTTCCAAAAGCATTAACAATATAAGAAGCAGCATACATTGAACACGTAATAAAAGGAGTAGTTCGGAAAGCGTTTCGAATCCACGCAGCACGCGATGAAAATATTGACATCCGGATGAGAGTAATCTGGAGAGAGAAGAGTGGAAAGACAAGTTCTTATCAGTCGCACGTGACACCCACGATAATTTTTAGATCGAATGCACCAAACACAAAGTTGCTAGTCACGCCTCAAAGTTTGGAAGACATAAGCGTTCGATACTTGCATCAGTTACTTTTTTTTCTTATTATTATCGGTTTCCTTTTGGCACCAGCTGCGATTGACCACGTTCGAACAGAGCTATTTTAACAGAAGTATGCCACGAATAACAAACAGATTCGAAGATTCTTTGCAGTTACGAAATGTATTTGTTCTCCACAATGGTTTATTCAAAAGAACAGCTTACACCTATGAAATCTTAATCAGAAATGAAGTACAGAAAAATTTCTGGCAGTTTAATTTGCTGAAATGATGCCACATATTAAAGCAACCCAAGATACAGAGCTTAAGTATATTTTTAAAAGACTTTAATTTTCAGAATCACTGTTACTAAGAGCTGCTGATTTCACATGAATTTTGAACTTGATTATGAGAACGGAATTAAAACCATCACATAATTCTGCAAAGTTTCTATCACACCAGACATTCGTCACATTCCTGTCTTTGTGCACGAAGAAAAATATAAGAGGAGACAGAAAAGAATGAATCGGTGCTTACAAAATGAGAGGATAACTACAAAGAATGCTTCTCCAAAAGGTACGCCATTCGCTTTAACAATGCTAATGTTTCATATGAATATCCAACAATGTACTGACAATGCGGAAATATCATTTGCTCCGATGATGACGGTTGAAGAAAGTATTGAGAACACGTTCAATTGAAGCACTTTCAACTATGCTGTCACAATCCACTGAAATAAATACAAAGTTACTTTAACAGTCAGTCACGAGTCATAATTACCCAGCACTAAGCAGAAATTCGCAATAATCCAAACAGTTGAACAATGGCTTTCACTGACTTTGTTAGCAGATATTAATCTGAGTTAAAGTGAGAAAATATTTCGAATAAGGAACGAGCTTCTATACACATGCTGAAACCACATCAACGTCTCTCCGATACAGAACACGGCAAAGGTGCGCACACTTTGTAGCAAACTGAGTCAAATCCGCCTTTGTCGGCCACGAGAACAGTACGGATGTTGAGGAAAACAAAACCAACTCGTTCTCTTCAAGAGGAATGAGAGCCCGGAGCTCTTTCTGAAAGGAAGGCACAACTTGAGAAACCTGCTTTTCCAGAGCATCCGCCCCGTAAATAGATGGAAATGAAGATGATGATGCGGCAGAGAGTAACCTTGGCCTTGGTCGTCCTTGGTATGGGTCACTTGGTCACTCGATCAGTACAGACATAATATCACAGAAAATTACATTTTTTGAATAAGAACATGTAAAGAATCAGAAAGAAAATCTTCCGCGTATTTTATTTTTGAATGATCTTTCAAAAAATGGTGGGAAGATGGCCATGCTGTTATTACTACTGTCAAGAACAGAATTCCATAGTTTACGAAAACAAATATATAGATATCCTTTCTTTATTTATTTTTGATGTATACGTTGGTACTTAAATTTTACTTACGTTGTAAAGTCATTAACAGTTTAAAAAAAATAAAAAGGAGACGTGAAAAATATGTAATGCCCTTGCCAGGACTCGAACCTGGATCTCTCGAATACGCGCCAAGTGCGCTACCGTTACACCACGAAGGCATACTGGGAGAAAATACCATATAACATTACAATTAAAAATATTTGTCTCAAATTTCCGTCCTGTTGATACCTGAAATTCGAAATCCGACGAGGATATTCGCTTTTACGACGAAAGATTAAAAGTGGAAATACAATCCAGCATTAAAATTTCATGCATTGAGTGTGGAAAATACGATCAATGACGGTCAAATTTTTTGGATGCACGCAGGCTTAAGATAGTTTTTGCAAGATTTTCACTGCTTATGCAGTGGCGGATCTAAGCAATGCAGGTTTCGCTTCACCTGAATTTGGAGAAAGAAGGGCTTCTTACTGATTGATGGCAGGGCAATTAAATGGAATATTTTAAATAAAATGACATATATTAAATGAAATTACAATATATAAGATTAATTTTATTTAGCAAATTGGTCAAAAAATAGAAAAATAATTGCATATTAAAATTACAGGAAACTAAAAGCTCTGTAATGCATTTTCATAATAAAAATATTAATGCTAATCGAATGTTATTTAAGTTAAGATTTATGTCACTGCTAAAACAATCCACATTTATATGAATACAAACCTCTGCAAAGTTCATAAACTCTCTTTCGAATGCATGCAACAGATAACAACAGTATTTTAAAAATCTTCTAAATTAATTCAAATTTAGGCTCAAAATTCAGGTTAATATATTTACGTTCAAACTCGTTTATCTCTGAGGTAAAATAATGGCACAAATTACGAATTTATAACTAAATACAAATTACAGATATATGAATAGTAAACACAAGCAAAACGTACAAAAACAAAATGAACTTCGTTGGCACTGAACTTCTGACTTGTTTCCATGCCTTTTGTTCTGTAAATTATTAAATCCGATAAATCTAGAGTCTATTTATTCATTTAATTTAAAATGAGATAAAATATTTTTTACACGGATTGCATAGTCGCGCTTTACGAGTACTATGCACGAAACGCTAACATAACAGCAATAGAATTTCCTTACTACACTTCAGCATTTATAATTTCGAACATTTTCAGTGTTGCTGTCCACTAAAACTATTAATGGAGGCATAGCATATTTAGAAATTTTTCTCTTAAAAAATATATTCTTTAGTCCCCCAGATCATCATCAGCATATAGAAGTTTCAGAAGCAGATCAATTACTTCCAATTTGAAGTCAAATTACATCCGAAAGAACATCTAAACGCAGCTAACGAGTCGATTTTTTTAACCAAACTGAAAAGTTTTTCTTTATAAAAACGAGTATTTTTAACTATATTTTAAACTATATTTACTAAATATTTACGAAAACATACGTAAACAGTAATAATAGCGATGGAAAAAAATTTCCAATTTAAGTTTATTGTCAATCAAAAATCTAAAGGTTGCGATCTGCAAGAAATTGCTGTTGATTACACTTTGTAATTCCAACATAGTGACAGCTTAACAGTAAATTTTCAGACTGACATAATTATATTTAACAATTTTAATGTGTTAAACTGACCACTAACTTACTTAAACTAAATGATATTGCGGAAACTTTCCAATTAGTATAAATAATGACAACCTATTTTCTTGTATTTATTAAATTTTTCTTTCCCGCATGCAGAAAAAATGCATGTAATTATGAGTTTTGTCTTACTGCAGGTTTCAGCTACATCTCATGGCATTTCATTTTGCTTTCACTTTCGAGTTTTCACTCAAAAGTTTATAAATTTTGAAAGAAAACTAGAACTATCCACTAGAACTAGAAACTATCTTTATAAGGAATTACTGAAGCTCATCCATCAGTGTGATTCTCCTTTTTTTTACGCATATTAATTTTCAACTATGGGGGCGAGAAGAATCTTCTCCTGTAAATATATTCCCAAAAGCGATTACCCTTATTGCAGAAACTCGTGAACATCCTTAAAAAAAAAAGTCAAATCAAATCTTTATCCTCTTTGAATAAGATTTATGTCACTGTATAAATTAATTAGCTGAATTTGTAGATTTTCTGGGGCGTTACTCAATTTAATTCTTAATGGTAATGAAAATAACGTAAGACTGGACTCAAAATCTCAAATTTAGAAATTTAAACTTTTTAAGCCTTCCTTCAAATGCTCGCCACAATAAATAATGTCATAATAACACTAATTTACGGAAAATGTATTCTAAGTAATTTACGGGAGCATAAATTTGCTTCGGAGACCGCCAGTTTGAGACCACTGTTTTTAACTACCGACTAATATTTAGCGTTTTTATCTTCGCTTATAATGTTAAGAAACATGAAAATACCGCAATTAGAGCATCATCAGATACAGTTATTTTTAAAACTGCAAGAATCTGCGTAAATAAGGTCGTACATAAAAAGAGATATCTTAAAATATTAAAATCATGAGCTAACCAATTTCTGCAACAATAATTCTGCAGACTTTTTGTTTGATTACATGATCTGTTTACATAGGAGGAAAACAAACAAGGATGTTTGAAACTAACTCGGCACTACCTCTCTCGATTTATGACCTTGGCATCCTCATTCTGTGGGGGCTGGAATAAAAAAAGCCACTCTTCGTGCTTTCTCCCCCCCAACTACCCTCTCCTCTGTACCACGTAAAAAGGTCAGACAGGTATCGGTAGTTTTTTGGCGGGAAAAAATCCCGCCTTAACCCCCGCGTGACCCTTTTGGGTAAGCTTATATCAAAGCATGGGAAATACAGGATGACGATGCGGCCGCAAAAAGAATGAATAGATTGCAGATGCGTGCAATTCACCATACAAAAGATGCGGCATTGAGTTCTTTTCATCAACGGCCTCACATGTATAGCTAAAAATTAACATTACATGAATAGCACTATTAAAGGAGTCAAAGGAACATTACAAAAGGCAATAACAACAACTCTTGACTACATATTTTGTAGGAACTTCGTTCTCAATACAGTAGGCGCTGCTTAATGTGATCACGTTTGTCCATACTTAAATTACATAGCATTCAGCTAGGAGATAACAAAATGCATATTATACACACTTTCACTGCATTTTAATTTAATTTGGCAATAGTATTTTTTTTTTAAATTTGTCTATCCCCCCTTCTGTCCTAACGCAGAAATTACGTTTAAAAACTTTCTGGTCTGGATTTTTCTAAATTAGACCATTTCATACTTTCTTATATAATCATGCTGCAAATGCGCGCGATTCTTATCAAATTAAATTATAAGAATTTTCTCTTAATTAATTAATTATTTACAATTTCAGCTTTTACTACAACTTCTGCGTTCCGTATTCCTCACCAGAATGCAAATGAGGAACTAATAATTAAACTGAAACTGAAGTTCTTGGATTTTAAGACAGAGCGTGCTTCTGGCATCGCGTGCACACTTGTTAATTTCCTGCCAGGTCTGATAGTTGTAATTATTCGGTTTTGCTTTTCCTCGCTGCCAACATTTTAATTCTGACGCTCTGATAGAGAGGCAGCAGTTTCTAGTACAGGGATTAATTGTACAGTCTCTGATTAGCGTTCAATATTTTATTTAAATCTGACTCTTCTGTTCAGTTGCATCAACACGAGTTGTGGTTATATTGTAGCACAACGCAGTGCCTTTGTGTTCTAAATTCCGTTTAAATATTTATTTTTAACCTTCTCACGACTTTATCGTCATCTGAGACATAGCGATAATTCGCTTCATGTCTGTTAGGATAATTGGGTTAAGGAGCATTACCCAAGCAAGTGTAACCCCACAACATTTAAGAAACCTTTTACTATTATCTCGCACTTTGCTGACGAATACCCCATTTTTATATAACTATTTAGATCTTTAAACGATGGACAAAGCAGAGCTATGTTGGCACAGCGAGAGGAAGGAGGAAATTAAATGCGCATTTTAGTAAAACGATAATTATAGAATCGGTTTGTTCGTTTAAATTTTGAACTGTGACTGGATAAAAAACATCCGAAATGCTACTCTTACATAAACGCATAATGTGAATTAATTTTCAGATGAAGCACTTTAGATTTATGTACACTCACGTTTGTGAAAATTGCAACACCAAGAAGGAATCGTCATAATTGAATGCAATTTAATACACAGTTGAGTGGTAGTGGTACAAATAAATGATTAAATGTTCAAAGCAAACAAACAAGAACAAGAGATCAGAATCAGTATTTTGTGTGGCCACCACGCGCCGCAATAAGTGCTGCTACACGACGTGGCATGGAGTCAAACAAAGTTTGAATGTCTGACTGAGGAAGAGCATTCCATATCGTTTGTACGCGTACCCAAAGTTCGTCTGCAGACGCAACAGGACGAGGATCACGAGCAAGACGCCGACCAATGACATCCCACACATGTTCAATTGGCGACATATCCGGGGAACACGCAGGCCAAGGAAGAAGCTGTACCTGCTGCGCTGCAAAGAAGGATTTAACAATCCGAGCAGTATGAGGGCGGGCATTGTCCTGTTGAAATACAGCGCCTGGCAAGCTTTGAAGGAAGGGAACAGCTTCGGGCTGTAGAACTTCACGGATATACCGGTTGCTGTTCAGATTGCCCACAATTCGTAGCAATTGAGATCGTCTATGATATGCTATGGCGCCCCAGACCATAACTCCGGGTGTTCGTCCACTGTGGCGTTCGATAATGCACTCCGGAAGGTGGCGTTCACCGGCATAGCGTCTGACACGAATGCGGCCATCATGGTACCACAAATTAAAGCGGGATTCGTCAGAAAACACGACATGCTGCCAATCAGCACGCCAGTCTCTATGCTGATTGGCCCATTGTAGCCGCAGGCGGCGATGGTCGTGCGTTAGGGGGATCCTGTATAAAGGAGTCCGTGCGCGCAGTCCACACTGCAGCAGACGTCTACGAATTGATGAAGCACACAATGAAACACCTGTAGCTATTGACCACAGTGCTGCCAATTGTCTAGAGGAAGCTGTACGGTCCGTCCGCGCCATGCGGACCAGGTGTCTATCATCGCGAGCTGACGTCACATTTCGGGGTCCACTCCCGGATTTCCGAGTTGTCCGACACTCGTCCGTCCACTGCTTCCAAACGCGCATCACTGTGCTGCTGTTACGCTGCACACGAGAGGCTACTGCACGATACGACAATCCAGCTTCACGAAGGCCGATGATTCTCCCTCGTTCAAACTCTGTAAGTTGTTCAAATTTCGCTCTCTTTCGTCGACGAGGCATAAGTACAGATTGAGTTAACGTTTACCACTAGCAGATAACCACCGATAACCATACACGCCTCGCTACAGCCGTCTATTTATTCGGATCCATCAGCCGTTCAGAGGGCGCTGCTCAGCATACGCATGCGCTACGGATTTGCAATTCTAATCATTTGCATATCATGCGCTACTTTGCATTTCCTGAAAATTTCAGCTCACTCGCGTAAGTCTTTCATGGTGTTGCAATTTTCACAAACGTGAGTGTATTAGTCGTTTTGTGACAGGAAGGGGACGTAGCCAGATTAAAATGCGGAATTCAAAGAACTATTGTTAAATTAAAATTAACAGTTTTATTTCGTATTTTATACCTCACATAAATTAATCAACAATAAGATGACTGGAGTTGTAGCTGTTAAAAATTAGATATTTATCTGCGTCTTAATTACTTATAGAGACTTTACTGCGTAGATGGAATGATGGACTTGCAGATACACGTGGCCGAATTCAACATAGTTCTGTTTCGTTATAAAGCAATAAGCATAAATAAGTTAACACATCATCATTATGGGTGCACTATGCACTTCATAATTTTAGATAGCCATTTACATCTTTGAACAATGAATAAAGCCGAGCGATGCGAAGCACATGTAAGCGAAGTGGAAGATAAGGGATAAACCTCAGCAAAGCGCGAGATATATAGTACAAAATTAGTAATAGACAACCCGATAACCTTCAGAACTAAGCTAAACTGGCTTACAGGGCATGTCATTTTCTACGTTGCTGGATTTATTTCATTCTTCAGAAATGTACGGATAATATAAGTGAATTCATTTTCAGTTCCTTGATGTATTTTAAAATATGAATGGTGTCCTAAGCCTTTTACAGCGATATGGGTCACTGACATTCCATAAATATCGTCCACTTCTTTCTTAACATACTATTAGTTCAAAGAGGCAATATGCCTAGAAGGATGATTAATTTCGTTTTGGCATTTTGCATTGATTCACTATAAATGCCGGTTCACTTTTCAAAATGTTACCGCGAAATATTAGAGCCTTGTATCATATTTAAAGAAACTAAATAATGAAGAATCGGCATAAATGTATGTATTTTCCTCGCATTGCGATAAAACAACGGTACCTAGAGCCATCAAATTTTCAATAACGTGCGTTTCCATTCGAATACAAGAATCTGGAAGACCAAATTTGGAATTTGTTTTATTATCTAGTATTTCATATCTTGTAAAACTTTAACGAATTTTTGATTAACAAACTCAAGGACTTCAAAGCGAGCAACAGCTACACTATAGGAAAAAAAAAATATTTTTTATCTACAGCGGGT
>KK115173.1:170198-212700 GCA_000611955.2 Stegodyphus mimosarum
GAGCTCAGAGGGTGGCATATCAGGTAAACAAAACGTGACTGTAACTAGTGAAAGTAAGTCTTCCATCCGCTATTCCTGAAAAATTAAATGTTAATCCACATAAATGTCAGTTCCAAGAAGTACCACCATATTTAGTTGAAATTTAACTCATTGGAAAAAAAGAGGAACTTTCATTTTACTTTTCATTACTTTTACAGTTAATTTTACATTTTTTCCATACATTGATTTGGGTTCTGAATACGTTCATGGTACTACCAAAAATGCATAGTAGGATATTTTGCCAATTATTAAATATAAATAAGAAACACACAGAAAGAGTCCCTATTCGACAATGACATTACAGATATATATATATATAAAACAAGTTTGATACGACACATAGCACTGGCAGTTTACGTTAACAAACATAACAACCGAGTCCCAAATATTTAAAACACAAGCAAATTAATTAAAACAGATCGATAAATAAATACAAGACACAATGATGAACTGAGATTTCTATCAACAAAGCACTCCAATATGAAAACATTTCACGCAGAGAGCTTTAATTTTTACAGTAAGTGAGTTGTATTTAAATTTGTATTCCTAAACTTGATTACCCATACATAAACAAATACTGGAATAAAAACAAATAATTACTCCCACACTGCCTTCCATAGACCAACGGAAATGAACAGTCCCTTCACAAACTTGCGGAGTTCAATAATCGACTCCCATCGCTAGTTACCGTATTTGAATAAAATATTTTAAGCGTAGATAAAAAGCAGTTTACTAACATATGAGGCTCTTTTTTATTATTAAAAAAGAACAAATAATAGAAAAATGAAGTGGATGGTCATGAAAGTGTAACAGAAGAAAAGGCAAATGCTCTGGATGTTTACGTTGGAGAGTAATTTCGTGCAACACACGACGACAACAGCTGCACTTTTATCCCTCCTGGTGTTTCCAATATCTTCCTTCCTTTCTTGTTCTCCGACGATGTGAGCAGAAGGAAAGTTTACGCATGGAGTATCAATAAAATCTTTTCTGGAATCAACAGTACAAGATATGGCATCGATTATTTATCACACGATATGTCAGCGCATCGGGTTGTGTGTGTGTGCAAAGTCTAACTATAGATCGATGCTCCAGTTTAACCTTACCGGAAAAACGACAAGAATTCGCTTTAAAAACAAACAATCTTTTAACAAGAACGGATTTATATCATTTTTTAATATTAAAACTTTACCATTTCAGAAAATTCATTCTTATAGAAATTATATAGCTGGAAATCATTCACGATGAAGGAAATTTTTTAAAATAGTTATCATACAAAAGAAAAAT
The DNA here is from genome assembly GCA_000611955.2 of Stegodyphus mimosarum. NCBI lineage: Eukaryota > Metazoa > Arthropoda > Arachnida > Araneae > Eresidae > Stegodyphus > Stegodyphus mimosarum. Next base: position 171,522 of record KK115173.1, read on the forward strand.
TATGTAATGATTTTAATGAGTCCAGCTAATGTCATTTATAAAAATATTTAATATTTGTAATCAGACGTCTCATGATTTAAACTCACTATTTTTTAAATCAATCACGTTAAAAAGAGAGAAAAATATTTTTAAGAACTGCGTTCACTGTTTTTAAATCTCTTAGTTTGTTATATAACAGCAGACAGACTAAATCTGAAATCTAGCGTTTTACTGCATTTCGTTTAAACTTATTGAATTGAATTAAATCTACTTCGTCGATAGCGCATAAACCACAATAGCTTTTTAAAATTCAATATATTTACTTACCATAGCGATACTCTGAAGCTAGGTTCACTTAACAGCGTTACATCTCATTCATTTTATAACTCAGAACGCAAAAAAAAATTAGATCATCTAGAGAATTATCTAATCGTTGCCACATGTTCTATTCAAATACCAGAATAAATCTAAAACGATGTGTAAAAGAAATTTAACAAACAAAAAAGAACAAGTACAGTAACAGTACAGAACAAGTACAGTTTAACAGAACAAGAACAGTAAAATAAATTAAACAAATAAGAAATGAACAGTTTTTCACAGACGATTCAGAGCTGCTTAGCTAATGCGCATGCGCTATTCGTAAACATTTTCCTCTGCCCGAAACAGACTGGCGACAATATTTTCTACTAATAGGAAACACTTATTTCATTAGAGATATATTTCTCATTCAATTAATTCAGTTCTACCGCGGCAACGTAAAAATAATCAAAACACAAAATATCTTCATTAAAAATTTAAAGATATAGAAAAACATAAAACACCCAATGCATTTAAAAAAATTAAAAAAACAATTTTAACAATTAAAATTACAATTTTTACGCAAAAACTAGCAGTTCGGCCAGCGGGCAAGAAGACTCATTTTTCGGTGCACAAAACTGAAAGTTTACTTTTGATCTCACTCGGCAAAAACACACTGAAGGCGTAGAAACTGATTTAATTTGCTGTGGACGATATGCTGAGTCAATATATGGGATAATTTAATAACTTAACTGATAATTCCAGAATGGGTTAAGCATAATTTAATTCGCAATAAAAGAAGGCGTTAGTTTTTGTTGCGAAGCTTAGTTTCCTTAGATTGGCAACAAATAAGCTATTCTGCTAAGTTTCAAACGTAAACAAATATGGCTTGCTACGGTAAAAAAAATTAAGCTTAGCCGCCCTAAAACAACTTTTAAATTTGTAGAAACATTAGGTTATTTCGAAGAATGAGACATGAAAAATGAGCAACGCCTTCGTCGGGAATCGAACCACGGACCTCTCGGTTACGCGTCCAGTGTGCTGACCCTACACCACGAAGGCATGCGAAGAGGGCGAGAGAAATACCTTATAAACTGTTGATAAATCTACATCTATAACTTGCAGGCTAACTAAAGGCATAAAAATCTTAACCGAAAGATAAAAACAACATAATTCAATCCTTTTTTAAGCAAAAAAATGCAAAATTTACAAACATATAAGAATAAATAAAATGAGCTCACTCAGCCGAGTAACAGAGTGACATATATATACTTTTGGTGCGGCCGATTTCAACCAAAAAGGAAGGTGTACATCTACATGCTACAGCAGTCCTATATACAAAATTTCAACGTTCTAAGCCTACTCGTTTTTACATATTAAAAAAACACATATTATATTGCACCATTCGTCTTTGCGGTTCTGCATTTTACGCAATTTTAAACTGATACCAAACCTAAAGAAATTCTATGTAGATTCGCAACGAAGATCGCGATACATTCTAAACTGATTTCAAAACATTTCAAATCAAACTCACCCATAATATGCATAAAAAAATAGTACATCCGCAACGTTTGTGAATAACTATACACACGCACGCAATAAAAACAACCTAAATTAATTTAAAAAGCAACATTAAATTGTTTTAATATTCAGTGTAATGATGTAGCAATTCCCTAACCAGAGGACGTGTCGCAAAATATCAACGGAAAACCGAAATTAAAAAGCGCTTCAAATGCTTATTAGAAGAACTACGTCGAATTCGTTCTTGCTGTATTCGTTGCAGAGAGGTTCATAAAATAAGCTGTGAGTATGTTAGTTGTGCAAGCGAAAAATTTGCGATTTTTGAAAGAATCCCAAAGAGGTGTAAACGTTTGCAAAATAGTTCTGTTGCAGGAAGATGCATTATTAATTTCGCCAAACTGCAGAATTAATAATGTGTCATCTAAATACCTGCTTTAATTGCATATTCAATTCGAAGAATTTAGGAGAACTTATCAGTTAATCCGATTAACTTTCATCATACCTCGATAAATGCACCTATAAGGCTGAAAACTAATTTCAGGAGAGGAATGATGATGCTGCTTGGAAATGGCGCATTATAAATGGTAGCGCATCAAAAGCAGAAGTCCACAATGCAGATACTTGATTAGAACACTGCGGCAGCTAAGAATTTCGTATGGAAGTTCCTAATATTAATACAGATATAAAAAGAATTTCCAGTATAAGATGCCACATTCAGCGTGATAATAATAGTCAATGAGCAATTAAACGACTTAGCAAAACATACACAACAATATGGAACAAAGTTAGTCTGTTTTACTGATTAACTAATTAATGACAAAGCATTGAAAGCCTGAACTTTTATTAATTACGTACTTCTTCGCGTATTTTCTCCCTTAGATTAGCGCAAGGTTTTGGTAACTAAAAATAATGCATAATTTTCCTTTTTCTCCAGTGCATTGAGAGAACGAAATCCCCTTAAACAGATTCGAGTACGCATTGACTATTTTCTTCTTACTAACAAATAACCTGCGAAGATCGCGCCGAGCCTTTCTCTTCTAGCTGCTGAACATCATGTCAACGTAATACAAGAGCCGATGCATCACACGAGGCAAACACTAACTGATATTCAGTCTGAGATTTCGCGAGTTACCTGTATATTCACTTCAAATCTCTATGGATGACTTGAGGCCTGAGGAATAAAAAAAAAAACACCTACATTCCATTAAGAATACGTAGCAATATTCAAATCATACGAGATTCAAGTTACATGGAAGTAGAAATGAAAATGTCTTATTAGATCGTGTAATGTGAATATTATTATGTATTCTTACTCTGGAATGTAAGTTTCCTTTACAGAAATAAGGATCGTGACAGTTACCTGTAGTTTACCCATGACTACTTTACATTTATTACACTCTTACTGTAACAGCATTCTTCGGGTATTAAACTATTTGCATAATTTTCCCTCGATTTTTCAAACGATAAATTTAGTGAAAAAAAAAAAAGTTGGGGAAGGAATCCGCGAAGAAATACAATAATTAAGGCAGGTCTAAGGTAGATGGCTTTTTTAATACCTGCCATTGTTAGGAAATGTTTCACTGGCTTTAGCATCTTCTCCAAAGGTGTTATTACGGTTACAAAGTATGTCATGACTTGTGACTCATTCGAAAACAAAAACCACTCTTCATCGCATCCTTTGAAATTCCATTTCCATTTCTTGCCTGTGAGGTCACCTCAAGCTTGGAACTTATGATCTACAAGACATGATTTTGCGAAGGATGCATTTTGCATGTTCCATAAATACTATATTAAAAGTGTGCCAAAAGAATGTGTTTCAATAATATTTGAACCTATACATTATAAAATACAAACCCTATTGAATAAGCTTGTTTTAATAATGAATGAGTTCAGAAATCAGTAATAATAATAAAGCATTTGGAAAGCGACAGTTCAGTATATCAGATAATATAAATTGTTTGTCTGACTATGATCCTTTATTATTTTGTTTTTCCTAATTTTAATAGCTTACAGAATTTATAATGCATCAAGTAAATGATAAATTATAAATAATCATAATAATAATATAATTATAAATAATAATAGTAGAGTTCAACAGTAGCTGTTCTACTGATTTACATATAGGCTCGATTTACTCACGAATCAAATTGGAAACGAACACAGTGATAGATATGCAACAATTTTGATGAAAGATATATGCTTAGGATCGTAAATACCGCATTTATTGGTATATACAACACTTTAGAATAAATTTGAAAAAAAAAAAAAAAAAAAAAAAAAAAAAAAAAAAAAAAAAAAAAAACGAAAAAAAAAAAAAAAAAAAAAAAAAAACGCGGGTGAATATTTGATGAGAGTATGGTTCCAATTAGAACATTCAATTCTGATCAGAATGACAAGCAAGCTCCCTAATTAAATACTATATTTAACAATGGTACAGAAAGAAAAATTAGGTAAAGTTAGAAATATATTACTAGCTATTTATTTTCAGTCATTACTGGTAATTAATATAGTAGATGCAGACAAAAACCATTTAACGAAAAGTAGCATAATAATTAGTGGTTGTTATGCATTCCACATATAGAATAATTATCTATGTGGTTTATTTAACATTTAAAGACTGCAATTATTTTATATAGTATGAAAATTAAACTGCATCTTCTTATGTTGCAATTTCATTTATCACAATACCCGTATAAAGGACGAATCAAATTTTAGAACAAATATATGGGAGGGAGGGAAAGAAGTCTTATTTTTGAGTAAATCCTGTCTATGTGTTTTCTTTCACATAATGAATGTAAGTCATTCCATACAATCCGTTAATTTTGATGTAAAATGCAAATGCGGAATGACAGAATGAACTATGAAAGGTAACTGAAATGGAATGGTATACCAATAAAAATGAAAAAATTTTTTAAATAAAAATAAAATTTATAAAATACATACTTGATCATTCTGAATACTTAGAATTCTGGTTAATTCTATTGTAATAAATGTGACACATTTCACACAATTGTACACAAAACACCAACAAGAAAACTTTGTGTTTCGCGACAAAGAGAAATGCAATCTCATTCACTGCCGTAACAGAAATCCCTAATTACAGGTGACTCATAGCTGTGACAGTCGCAAGAAACAACTCTTCCAAAAGATTTCGCGCATGAAAGGGTATGTCTGTGCTAAAATCCGCACGCGTTTTGATTTAAAAAATTATGTCAGCTACCATCACTCAACATTAGCCAGATGGAGAAGAAGTAAAAGAAGGGGGGGGGGAAACTACAGATGGCAAAGATAAATTCGTTCTGAAAGCGACACTTGACTTTCTTCTATTCAGAAATACAGATAATTACCGACACGTGATCTTCTTTAGTAGTTATCAGGCCAGTAGGACGACATGGATTAAAGACATCTAGATAGGCACGCATCCAAAGGTAAAATGAACAGCTGATATCACCGGAACATTGTTTCTAATAAAGATTAAAAGTAATATTCAGTACACATCAAGAATAACATTCCCTTTCAAAGATAACAAGAAGTCTGCAGCACGACGTCATGAAACAATGATATATTGAACAACTGGACGAGATACCAATTGCGAAAACTCACATAAGAGCAAGATGAAGATTAAAATGAGGTTTTCGGTTAGGTATGCGGATTTCAAGCATAATAATGCATTCCCCCATGCTTCTGCTGGTCAAGTTATGAAGCATCTATCACTTATAGGAAAATATGAAAATTAAATGACCCCCTGCGGTGTACAATGGACTCCCACACACTTCCGGCATCGCAGTCAATCCTTCTGCTTCTCATGAAGGAAAAAAAAGAAAAAGTCTCCTGAAGAGAACACGCAAACGTAGCAGAAGGAAAGTTTCAACAGGAAATTAAGAATAAATATAATGGTTTCCTTTCTTTGTTGTAACAACTGGTAAAACAAGTAGCTGTATTTACACTTTATTCTCTTCTGAAAACATAGTGACAACAAATGTATCCCACACATGTTTAGACGGCCCGAAAGAATGGATCTTTGGAAAGAATGGATAACAGATACTTCTCGCTAGCTTCAAACTTTATCAAGAATTGTCCTGATACCAAGAATAAAAACGCTTATCCGCATGGTTTTCTTTAAATATGACACATATTTATTCTATGAAAAGTCAGCTGGTTTTCCAGTTGTTCACTAATTATCTTATAGTGGGGGTTTACTAACCATGGTGTAAGAAAGTCATCGAAAATACGTGGCCGTGGAATAGTTTTCTCTGGAAATGGGACTTTAGAATCCTAGAAGTTTTTTGAATCTTTGGAAACATCCATATAAATATGATAATTAGACAATGATGATGCAAAACTACTTTTAATTATTAAAAGGTAAAATAAAATTACGTAAATGAAGTACGTATTTAAAACTTTGAAAGCTTGAGTTCGTTTCCTTAACCTTTCGACGGTCATTAACGAGTTCAGCTCGCATTCCAATTATGAACCGCAGTGGGCACAAACGAACACAGCTGTAATTACAAATTTATGACAATGCAGATATCTTGCGTATTTGAGAAGAAAGAATTCCTTACATCGCAAGAAGTGAACGGTTTATTACAAAAAAATATTCGACTCATATTTTCTTTAAAAATTTTCCATAATCATTTTAAATCGAAATAAAGAAGAGAAATGATTGTTACAAGAATTAACACAGACAAGCATTAAAAGTGGAATTTAAAATTCTCTCCAGAAAATGATTAAGATTAATTACACAAAAAGGGTTTATACAATATGCTTATTCTGCAGCCACTGACATGAATATCCACATCAATCCTCAACTTCTCTGTAGGCCTGTTTGCACTTTGGGATATGGAAAGATCTCGGTGTGTCTGAAGCTGGATATGCGGGTTAATAAGAGTCATATGAGAGAAGAGAAGGTTCGCTCCATTTGCTCTATCTACTATTGAAAACAAACACCCTAGAGACACATGGTTACATGTCTGCACAGATGGATCAGTGTTTAACGATGAAAACGAAGCTGGAGCCGGTGTGTATTGTGATCTTTTTTCATGCTATGCATTCTAGGTGCTCCCATTATGATGGCGAAATAGAGGCTATTTATATCGCATTAGAGGAATTGGCCATCCGCCCCTCGTCATCCTGCAGAGTGGTAATTTTATCAGACTCCCTGTCTGCTTTTCAATTTCTTGCAAATAGACAATACACAGATAATACCCCTATACTGGAGTGCAGAGAGCTCTTAACGTCAATCTCTGTTTCTTTACAGTGGATCCCAGCTCACTGCGGGATTCCTGGGAATGAGGCTGCCGACTTTTTGGCCAAAAAGGGTGTAAGGGTGGTCCTCCAAGAAACCTTTAAAAAGCTTCTCATTTCATTTTCAAACTTCTGATAAAGAAGATATGCCTCCAGGATAAGGCAGAGAGCACTGTCAAAGCCGCTTCAGGGGGCTTTGGCACTGTGCGGGTAAGCCATGGGCCTCACTGCTTGCGGATACACAGTTGATCCCAGATTTTCCTAGAAGTGCAGCTGTGGCACTTTTCCGCCTTACTACAGTCCATGACTGTATTGGCTTGGGCTTTGCGACTCTCCTTTATGTTCTCTGTGGGGACAATATCAAATTTTTGAAACTACTCATCTTGACTCCTGCTCCGCACTTGTGTTTTTAAACTGCAAAGTTCACACACTTTTAGCCAGCTAGCGCCACTCCCATGATCCTCTGGGAGCGCGGTATTAATGTAGTAGTAGCGATCAGTTATGTTTTGTTTAGTGTAATTTTGTTTCTTTTGTTATGTCCGTGTGTTATTATGTTTTGTGAATGTGGAGCTTAAAATCGAATTAAATATATCTGCTCTTAAGAATGGGTATTTTCATTTGCTGCAATGTTTACCAAGAGTCTCGTCACAACACAACGGGCATACATAAATAAATCACACTTGCCCACTGATGACATTGATGACACTGATGTTATAGGTCCCTGACATAATATTCGAGTTCTTTTCTTAAGCTTTGAGTTAAATGCTTAACGGATTGAATCGAGATTTAGAATTTGAATCCCTTTCACGTTTCCTAATGGTCTTTATGACAGCTGAGAGGATCGGTGGCAAATTAAAATTAATTTGGGGGTGGACAATGTGGGGGGTCCGCGCGAATGATCTAATTTAAAATAAATAATTGCCAGTCCTTTTTATTATTATAGAAGTTAAAATAAATAACAATAAATTAACTGGAAGCAATTTTTACGTCATGATTAAAATAAAACAAATTGCATCATTTTTAACAGATTCGCGAGCCGAATTAAAAAACAAACGTTGCGCTGAACATTTAAAATATGGCTTTATTTTCCATTACGAAGATACTATGCGTCTTCTGTAGAATAAAATTTGTGAGGCGAATCTATGAAGCTTAAAGAACATTTGACAGAAAACCACACTAACAAAAAAGATTAAGATTTAACTTTTTTAAAAGCAGCAAAATGAAAATATTTGAAAACACCGTCACTGAGACGGCATCTAAGCGAGATGATGATAGACAGCGTGCTTCTTGTAACATTTCTTCCCTGATTGCAAAGTCGGAAAGCCGCACCGTTCATGAAGAACTTACTCTACCAGGTGTAAATAAAATAATACGCACAGTACTGCATAAATCAGTTTTGATATTATAAAGACTCCTATATAATTTCCCAAGAACTATTTATAAATATCTGGAAACTGATCCGAAAGGCGAAACAATAATTGAGGAATTAAAAAGCTGTTTCGATGCAAGCTATACCCTTGAGTAATATTCTGTCCATTGCTACTGACAATGTTCCAGCAATGGCACGATGATTTCGAGGTTTTCTGGCACACCGAAAACAAGCTATAACGAAAGTATTATACATTCATCGATAACATTTAGTCACCAAAAATTCTGGTGAACGCTTGCATGGCTCATTAGTTCATGTGATTTGAGTGGATAATAAAATCAAAATGAACACCTTAAATGTCAAAGTATTCAACATTGTTTCAAATATAAAGATTAGTTCGTACAGTCAGAAGGATTTTTTTGGGGGGGGAAGCAAAAGAATGAAAATGAGTAACGCCTTCGCCGGGAATCGAACCACAGACCTCTCGGTTACGCGTCGAGTGTGCTGACCACTACACCACGAAGGCATGCGAAAAAGATGGGAGAAATATATTATATGCTCGCCCTTTTAAAGGGCAACTGGGGATTAGGGACCCAGTCGCCAAATCCCGGTAGTGGAGAATCATCATCCGCCACGTTTTTAGTTCGGGCGCCACTTGTAGAGACATTAGGTTATTTAAAAGCAAGAGAAATGAAAAATGAGTAATGCCCTCGCCGGGACTCGAACCACGGACCTCTGGAATACGCGCCCAGCGTGCTGACCGCTACACCACGAAGGCACGCAAAGAAGGTGGAAGAAATACCTTATAAGTTGACTACACAGAAGTTCGCTGGTTATCTAAAGATGCATGTCTAGATCGATTTAATGTAGTCTTTGAGATTCGAGATTGCAATTCCTGGAAATGAAAGATAACGACTTGCGGCTGAGTTTAATTAATTCAAAAAATGTCACAGCTTATATGAGTGACGGATTTGCCAAAGTTATCGAATTGCAAAACTGAAGCTATAAGGTGATTAATTAAATTTAATCAAAACTAAAAGTATAATATCTGCGATTATTGCAAAACTTTTTCTATACAAACTACACCTGAAGAAAGGAAAAATTTTCAAAACTGCAAAAACGAGATTTGCTTGCTTTTTTTGCAGGCTCTTCATTCTGAGCTCAGCCAATGGTTATTCCCGATTGGTTAATGGACCCTTTCACAAGTAAACCCACATTCTCAGATGAATGCATACTAATACGAGAGAAATTTATTGAATTGTTTACAAATGAGGAGCTGAAACCAACGTTAAATAAGAATACCATAAATTCCTTTTGCAAACACAGATACCAATTTTATATCCTGCATTATGAGTTACTGCAGAAAAACCGATTGTTGGTGCTTACAGACATACGAATGTTACTCACAAATATAGAGGCGAATATTAATAATTTCATATCATCACATCACGTTCACTCATCTAATTAGGGGATGAAGTGTGTTTTTGTATTTTAAAACAAAAGTTGTAATTTCAATAAATACTGCTTTAAATCTCGAAATGTTTTATTTACATTTTACTTTTATTTCAGCATTTACCATTCAAGACATCAAAGTTAAATTTGTCATTTTTACTATTATGCACTTATACAGAGTTCAGTTTTTTGTTATAAGAAAGGGGTATTTAAGTTTGGGAACCACTGCCCTAGACGCTGAAAATAAGAATTTCTTTGTTCCAATGGCGGAGAAAAATTTAGCTGTTTTTGCTAGTCTGTATTATGACAAAAGCAGACGACAAAGGAATGTTGGCTTCACTTTTCTTCTTAATTAATCCATTTCAAAAATAATACTTCCGAAATATTTACAGAAAAACTTATGATATTTAACTTTTTAAAGGCTATATTTTCGATACTTGCAAGCAAACGCTTAAAACAGATTACATGTATTCAAAATTAAATCAAAACTATTATAATTTTAGGGATATGCTTTGCGATTTCCAGAAAATCTGACAAATGTCTCTCATCTTCAAGTGTTTTGATCTACATAAACTTAAAACCATAATTTAATAGATGAATGGTTCTCAACTTTTTCCCCAGATTTTACAAGCGTCTATTACATGGCATTCATTAATATCAGTTTAACATTACTTGAATTATGAGCTTAATATTAGTAGGATTATGTTAACTGTTATTAATTTAGTATTTATTCTCAATCCTTCTTCTATTTGTTGTCATTATTATCATCATCATTACTTTACTCGATGCTAGTAAACTTTTAATGGATGAATTTTGTAGTGTGTTTCTTTCATTAGAAACTCAATCATAATTCTTCTACTTTAATAGCTTCATTTATTTAATCTCTTATTAAAACACGCTATATACGTATGGAAGGTTGCGTCCACACAGTGTAGAATAAGATAGCCTTTATATAACAACGGAATATGTATGTGTGTATGTATGGTTCAAACACATACATCATTCCAAACAATGTTATTGTGCGATTCAAATGCACCCGCCAAAATTCCAAACAGATCTGAGCTGTCTAAAATCGTTCCGGTACAAAGAAGTTTGATGATGACGGTGTGGGGGAATTTCCTCAATTCCAAAACAGTGAATCAATCGAATTTTGAATATATAAAAGAATAAAAACACAAAAAAGAATAAGGAGGGACGCATGGAATTGTATACATTGTAAACCCGATAAGCGCATTTTTGAAATACTGAAAACGTCAAAGCACCACTCCTTCACAAACAAATCGGAACTCGGTAGGAAGCGTTTTCCCTTTTTCTCTCCCCTCTCTCGCCCAATCTCTCAAAAAGTGAGAAAGAAAGTAAAGCTGAATGGAAGAAAAGTACTTCGGAAAATACCTAAGTTCGAAAACGACGGGTAAATGCATTACGTCATAGGGAATAGTATCAGGGAAAATGGGAACTGGAATTCCTCCCGCTGGAAGGCTAGAGTGGTTTTTTGGTTCCACCCTCTTACTACGATTATTGTGGAATTTTACTTTATTTTAAGTCGGGGGGAAGGAGTAGATAGCACGGAAGTGAAAGAAAGAAACTGAAAGAAAAGGCAGAAGTTTCTTCCTCCTTCACATTGCTGATAACACATCTAGCAAACTTAAAAAAGTTCGTTAGAAACTTTGTTTTTAAAAGTATCGATTTCATTTGAGGACTATATCTATTTTTATTTCTTCATACAATGTTAAAGCAGTATGTATTTTTTTACTCCCATATATAATGCTCCAAAAGTCAATGTATACTTCTCAAATCGTGTAAATGACAATGGGAGTAAAAACTGGCTCTTATCCACATGGGCAAAATGAAGAAAACGGTTACATACAGCTAACCCGTTCGCCGGGACTCGAGCCACGGACCGAACTATCAGTATTCAGCGGCTTTTAGCGCTCGGCCGCTGGTGGGCCATGTTCAAGCTTACAGATGGAATTTATCATAGAACGGCTAACTTGTAGTGAGGACTATGTTAATGTTTTCAAACAAAATTTTATCAACTTTATTCTTTGACTTCTGTTATAATTATTTAGAACATTCTTTACACAAGTTTATAAAATCAAAATGAATTGGTAGCAGTGGATAAATGTTTACACAAAAGCTATTCTATTATATTCTTTGGCGCAGAATGTAAACTTTCTTTAATATGTTGTCTTTAATGGGTTTATTTAAAAATATAAATTTCAAAAATCAACAAAATAAGGAGGTTCATTATAAAAAAAACTATTTTCCATTTAATAAGTTTAAATAAACTTTTTCCTAAATTATTTTTAAACTTATTCTTAGCCCAAAAGTGTTATTATTAGTCTCGAAACCAGATTTTGCCTTGATTCACTTTAAATGCCGTTCACTATAAATGCACTGTTTCATTCGAGGCTGCCCACCAGCGGCCGAGGGGTAAAGTCGCTGAACACTGGTAGTTCCTTTAAGGCTGGCTGCACACGTGTTTTCATAGTTTGCCCATATATAACGTGTACCTAGATTGCCAGTATTAAATATCCAGTTTCCCTTAGAAAGTCCTCTATGAAGATATCCCTCTTTATAGACCGATAGCCCTCGCGTTTTTTACCACAATCACATAAACCAAACTATTCGAGTCTGTTGCCGTTCGGCAAATCAAGTCAGTTGCCGTACGGCAAAATGTGAGATACTTATCTTCGAATAGAATCTGTTTGTCACTGACTAATAAACTAAGTTATTGAAAAGGAACAGGTGCAGTTCTTGAGATATTATTTTTTCATTTTTTAATCCGACTGATTTAAATAATACATTATTTCATGATACATCTAATTAAAACATTACATATGTTTATAGAATGACATTTTATACTTCTTTACTTTTCAAATATGCAGAAACTATATAATGTTTTATAGGATACTATATAAACAAACATATTATAAATGTCTATTCATATAGTATCCTCCAAAATGTATCGCTATTCCAGTTGGGCCACCTATGTTGATAATTTCTATAAACCGTATTAAACTTTAAAGGTGCCCCTTTTGGCGACAGTTAAAAATCTGAACTCTTTTCAGACAGTTTGGATTCTCTATATTTCCTTTTTTAGTTTAAAAATCTACAAATAAAAAATCACAACCCAAGTATCAAACATTATTAAAGGAAAATTAGAGCTTAAATAAAAAAGAAACGCACAGATATTGCAAGTAGTATTAAATAAGCAGGTGAATAAATCCCACATTGTTTTCATAAATAACACATCTCTCCTTAAGTTATCGCGAAAATAAATTTCAGGATCCAAATAAAACAAAAATAAAATTTCGTCATTAAAACATTAAAACAGAAATATATATATAGGCTCACTATCCTACGTTACTAAAAAAGCAATGAAACTTCCAACGCATTCATAATTTAATAATATCAGCATATTACTGCCGGATACCTAAATTAAGAAAAATCTGAAGTCTTTTATTATGTCTTTCTCAACAACATAATACGTTCTCTTCATTAGCATTCCAAAGAGTGATTAACACGAACAGGAAATTTCCTTTACGGTTACATTTAAAGCTACCACCGTCTTTTAAGAAAAATGTATGACTCATTCGCTCCAACCGCAATGATGAAGATCTCCTTCAGTTCAACAGTCTACTCATGCGCAAAAGAGTATTTAGTCAGCACGGAGGGTAACCGGAACCGTCAAATTCATTTCCGCACAGAACATTCATACCCGCAATGTTCTGAATATAAAATAGTCGTCCAAATTTTCTGACGAAATACCTGTACACTAATCCATTTATCGAACCAAACAAATATAGTATTAATAAATAAGTAAACAAAATTATAATAAATTAACGTCTCAGAAATAAATTTCAGGATTTTTTATTTCAAAATACTCCCAAGATGTTTCATAGCTCAATGGTTAATGCGGACATGCATTCGTAAATGTATTAGCATAAAATCTCTTAGTTGCAATGTATTTATTTATTAAACACACCACAGATCATTCTATGCTAAAAAGAATTCTCCAATACAGTGTGTTTATAGCTGACAGGCGATAATTTTTTTTTCTCTCTAACATCCTTGTACGAAGTAAAAGGAGGTACTACAATCGCGGTTATCATATTTCAACAAAAGTATCCATTTTGACCGCTTCCGAATCGATTCGGACGATTTTTTTTCGTCACATCTGTACGAACAGACAGAATAAAGGACTTTTTCCCAAAAGGGATTGTAAAATGGATTCAAAATGTACTTTTTAAAGGGACGTATGTACTTACGTACGTACGTATGTATGTATCTCGCATAACTGAAACAGTAGCCGTAGAATGTTGAAATTTTGTATAATGTTTCCCAATGTTTAACTGTTTTAAAACATTGGGAAGTTTTCGTATGAAATATTTGCATATGTCTAACTGCTTGATTCTGCAAACAATAAGCAAGTTTTGTATGTTTGCAATTCTAATTTCAGTTAAAATTGTTCAAGTAATTTAAATCGCTTTACTAGACTTAGAATTTTTAGTTACACTCCGTCGGGAAGGACTTCTTGGTTCTAAATTTCTTAATTTTTTTGTCAATACCTATCAATTTGCTGTAGCTTATTGCGCGGAAATACTTAGAATAATTTTGATTTTAAATAAAAATTTTCTGTGCACATATATACACTCAGCCCCTTACACGGCTCATTTTATTCTTATATGTTATTAAATTGTGCATTTTTTGCTTTAAAAGTGATTGAATTATGTTGTTTTTATGTCCCATTTAAGGTTTTTATGCCTTAAACTGGGGCAATGCATGCAATAGTTGTAGAGTTATCAACAATTTAAAAGCGTAGGTGCAGCTAAGCCTCACATGACGTCTATTTGCTTACATTTGAAATTCTTTGTAGTATAATGAATTAAGTCAACTGGTGTACCAACTACAATGTCTTTCTGCCAGGTGGCACTGAAGGCCAACTTTAAATTTTTGCCCATCAAAAATTTTGTCTTTCTACGCAATGACAGCATTGCTTGTTTTCACGCAGAAACTCTAATTTTAATTGCAAAAATTAATTATTTTTAACTGCATTCGCTTTTTTAGGTTTTTCTGTATGTTGATATTTTTAATGATGATGTTTCAAGCTTTTGTGTATTTTTGAGTTGTCGCAGATTGAGAACTGAATTGATTGAATAAGAAATATATCCGTACTGAAATTCGAGGATATAAGTTGAGTGCAGTAAAAAATATATTATGATTTAATAGGCGTACAAGGGAAGTCATGCGGTGACCACATAAGATTTTTTAAACAAAACGAAAATTTTTTATTAACAAAATAAAAACAAAAATATTTTTAATAACTTTTAAATTTTGTGTACTAGATAAATATCAAAACATATATAAAATTTAACAATAACAAAAAAGGGGAGAAAATATCAAATTTATATTTTGTTTTATAAGTGAACGTTTGGTACCTGCAAGATATTTTTGTTTGTTAAAACTTTTTTATTCAAATATACTGACAGTTAAATATTAAAATTTTACACTAGCGTTTATTTCAAATAATTCTAATAACTTGATTAATTAATCATTCAACAAGTTATTTTAAAACAAATTTTCATAGAAAACTTTTTAAAAGGAATAAAACTGGATAATAAATAAAGATAATTTAGTCTTTTATTCATTAAATTTTTCTTCGAAGCATTAATAAAAATACATATACTTGTATGTAAATAATTCTAAACTTCTTTATTCTATTAAGCGTTTGTAGCCTTGCTGAAAAATTACTGAAAATAATCTTCATCACGTATTGTAGATGCTCATTAGTCAATAGGGGTCTTTTCTTGTTAATTTTCAATTGTAAAAAAAAAAAGATGTTCACATATAAACATATTCCCAAACAAATAGATTTTCGTAGCCAAAATTCATAATTCAGCTTATTTATTTTTTGACAAGTAAGAATAAAAGTTAATAAAATTTATATCTTGAATTCCTCGAATAAGAGTTTTATCACTTTCTAAATGAAATATCTCTATTTATAGATTTAGTGGTGCGTTTTTCACGTTCATTTTTAATGGAAATGAAAATATATAAATTCGAACTCCCCAAAACTAAAATCTTGAGATCTTTACAACACCGTGCTTGCAATAAATACATAACTGAAATGTCTTCCGCGGGCCGCATAAAACTGCCAGGGCCGCCAGTTTCAGACCACTGTATTATATTATGTTTTTTTTTTTTATAAAATTTAGTGGCCACACGAAAAATAAATCGTTCTTTTTCGTTATTTAAATCTGGTTTCATATAACTATAAAAGATTTTAGAAAACTGCAGAACTGAAGAAATTGTGGAAAGCTCCCCCCCCCGCCTTTTTTTTAACAGTAAAAGCGAAATGAAGAATTTAAAAAATATATAAATTTATATGCATGTGTAATCTGCTGCTGTTCTTTCTCTCCATCTGTAGTGTTGCACATGTGAAACTGTTGAACACTGGATGCATTTGTCTATTGCTTATATTGCTGTTTTATTCCTTACCGAACGAAATTTGATCAAAATAAAAATAATCACCAGGCTCCAGTACAATCTTAATTTTCTTCGCATTTTCACTGAAATTCTATACTATCGCATATATACTGTTAAAGTTTTAACCCAAAACCAAAATCAACAGGGCAAAAGCCTAATTACTTGTACTGTTGTTTTAGATGAAACGGACCATTCAGCATAATGCTTCTGTTACAAAAGGATGATTAGAAAAGGATCCATTTCCTACTGAATTTCGAAAAATTTGATTATCTTAAGCTGCGGTGAAAAAGTAATGATGCCACCATAAAAATATTAAAAGAGAAAGAAAATTCAGCATCGGTACCGGTAACACTACAATAAAAACTTCCATAATATTTATAAAAGAGAATTATTCAAACACAAGGCAATTCGGATAAAAGTGGAAGTGCGTAAAAATAACGTAATGATACCCCAAACGGGAGAAAAAATACATATTTTTCCCCATTTAATAATGCTCCAGACAGAAATAAATAACTATACGCTAGAAAACATTCTCTTTCTCCTATTTACGAAAGAAAGAAAATAATTTCCAGAATTTATGACAAGAAACAAATTTGCAAACGATATTTAAGGAAAGAAATAGAATAGCTGCTGAATTTACGAGATGCGCATTTGCACACAATACTTTCGGGTTAAAAATGAATGCGTGAAACGCAACAAAAAGAATAAATAACAAGAAATGTTTAGAAAAAAAATACGCAAAGAAAATAAACCATTCGAGACCACCACGAATTTATCCATCATCGAAACAATTACACATAAGTTATATACGTTAAGTACTTTTTTTAACGTACTTTGTATTCACACATCTCATACACTTCGATCTTTCATTTCAAAATATTAGCAGTGCTAACTTGCAATACATCGAAACAAATTTTCTCCAATTGCTTTTGAAAATCATATAATTCCAAATTGAATATTACTAAACTCACATCCTCTTAAGTGGTTTTATTCATACAAATTAACGGCTTTAAAATTCTTTTTAACAGGTAAATAGCTGAAAGAAGAATAAAAACTCATTGTTCTTTGACAGCATAATGAATAGGAATCGGATTTTCTTTATCATCGCACGAATTAGTTGTTATTTTTTAATCAGCAGTTAATTTGTCCGATTCGAAAATATACTGAAATTCATAAATTAATCACAGGCATTTTTATTGGAAAATACCGTTACGAATTTTACACATATATAGATACATTAAGTAATATCACTTTTTTTAAGAATGTAACATGAAAATCTAAAGAAACAATGCTCTGCCGAAAAAATAAAAATACAGGAGTAAGTCTATTTAACATTAAGTAAATGTCTATCTCGCTAAATTGGCGAGATATCGCCAAGCTGAAGATTGTTTTAGCGACTGCTTTTTGTCGCCAAATTTGGAAGCAGTCGCCTAACTTGGCGACCATTTGGTCAGGTCCCTGAATAACTACAATGGATATTGTAATTGAATAACTGCAATTGACGCTTTGTGTTACTGTAACCGCACAGGTGAAAGCTATGTGAGACCGGAGACAGCATCAGTTTCTAAATTGTTAATCGTTAGTTCAGCGCGAGTTCGGAGTACTGAGATATCTCCGGGTTAGCTCCGCTCTTTACATGCGCTTTTTATTGCGATGTGTTTAATGTTTTTAGTAGTTTGTAGTGTAACTACTGATTGTACTCTGTGATACTGCGAAGAGCTGTACGATTATTTTTGCGGAAAGTTCCAGAACCGTGAAGTGTTTCTTTTATTTTATCAGGCTATCATCAATTTACTGCATACAAAGTGGCCTGGAAACAAAATATGCAAAACCGAAAATATATCACTTTAATATATTAATAAGAATCGTAACAAACAAAAGTCGATAACAGAACATATTTACATAAAACTAATTGGATTTAATAGTAATTGGATTATGTACTATTTTCATTTTATTAATATGTAATTATTATTATTATATTGATTAAATATTAATAAGAAATTATTAGTTTTTTTGCTTTAATGCTTTTAAAAGATGAAAATGCCTAACTTTTTTAGAACATACATGTAGGCCCTTAATGCCCTCAACCGCTTCATAATTTACAGTCTGAATCAATGAGTTTAAAATCGAACTAATCCTCTCCCAGAAAATATGACAACCCCTTTTCGCCATGAGAAGAGTTCTCATCCGGTTCAGAACTCTTAGATGAGGAAGAAAAATTTCACAGAAATAAGAGGAAGGAAAATTTCGCAGAAATAAGAACTTTTGAAATGCACTTATAAATGATTTGAAACTCTTGCTCGAATTAAGCTTACCCTTGTTTTTATAGAATGCATGGCACTGTTAACTCCAAATTTCAACAAACCAAACAGAACCTTACAGAACATAAACCATTTGCTTCAAATTTACTATTAACCAAAATACCGATGTGATTAAACAAGGAATAAATATAGTTTCTCGAATTCACATGAAAATAATTTAAAAAGTAAATAAACACTGTTATGGAGAAATCGAATGAATTAAATCTGTACCACATTAATTAACCATTTTTTAAATTTTAATTTCAAATAAAAATCAGATTATGAGAATTATCAATTCTGTCTAACGTATCTAAGTCCCTTTCAGGAAATTTGTTGTCATTAAATTTATAGATGCAAAAGCCGTGAAAGTTGTGCAATGCCCTGGCCGGGATTCGAAATCCGGACCTTCCCCAATTACACCTCGGATGTACTATCCAGTTACACCAACGTGAGAAGGAAGGAGAAAATACCTTATAATTTATTTTTAAATGTGCTTGCGTTTCATTTAGAAAACAACTTATTAAAAAAGACAAAAGACATCTTACATTCATATTAAAAAACAGAGCAGGGATTTTTTTTTTTTTTAATTCTAATATATTCATTTCACTAGATTTCGACTGAAAGCTTTCAAAAAAAATTAAATAACCAAAATACTTTGCTCATTCCGAAAGCAGCTGTATAAATCGATATATTCATCTCACTTAACAATCGATGACCTGCTTAAAATGGCTGCTAAAAATTTATCTTTGTTGCTTTCACTTGTTCTTGCATAATAAGACACGTGATGTCTTTATTGGGAAAAAAATCGAATTCCTTTAATAACTAAGAAAAATCAAGTAACTTAGACCAAATGTCAAATTTTAAGTGTAGTTTGCAATTGAGGCACATTTTACACTGAGTTCAGCTTAATTGACTATGAATAGTGTGCAGTTGGCCTAAGAATGTTAGTAAACAAACTTCAACAAATAAGAAGCAAATAAATTAAGTATTCCCTCTTTAGCTTTTTTAAAACAGTAAACACGATTGCTTTATAAGTGAAAACTGACTTGAAAAATCCCGTAAGTAGTTTCCGATGCTAGACTACTCATTTGCATCAAGGCTGTTCTAGGTTCAGACTTCCATGCAGAAGTTATTTTATATCGCTGTAATATCAGACGCTTCTGAAAAACCCGCCACAACAATTTCCGAATGCTGGGACAAGTATGATTTTCTATAAGCTGTTCTGTAAGACTACACGAGCAGCTCGGATGACGTAGTGGGTATATTTGCAGATGTCCCAGGCACTTAGGGTATATTGCCATACTGCCGAAAGTTCGGACTTCAGTACAAATAATATTTTATAACGCCACGATAATATCGACGTTCCTGAAAGGTCCGCCATGACAATTTCGGCAAGCTAAGCATACTGCCTACAAGCTTTTCTATTTAAATTGTGACTGAATCATCATTCAGTCATACCTGGCCGTATCTGGTACTAGCAACGGAGAATCTATGATAATTTACCATTTCAATGAGTGTTGTACAGTTTTTAGAAGTAATACTAAGCTTAAATACTAGAATGATCCTGAATGACTGCTTAAAAGTCAAAACGGAAGCATTTGAAATAAATAATTTCAATAAAAAAATTCTAAATTGAAATGTACTGGTTATGTAGAGCAAGAGTGAGAAAATTTTCGTAAGTAAAAAATTAACAAAAGCGAAACAAGTAGATTTGAAAAATTAAAATTATGAAGAAGGCAGGAATTTAAATTATTTATTTATTTCTTTAAAAATTACATTAAAATTTATACTTTTTATGAAAGAGATAGAAAAAACATAAAATCAATTAAACACTTACTTTACTATATTTTAAATTTATTTCAATCATTAAATATTTTCTTTCAATTTTTTTTCTGCTATTAAACCGATAATTTTTCGCTTCTGAGAAAAGAAAAATATCAAAAACTACTTACGTTTCCTCGCATTTCTGGCATATTCGAGGACTGACCGACTTAAATGATATACACCATCCAATAAAGTAAACATGATCTTCGCATCCTCCAATAACTACATATTCAAAACTGCATTAAAAAGAAATGCTCTTATATTTCTCGATATTTAAATGTATTAAACTTTTTTACACTACATTTACGAAGCATTTATGTATCTCCTTTTTTCAATAAACTTAGATCAACCTTTCCAGGCCTGACATGACAGCTTCTGACAAACAATCTTCGAAGAAACCTGAAGCAGGAATCCACCCACAAATACCATTTTCTCTGTGATTCTAATATTAGCAATAAATCTAATAATCATCTGGTCAAAAATAAATGAATAAACAAAAGTATTTCCTAGTAACTACTACGTAAGTATTTTAAATAGATTATGCTCAAAAAGCCTTCATAGCACGCGGGGTCTAAATTTACATCTTCAGCAATTAATTGAGGGTAATGAACTCGTCCGGGATTATATCAATTCTCCGACGAGGCATGATTTTCCTCGGCCCAATTCTCGCAGAAATTAAACGCCAACATTAAGGTTATTGGAGCGAATTCGGAAGCTGAGGGATAGGGTAAGGGAACAGACGTCTTTTACGGAGGATTAGGCGATGTTGTAATCAGTGAAAGCGGTGAGAAATTTCCGATAACAGAAATCGTTGAAGCACATAAGCATAGGCAATCCACCGACCAAAAAGGAATTGCTGTTGGTTTACGAAACTGAAGATTATGAAACCAAGGAAAGGCTCTAGATATAAACATAACGTAAAATTCAGTCACAAAAATATAACGATAAAAATTTAACAATCAAAGAAATGTAATAGGAAAGCTACCACGCCTTTTTCACTAACGCTCAGAAAAATACACCAAACAACGAAGGAACATTTTATACATTCGGCTGCATTTCATCCAAAATGGTCGTTTTATTCATTTATAAAAGTATAGACTTAAACAAAGTCACGTCCAGGATTAGAGGTTGTTAAACAAGGGGAGTTACACCTTGGTGAAAATTTCATAGAATCAGGAAGGAATTGCGATCAGCACTTTATTTAGCTGTTAAGATCTTAGTTTTAACCTGGGACCGCTTCCAAGGGTGTTCTTTCTCAAAACTGGAAAGGAAGTTTAACAGTTAGCTAGGTTCAGCAATACCTCATTCACCTATTGGTCCTGCAGAGATGTTGATCTGAGTTCTACCTAGCCTGAACCTGTACCTGTTATTGCTAATCTGACTTGTCTGATCTAATCAGAACAAGCTCACAAATTTTACCGTGGCAAGGAGAACAAGATTGTGTCTGTCGCTGGCATGAGCCTTGAGCACCATATAGGTGACAGTACGACTTTGCCCAATTCCCTCCAATTTTAAAGGTCAGTACCCGGGTGAACGGGTCCGAGAGGTACTTGCAAAGCGAGAGTATTTCGGCTCGCCGTATATTTTGAAAGCGCCCATGTCAACACTTTAAAAATAATCCAAATAATTGTATATATCTCTAATTTTGAACAGTACGGAGAAGGGAATGATATTTTAGCGATTATGAAAGGGGTGCACGGGACAGAATAGATTAAGATTCACTGTTTTAGATGGCAGTGTTTACTATTTGTTCATTAGAAAAGACACACAATAACAAAATTCAAATTTCAGAAAGTTCTCGAAAAATATGCAAACTTTACTATTGAAAGATATATATAATACGTATATGAAATAATTTAGTTTGGAAGTAAAAATGGAATAGTTTTTAACTAAAGCATATTTACTCAAGTTATTGATTCAACAAAAATTTTTTAAAATTTCTTCAAAACAAAGAAAGAACTAAATGAAATTATTGACCAGTTAGTTCACAGAAAAGTTAATTTTTCGTCTGCTTAAAGGGAATTATTTTATTGCCTTTTCATTTTCTAGAAGTTTCATTTACTTTGTAACACATACGTTAATTAAACAAATTAAAATAGGCCCTACTTATCGTGTCAATAGAATTATAATTCTGTTGTAGCTAGAAATATTTATAATTTCTAGTTTTTAAAATAAAAGCTAATAAAGCATTTTTAAATTAAGCACAAAACTACATAATACGCAAGCGTTCTAATTAAATTACTTCGTTTGCACGAGTAACAACAATTTATGTATTATTATGTTAATTTCGGTTTTTACTATTTAAGAAATTACTGTGTAGGCGCCACTTAATGTGATCACGTATGTACAAGGTTATTTGGACAACATTAACGGATTGATAGCACTAACCAAATGATAACATTAAACAATGAGAAAAAAAATAATCCTTCATATAGCAATATAATTTAGTTCATTTAATATAAATACTAAAATGTATAAATAAGTATACTAACAAAATTTTAAGTACGAAAATGAAACGTTTGTTTATGAACTCAATACAGAACAGAAACACGGCAGAATAAAATATAAAATTATGCAAAGCAACAACTTTAATTTGGTGTAGATTATAGTCAATACCCTATCCATTTCGAGAGCAAACAAGTACAGGACCCTCTTCATCAGAAGCAAAGAAATCTGCTACGGTTGTATTTACACCCAGAAGGAGTAAGCGAGTGATTCGTTTTTCCATTTCCTCCTTCTATCAGTTACAAAATTGCACGGATCCTCCAGAAGTTCAATTTTCAAGTCATTTTTTCGCCTGTCAATAAAATCCAAAGTTAGATTCTTAAAGATTCCATTTCTGACTTTAATTCTCGGGGAGTTTATAACATATCTGGTCAGTGTGGTTTGAAATATATCCTCCAAACTAAAACAGCGTTAAAGTTTCGCATCAAGGAACATGAATCTTATGTCCGAAAAGTCGAAATTAAGAAGTCTTCAACAACTAATCATAGTCGGAAATTTAATCACAATATTATCTTTCGAGTCTCCAAAAATTATCTAAAACGCTTCTTCCATAGGTGAATTGGATTTTCTTGAAGTTTTTCACATGCACACAGATCTAAGTTAGTTAATGACTTTAATTCTAATCCAGTCCTTCTTAACGCTTTTAAAATTCCATTAACTTAATTTTCAATTTTGGTTTCTATTTCTGCTTTTATGTGGCGCTTCTCGTTCGGTTTACTCATTTTGGGTATAAATACAACCGTGGCTGTCCCTTCGTTGCAGATTACTTTGCTCCTGATGAAGAGAAACCAGTACCCGTTTGCCTTCAAAATCGATATTGACTAAAATCTACGGCAAACATAAGGTTGTTGCTTTGCCTTAATTTTGTACTGTTTATGAACGGTTTATGATGTCTTTAATGCAATAATTTATTTGTGAACTTTTCAAAACATTTTTGGAAATAATTTGACCAACACTATACCCCTAACCTTATTATTGGGAGGGCATCCCTCATGGAACACAACATGCAAATCTAAAATTAAAAAACAGAGAGAAATAGCAAACTTAATTTGGCGTAAATGTTTTCAAAGGAGCATTTCCCCCCTTCCTGACGCTGAGGGGCATGGGTCTAATTATCCTCAAAACCGACAGAATAATTTAAGTCAAACTAGAGATGCTTTTTAGCCTAATTTTAAATGGTCGACTATAATCGAAATTATTTTTTTGAACTAATTAGTTTAAAATGTTAGTTTGAACCAATCAGTTTAAAATGTTATAAAATAAATTTTTTATTCTTAAAAAAATTTTTAAAAATACTTTAAAATGTAATTTATTCTTAAAACAGATATATATAGAGAGAAAGAGAGAGAACTGTTATTGTTATAGAATAACTTTTAAACCAATTTTCAATTTAAAATTTATTCTATAACATTTTTAATATATTACTGAACTGCTGATCCCAATAAATTATGTATTTCCATGTTTTCGTATATAAATGGGCGGGATTTCGGCAATGCGATAACAATGATATCACTAATCGTAAGAACAACCGGCGTCTGCTGTATCACGTGGTATTCTATTCTTTTCATTTAAAAACTAAGGTCACATAAAACTAAATTGAAATTAAACTTCCAAGAATGAACAGAACACAAACAAAGCCAAAGAGACATCATTTCTCCTGATTGAAACTATCCTCGACATCAGAATTCACATAAATTGGGAGAACAATGTACTTCCGAAATCAGACAGTGAAGGGATATGTAAATACAAACGATTCCTATTAACATGCCTTCAGGCTTATTGTGAATAAAATCAGTTAAGAATTCAAGGCACTTAAAAGATTCTAAAACTCGACAAGAAAATTATTGTAACTTCTGAGAAAAAAACTATAAAACACTTATATGATATTTATGTTCCAGATTTGGAAAAGTATTTTAATGCTCTGCATTTATTTCTGAAACATTATCTGATTCTCGAAGAGATTCTAAGAAATTTTCATCCCCCCCCACGACAGATTTGAACGACAGTACAATGAAAAGGAAAATAAACTCTTACCAGACGGCTTGTCGAAGAGTTACTTGCCATAAGTTAACGAACTAAATAATTGGCGCCTTCCTTTTGTCTGACGAGATAACGAGACAAATTTGATCTCACACGCGATAAAAAGAGTATATATATATTTTTATTCCCACGCAGGATGTTAATTGAGTTCGAAATTTTCTTATTAACGGCACCAGCTGGAGACATAAAACATCCAAGAAATGAAAAAAAAAAAAAATTATAAAACAGAATATGAAATAAAGCATACATACATAACAGATGCCGAGCCCACAAGTGGCCCGAGCGGTAAAGTACTTGAATACAGGTAGTTAGACCTGGAGATTTGATTCTAGGCGAATGGGCTGGTTGTATGGATGGGCGTCTTCGTGGTTTCCCTCGTGTATAACATGGATATGAGCCAGTTTCTGTTACAAAGTACTCCTTGAAGTCATCCCTCCCCTTAGGCAAATAGCCCTAGCATGCTTTCCCATAATCAAACTCCGATGATGAATGCTTGGTGTGTTGGCCAAAAGTGGTTTTTAGTCATTTCATATCTCGTAGTTCCACCTATAATTGGTATTGAGAACCCCTCCGTGGGTCCTTCTAACACGTAGGTGGCGCTCCCGTCTATGCTGGTAACGAGCCACACTCCCCGAGCTGATTATGCTGAGAATGGACAGCATGAAAGAGATCAGCTGTCTTCACAGGACTAGAACCACCGTTTCTACGGGAGTCCAATCGCTAGATTGAATTTAGATATTCTCTGGTGTTATAGTGTCAATTTTGTACGGTTATATATGCCTTAGAGGCACTAGGTCGGGAGCTCTGGTGCTAATTCACTGTTCGCTGGCGCTGCGAACCATTTGCTCCTTGGTCTACTCAGCTAGATATTAATGGCTATGTCTGCCAACAGAGGGGGCTAGTTAAAGTCGCTATTCTGTTGGCTGATGTACTGGCCGCGCATAGAACTTGTGAACTTCGGCGTCATAGCTTGATCGCTAAACAGATCGGGTCACTCCTTGAAGCGAGCGAGTTTTTAGCGAAATCTTTCTTAGGAGGCGAGAGCACCGCCCCCTAAAGAAACCAAACTAATAGCAGGTGGCTAAGACTTAAAGCATAACTGTTAAAATACGAAGAGGTAAATTTAAACAAATCTCTGTCCATTTCCAAATGTCACCAAGTCAGATACACAAATAATACTGGTGGGTGGGCTGCTTCCCACAAACTGTTCATTGTACATCAACAGATTCTTATTAAACACTATTTTCATGCGATTTATTCCTTATCACAGGACTTCCTTTTATTAAAGAATTATAGCAGGTACAAATAACATTTTGCATAAAATTAGTAATAATAAAAAGAAATATAACGAAGTTACAAAAACTTTACAACTATGTAGTTAAAAGCATTTTTAAACACTCTCTCCCTCTTGCATTTAAAAACTTCTGGATTACTGCAGACTTCAAATAAATCAACTAATAAGGCTGTGAATGTGCATTTAAACCATAATACAGAAACATTTAAAACTTTCAAATATAACTTCTGTAATTTATTCGAACTGTACGGTAGCATTTTTACCTTCTTAAAGCAAGCTAATCGCGTATTATCCAACTAAAAATTTTAACATTTAAAATCTACTTTACGGTAGATTTTTCTGATTAGAGAAGTATACATTCGTTTTTAGCAGCTGCGAGTGCAATTAAATGCAATAATTTGTACATGCTTGAATTGAATGGACAGGCTAATAAATGGTAAAAATTAATTCGTCTGGATTTCTAGCTACCTTTCACGAGCACTGACTAGGAAACGTGAGTTTAAATGTTTTCAGACGCAGAAGGAATAATTTTGGTCGGCTATATACCATACGGCAGCTATTCTGAAAGATCCGCAGAGCTTCAGAATAGTTGCCTGAGTTAAGACTGTGGTATAAATGTCATAGAGGCTTAAGTCATTAGGCATAAAATGCGGAGCTCCATTCACAACTGCGAGCCGTAGCCAATTAGAGAAGCTAAATTTCCGCATGCATGGATGTGTCTAAGCTTACCCGTTTTGTTTTCCCGTTCAGGTTTCGCGCGTGCGCTCTGACTAGTCGACTCTTATATCAAGTCGGCATAAAGTTGGAAACTTCGAACTTTATGTAAAAAGCCTCTAACCTAGTTTTTGTGACGTAACAGGTTACCTAGCAAGCTCGGCTTAAATCAATTATGACACTTGTACTCGCGTCTGAACGGAACCTTATGGTATATAACATGATAATTTTGCAAACCAGAATGAAAACAATTACATCAGGCACCGATCATCATAGTTTTACGGCTACAGTTCAATGGCTGCAACTATATGGAAAGACGGTATCAGTGAGTCTGATGCCTTTTTTACGTTGCCGCTGGCCACAGAAGCGGTCATTTGCACCATCAAATTTTATAAACCCACACTCAATACAGAATTTATGATGATAATGATAAAAGTTTTAAAGATTCTAACCCGTGATCATCGACCGACACGGTAGCTATGCTACTAACAACATATAACAAATATCTTCTGGATTACAAAATAGCATTGCACTTGCATAATAATTAGTTTCTTGAACTGAAAATTACTTAAACAGAATATCCAAATATTATACTGTGCCAGTAGTAGTGTAGCAAGAAGATAGCGGGGGGGGGATCTACCTCGGGCGTTAGATTTTGGGGGGCGACATCTTTCGAGTGAAACTTTATTTTATAAGGGCTCGTCATGTGTATTTTCGAGGCTGTCGCGGAAAAAAAATGGCATTCTAAATTGATATACGAAATTAAATTGAGAAGAAAAATTGTTTTTACTTCAGATAAAGTACGGAAAGAAATTACAATGATATTTTAACAGTTACATATTCTTACTATAGCCTTTGCAATATTACAGCGAACTTTGCTCAGAATTGATATAACCGCAGCTGGTTGCGAGAAAAATTTTCTAAATAAAAATCATTTAAGAACATATAGAATCGTCAGGCCATTTTTAAGAAAAAGACATAAAAAATCAGTAATACCCTCGGCGAGACTCGAACCTGGACCTCTCGAATTCGCGCCGAGAATGCTACCGTTACACCAGGAAGGCATGCAGAAAAGAGTGAGGAAATAAACTAAACGAGATGTTTACGATCATATCGATAGTTTTGTGAACAGAAAAACAGGCATAATAATAATATCATTTTAAAATGTTGGAATTAAAGTTTTCCTTCCGAAATAAATACAGAATTTTAATTATTTCCCTACATGCCATTTTTAACCTAAATGCCATTTTTAGCTGTTTCCCCCCCCCAGTTATTTGTCTGTATATCACAGAGGGGCGGCAATTTCAGAAACCGCCCCAAGCGGATAAAATTCTAGCTACGTCACTCTGTAGCAGCATTATAAATGCAGATCTATCTTTTCGAAAATGTGTCACATATGGAGAGAATGGGAGAATATCTTATTTCATGCAAACACGCACCCAGAGACATGATGGTCAGAATACGTGCAGACAGACAAAAGTTCATCGAGATGTAGGCTGTCACCTCAGTTTCTACGACTTTTCTACCCTGATTCTTGTGGTAGAGTAAAGCACGGACCAGGATTATTAAAAATAAATAAATTCGTGACAGATTTCAAGCAACACGATCTGGTCACGTAAACCTCCGAAAGAGGTCACTACTGTCCCTGCTGTGTCCCAGACAGAAAACCCTTGAATGATTCCGTAAGTGGAGACGAGAGTGGAGGTGGAATTCAAAGAAATAAATAAAAAGATACATGGCTATAAACTTACAAAAAACATATTATTTCTTTCTTGCCGAATAGTTAATCTTCGACGCTCCAAAAATAGATTCACAAAAAAAAAAAAAGAAGAGAGAGAGAGACAGCAGAGAGCTGTTTTTGTTTGGCTCGCGTTCAACACCAAACGGTCGCTCGATGTTTAGACCCCTTTTTTCTACTTATATAAATATTTATTCTTTATTTATTACGATACCTAGTATTTACTCAGTTGTAAATTCAGCAGCACAATACACGAGTTTATGTATTACTGTTACTCTTAGGACCACGAAAAATTCTCTTAAGTGGGATTTGGTTAGTTGGCCTCACTAGTTCTCTCATTTTTTTTTTTTTTTTTTTTTTTTAAGAAACAAAAAGGAAGGAGAAGGAAAAGAATTGCACGAAAAATTAAAAAAAGCAGATTGATTGTTTTTCAGGTTTAGTTTTTAACTCACGACACAACTCAACTTTTTAACAATATTTGATATAACATTCCAGAAGAAAGAAAACAGTTTTATTCTGATTGTTTTAAAACACCAGGGTAGTTAGTTAATTAATTTGCCAACCACAGCAATCTGGTGTTTACTGAAGGCAGGCGATTTAAATCTTTCACATGGCATAGACGTTTATACTTCGCCAAATATCGGCAATTAAAATATTTTAAAGCGGAAGGTACGTGATAGGCTAGTAAAGAAAGATGGAATGAATGTCCTATATTCTTCTCCAACCAGGCATGCTTTCGATCAAACATGGTACGGAGCTGGTAGAATCCTTCTAATTACCGCTGGTATTTCAAGGCTGTGGGTAAACTAAAGGCAAACAAACCCCTAAGATTACTCTTTACACTATTGTGATAACTATAGATACATAAAGCATTTGGATAAGCAAAAAGAACAACATCCATTTAAAAGCCATCCACTCCTCGTAAGAAACAAAACCTAGATCCTTTATATTGTAAGGTTTATCCTAAGTTTATAACAGTTACTTTAAGTTTGTTAGACTTTCCTGTCACTCCCAATTTCAGATTACAACTTCCTACCAGAATGCATTTTCAGAAACGCGTTTAATGCAAATGAATAGTATTTAAGTCAATGTTTCACTGACTTCGTTAGAGAGCCAGAGTTTCAGACTAGCTCACGTTTGCCTTTGGGCTACGTCTCTCTCTAAGTTATTATACTACGCTAGCTTGTACTTCACGCCTTTGATAGCTTCGCCTATTTAATTGAGATTGGCCAATTACTCAGAATCCTGATAGCTTCGGCTATACCTTTTTAGCTAAGCATTAGTTAAGCTTTAATTTTTATTAATTTGAGTTCAAGTCCAAGTGGAGGCTTTGCTGTACGCTCTGAGATAGGAGCCGACTGTGTTCATCTTTATTTTGAGAAATAAAGGGTAATTAACACTTCTTGAGTCTTACGACTCTGTTCACACATTCAAGCGATTATTTGCTTATCGGTTAAAGGGTATCCTATATTTAACTGTTAAATAAAAGGGTGGAACCCCACAATATTACAAAATATTTATGTGAGAAAGGCTGGAAAAGTCCCATAACAATCTAAAAATCAAGTAACGTTTTTCCCTGATTAGTTAAAATTAAAACTTGAAAACATTTACACGATGATAATGTTCGTCGTTAAATCACTGCCCCATTCCAGACAGGCGTTTGGAACAGATAGACAGGCGTTTGGTTAAGTCATAGCATGACATGGCCATTAAATATCAATGACAGCTTTTTCAAAGTTGCCACACCGCGTATCCAAACAGTAAATATAATAGGCAGACTTCTTGCATTCTATCCACGTAACCTGAGAGGACCGAAGAAACACATAACGTCCGTATGTCCAGGAATTTAAATGCGACTTCGTGCTATCTCAGTCTTAGATTATAATCGCAGCGAGGCTGGGAACGTGAGTCTTCGGAATTAAATGGAAAAAAAAAAAAAAAAGTGGGGGTAGGTTAAGAAACTTATAGCGGCTGAAACACAACAACACCGAAGAAAATAATCCATCCATCTTCGCTCTATCTTTTAAACTTTGAAGATAGGGACAAAATACAAACAGTTATACGTAAGTGAATTCCATCACGATTATTTACGAGTCCTGGAGAATTCACCCTACTCGAATACTAAAATGAACGATTATAACTCATGTAGCAAGGCAAAATCTGTGTTATTCTTGATTTCAAATTAACGACTGATGTGGTAAATTAATTATTTAAGAAGTACTTCAATATTTTTAAAACACAAAAACATCTTACAACATACTCCCTGACAACTGGTCAGCACAAACAGGAATGCGTTATTCAAACCGACTTATTTACGAAACAAAGTGGAAGGAGATAATCCTTGTTGGAAGAAGTTTTTGTATTTTCATGCGCCTGTTTCTATTCATACACCTCCTAAGTGTATTAAAGAAATCTAAATCTGACTGATGTAAAGTTGTATATATAACGTGAAGAGCAAAAGCGAAAGCTCTCCTAACATCCTTTGCATTCCCAAGTCAAACTCACATGCGCATTTTTTCTGATTACTTCGCTGGATGTGTGCAATGCCAAGCAAATTCGCCCAATTCGAAGTCACACCTTAACAAGAGCAGTTCTAGATTTCACATTTCTAACTGAACTCTCGGTTAATTATATATTTGCTCTCCTGATATAAAAGAGGAAAGTCAATAAACAACCTTTAAGATTACAAACCCATAACTATGAAGCAAGACCATGAATACACTTTATATCACAAACAACAACAATGAAATTAAGATCAACGGATGTGCACAAAAACTGGGTCAGTTCCATTAGTGTAAAAGATCTTAACAACTTTATAAAAACTACAGAAAATGAGGCAACAAATAAAAGGAGCAATTGCACCCAGAAAGCAATAACGACAGCTTACGAGAAAATAACTTCCTTGAATGCAAATGAAGACTGCTCTAAAGCTGGACTGAGTCATTTGCATGAGGTTAAAGACAGAGAAAACGGAAAGTAGGAATAAAATATACATCTTTTAAAACACAGGATCGACTAATTTGAAAAATAAATACAATTAAAGAAAAGTTCTTTTATACAATACGATTTTAATTAAAATAGATATAATAATTCCATTAAAAATAATTTATCACATAGTTAAACGGGAATACTATATTAAAGAATTCATCTACAATTTCGTATTGCGGGAAAAAAAAAACAGATTGAGGCCTCTATGATAAATTTTAAAAATAATGGCTTATACATTTAACTTTGCAATTAGAATCATACAAAATTTCAAAAGATAATGACTTGACAATTAAATTAACAGATTTCGTTACTTAGGCTTTTATTATATGCGATATAAAACTGTAGATGAATTCTACAAATAGAATTATTTAGTCCATTATTCTGAATGATAAATTATTTTTCTCTTTTTAGTGCATTAATTACCATCATCTATTTTAAACAAAAGCTTACTGTATTAAAAAAAATTGTACTTTAATTTCTGTTTCATCTGAATGACAGGTACTAATGATGAAAATTTTAGTCATTATTAAAACGCAAAATGTAAATTATAAGAAAATTCTGAAATAAGGAAAACAGCTCAACGTCATACGGAGAATGTTCAAATTGGTTTGAATATTCAGTTTCGGAAATTGAATGTAATAACAGTATTACAACGAGGATTTTAACTGAAGCTTAAATGAAGAAATTAAAATTGCCAATTCGTCATTAAGAACGCCAAAATGTCAATCTTCATCAATGAGCAGGCCAAGATGCCAAACGGAAAAGCTATTTTTCCACCAGAAATGTTTTTTGCCCCCATCTGCTTCAGACTGTAACATTTTTTTTTTTTAATATAGAAAATCGCACAATTAATCTTTTTTATGATTCTCATTTTAAAAGAGGGCAAAATGTTTGAATTATAAACTGTGAAAATTTCAAAACTATATATATCCGATACATTTTTAATGTTGGAAATTTTAAATCGTAAATGCCAATCTGTCTAAAAAATCGAGCAATTTTCAAAAATTACCCCAGAATTCAGAAATTAAGTTAAAAATTTCATATAAGTTTCATCGAAAAGATTTTTCCCCCCTCGCTCTATTTGATGGTGCAAACAGTAAAATTCTAATACATTTAATTTGTTCGTTAAACGGAGACATGTGCGAAAAATCGTTTTAACATCAAATAAAAAATATCTAAATCAAAGTTTGAAAATATCCCTTCACCACATTGCATTGTCATCGACAAACAATGTTTGCGGAAAATCTGAAAGCGATAGATTATCAGGAAACAAGTTAAAAATCGATGATTAAATTCAAATCACAGTGAAACACCATAGTGGACTAAATAAAAGCTTATAACAAGCTTCGTATAAGACAAGTAAAAACGAAATGAGTAAATTTTCGTTAAGACAGATATAAAAGCTTCGTTCAATTTAATTCGATTCAGTGTCTCATTTCCCACACTTCAGGATAACTATGCTGTCATTTTCATTTCGACACTCAAATATCTTTTAAAACGACTAGAAATTCCAATTCCGTGTCAGATGCCCATTTCGTTCGAAATCATAGATTTGAAAAGCTGTCAGTCAATGTCGAACGTCAGAGAGAACTGAATGGCAGCAATTCCAAGAGTAATTCGTCGAGAGGAAAAATTCCACACGTATCCGAATTGCTGACACCCACTGTAAATCTTCTACAACCGAAAGTATGTTACTTACGACATTACAAACGTCTTTTATTAATTAAACTAATAGTATAAACGTTAATAAAACATAATATTAATAATTGCGCATATTTTAAAATTATCAGACATATTTCGTTCGCAAGTAAAAGCTAAAAAACAGAGATCATGTGGCGAGGATTGGCAGCGGTCTTCGGAACTGGCAATTTGCAGGCCGCTTAGCTACTTAAGGGCCAATCAGACTGGGGTTTATCTAAAGGTGTCAATCCCATGTGTCGACTAGCTCCGTTATACCTACAGTTCAGATTTTTCAACTCGTTGCTCTATGGGGAAAAATTGGTTTTGGAGATGGGTCGACTATGTCGGATGTCTCCGTTAGCTCAGATAAACTCCAGTCTCAACGGCCCTTTAATGTTGTTAAATAAAAAGCACAGCGAAATGTGACGGAAGTCTTAAGTTACAATTTTTTGAAATATAAAAACGGACACAAAAATGCAACGATCAATTATCGTTAACTATAAAATTAGTACTACTTTAATAAACTATTACTACAACTACTACAATGAACAATTATTTTTCTTACTAAAATAAACTACTGTTATAACGACAACAAACTACTACTACTATAACGAACACTTATCGTTGAAATTACTTGTTTATATATAACAATCTAGAGGGTCCAACAGTATTTTTTCTCCTCAAAGATGGGAAAATTTAATGTTGCCCAATTTTAGATATTACAGAAGAAATTCTTCGACATGATTAAAATATACAAAGGGAATTACTACAGAATTACTTTAAATTATTTAAATTTCCGGGCGATAATCGCAAGAAAACATATTCCACGGAGTCATAAAAATTGCAGCACAAAAATGAAAAATTGCAATATTCCATGCAGTTACTTACCTAGTCTCATAAAATAAGTAATCTTGTTACACGGGGCTACAGAAATTATTCTCGTCTAGTTAGAATGAGAAACAATTTAATGGTGCTGCATAAATTATTTTGTAGGCGCCGCGAATTACGAACTATGGTCAATCGCATTACAGAAATTATTCTTCGCATTCCATCATAATTAAATTCCATGGCACAGCAAGAATTATTTTGCACTTCCCGCCGTCGGAAAGCTACGTTATATGACATTACAGGTATTATTTTTGGTATTTCGTTGACGTTCTCCACAGCAACAAAACAGTAATGCAATTTTTGTAATTTGCAATGTTTTAAAATTAAAGCAGCAATGCAATTTTTTCCAACAGATGTGCCAGAAATGGTCACAAAAGTGTAGATAGACGACATCCCCTCTCCACAAAAAGTATAGGTATCCCTTCTATAACACGGTAGATAGGTTTTCATGTTGGATGAAACCATGTGTACTACTACACTAACAACCAGTACAAAATAGAGAGATGTGTTCCGAAAATTTTTAAAAACAAAATACTTTTTTAATGGTTCTCACTGTTACTTCATTTAAATTTAGACCTTTTGCAACGTCAAATGCCTCCTTCCCACATGGCTTCGCGGTGCAACTGGAAGCACGCTCGACACATACCAGGGAGCTCTGGAGTTCGAATCGCCGCGAGGGCATTCGGATTTCTTCAGCTTCTGCATCAATATAACCTAACGACTTTACTCTACAAACGAATCAAAACTTATATGAAATAAGTTTTCTTTTAAAAGGTCGTTTCTTATTTTCAGACATAGTTTGGAATTGAAACATAATTTCGCAATAATTACTTCTAAAAACGACAAAGCTAATTAGTAACGCATAACCCAAAATGTTTTTAAAAGGTTTCTTCCAAAATCACAATTACGTAATTTATGCAATCTACCGAATGAACACTTAGTGCACAAGATACATACTGTGTAAATGAAAGGCACGATCCACTTTCAAAATAATTTCGATGTGAGAGGATGCGGATATTTGCAGAATTTACTTAATTTTTGTGCGAATAAATAAATAGGTTGCTATTATCTACTACATACGATGGTAGTAATTTAATTTGTAAATGCTTAAAAACGTGTTACAAGAAAGATACTTGAATTAAAATTACGCAAGTCAACATTAATGGCGCGCATTTTCTGGCACAGGACTTCAGAGCGTCAATCTGTTCCCATCAAAAGTTTATATGGTGAAAGAAAAAGGGAAGGGGAAAGAAATACATTTGTTTTAACTTGTGCCCAAGATTTAACACGAGGTACCAATGAGCAGGCTCAGAGATCCCACAGTATTAAAGAAGAAAGAAAGGCGCCATTTTGTTTAGTTTTCGTTAATGCTACTGTAGAATACGAACAAGAATTTTTCGCGCAAGAAAAAAAGTTAATTTAATTATTAAGAAAGTAATTTTTTGGCGCAGGTTTCTTTCTGATTGCCTAGATGTTTATTTAGCATAACGTTTATTAGAATATATGTTTAAATATTTCATGGTTTGATCCTCCACTCCTCAGTTTAAAGAAACAACATTTAGTGGCACGGTAGATAAGTTTTTGAGAAACCTTTTTAAAATAGTGTTGTTTAAAACAATGACGAGAAGAACCTCAGAATGAATACACAATGCAAATTTTCACAAATGCACTGAAGTAAAGAAATGATTGTTCAAAAGAAGAGGTAGAAAACTGAACTGCTGTAACATACAACGCAGTTTCAGAAGTAGAACATTTACCGGTAAACGAACATTCTGATTCAATTTAGGTAACGCTTACATGTTTACGTTTACGTCATAAACGAAACAAAGACACAAAATTTTTGGTAAAACGCATTCGTGCCATATCAGCTATCCAAACAAAGTAAAATTAATGTGATCTCTGCTTATTGAATGCTAAACCACTACCAGAAATCCACATTCCACAGTTAATGGACTTGGTCTGCTGTATCAACTTCAGAAGTCTACGACGATCAGTAAATGAAATGGAAGCTTATTTACCTAATGTATGATTGATCTGATTAACCGATTATGGCAAAGTTTTTACATTACAGCGGCGCCGCTTAATTTTATCACGTTTGCCCTCGATTGTTTTGAAAACATTAACCGAAGAGAAAAATATCCTTCAAATTATCGACGGAATTGAACTAATTTAACATAAATATGATAAGAAACATAAGTATTAGGTACTTTCACAGCATTTTTCATCGTGGGAAAAGTCACTAACAATTGATTGTCTGTAAATAGGGTTGGTCATAGTGGTTAACAAATCAACTTGATCATTACGCCTTTTGCTAGACTCCATGATAAAAATCACTACACAGAATAAAATAATGTGTATTTTCTAAATAGAATATTCATGCAAATGTACTGTTCAAAAGAAGCAACGAAATATTTTGACGCGAAAAATGTCATCTAAAACTCCACTCCATTAAACAGTTTAGGCCAGTCGGTCCTGGCTTCTCTGTGAGTAATTGCCTTAAATCAAAATCAAGCTGCTTGGCCTCTTAACTCCTTACTTGGTGATATGTCTCTGTCATTCGTCACTTTCTGGACAACTAACTTTATTTGGCGGTTTTATCGTTCATTCGGCGACTTTACTTCAGATTAAAATATTTGCTTTATAATATTTTAATTATTTGTTGATCACAATAAGCGATGTATTTTTTATATTTTCGTATACAAATGGGCTGGACTTTCGTATACAAATGGAGATTACAGCAAAGCACTCGAGGGCTATCTGCCTAAGGCGACAGATGCCTTCGTGGTGGACTTTCTAACCAAAAATGGGTGGTAAAAATGTTACACATAGAGAAAACAACGAAAACGTCCATGCAACCAACCTGTTCGCGAGATTCGAAATTGAATTAAAATTACGCAAAATTACGCAACTCTTTTGTGAAAGGAAAGAAAAAATTGCGCGTCTTCCTTTCAGTGGTAGGCAGACAGGAAAAAAAAACTGTTTGAAACATTTGTTTGTCCAAAACAAATAGATGTGTAATAACAGCTTAACAGTTACAGATTTTACAAAATAAAATACCAAACTTCAGACACTTGTTCGTTTGTGGGGAAAGTATCGACTAATGAGGGGGACAGACACTTTCAGCTTTATTAAAATTGGACGTCACATACTTAGTCGCAATTGGAAGCGCGTCTCATATTATAGGTTCTGTATTTGGCAAAATAGCAATGTTTTCACTTCTATGCCACAGATCACGAGGTCCGTACCGTGGTTTAACGTCGTGTCGCTCACTAGTTCCCGCTTATGCCATAAAGATAATAAAATTCATACAATGTTACAATATCAACAATAATTAGTAACATAATCTATAGCTGTTTCACTTTTATTCAGAAATGGTGAAAAGTAACACAAATGAATGGGAAATTATCTTTAATTTCAAATTCAAAAATCAAAATGATGATTAATAATGGGTAAAATTCAACCATTTTAAGCGTTTGCCTTTGAAAGCAGCATTTGAAATACGCTTTCGTCAAAAGGGGGGGAGGCTGTATTTTGCCAATCACTACAACTGAAGATGACCTACATCCGTTGGGTAGGTATCTTTCAGAATTACGAACACAAATAACTATCTATTTACGATATGTTACGCAAAGTATTGTTCTGCCCCGAGAAGATGAGAGATGGAAAAAAAAAAAAAAAAAAAGAAAGAAACGCAATTAAGAATAACGTTAATTCTTGTTCACTTATTTATTTTTTACACCCTTAAATTCCTTACTTAAAAATATAGAGACATACCTTGCAACTTTCTAACACTCGCAATCCAAGGTCCGTTTATAACACCAAAAAGGCTTGCTTATACGGGAAAGAACGGCACACAGTCATCGGTTTTCCTTAAGGTTTATTTTAAAACTCTTTAACATTCACAACGGAGATGGTCAAAAAATACCTGGCCGGAAATAAACTCATAACCACCAACTTCTCTTAATAAGGCACCCCATCGCAAAGGAAAATTCCTACCCAACACGCAATAAAAACTCAACAACCGTGTCTTCAGGATGAGAGGGGAAAGCGTAATCTTCGTAAAGTGGGGGATAAGAGAGGAAACGGTTGAAGCTGGCACGCGTATCGTCAGCTGCTTCGCTCCAGACCACCATCTGCCCCGCAGGGTAAGGTATCCCCCAGGGCAAGGACTGCGGCGGCCGCCAGCCAGGTGTTCCATAATGGTGCACACCGCGATTCGACAAATATTTTTCCCTGCAAACCATTGAGAAGTCTTCCTCCTAGTTGGGAAATGCCCATTTTCAAAAGCGCAGATGTAAAAATTTGCTCTCAACTAAAAACTCTCCAAAGGAAAAACTCGCAGTAACTTCAAGGAGAAAGTATGAAAGTAGGAGAAATATTGGAATTTTTTCAGAATAAAAGAAGGTCTGAAGTTTGCTTTGTACTTCAACTGTAAGTAAATGAATCAGTATTTATCGATAAGTAAATTTTTCTAGAAGTTTAAAAAATACAGTTGCGTGCGTACGGTTTTATAACAGATTGAATGCCCATAGAACCGATAATAGCTTGATGAAATTTATCTTTACCAAAGCAAACATTTTACAGTTCTCGAACTTTCCACAAAAGCACTCGTATAGCTCTTCTCGGTATCACAGAGCACAATCAGTAGTTACACTTCAAACTACTACGAACGCTAAACACAACGCAAAGCAAAGCGCATCTGAAAAGCGAAGCTCTCTCGGACATCTCAGTACTCCAAATTCAACTCTGAATTAACTACTCCCAAACCGAGGCTCTTTCTGGTATTATACAGTTTTTCCCCAGCCGCCGAGATATCTCTAGTATTTCTGTAAGTTACTGGAAGGCATATAAGGTTCGGACACGGTTACAGCTGCATATAGTGATCAATTACACTTATTCAGTTACAATACGCATTACTGTTATACAAGGATTGGACCAAAATGTGGCCAAGTTCAGCGATTTTTCGCCAAATCTGGAGAAAAGGTTAGTCGCCAAATCCATCGCCAATTTAGCGTGATTACTATTTACTAAATGTTAAATAGACTTGCTCCTGCATTCTTATTTTTCAGACAGAACATCGCTTCTTTAATTTTCGTGTTAAATTATGCAACAACAAAAAACACTCCATTTTTCACATTATATATATATATAAAACCCGTAATTCGTAATAATTTATATATATATACACCAACAACACACAAAATTCGTAACACTATTATTTTTGTAAGAGGCGTGAAAAATACTAAACATTTTTTAGAAGTGTACAGTTCGGAAAAACTTCAAAGAACTATTCTGGAATCGATGGAGACTTACTGGAACTTCTGCTGCAAAATTTTCATCTATGGCCTATTAACAGAACAGGTAAAAAATACTTTCATTAGCTAACATGATTAAATGCAGGAAAATGAAATAAAAAAGAGGCTGTCAAAAGGAATTGACGACAGACTGGATCGCTTTAGATGGTCACTCAAAGCATCTACGATTATCCGCCTAAAGGGAGAAATGACTTGACGTGGAGGATTTTCTGAGGCTCGTGTTTACATTGCACATGATGAAGTGGCAACAATATGACTTACAATAAAATTTTAAGACAGAAGTTCTGTAAAAAAATATCGGTACTCACATATTAACGCAAACCCTTGGTGCAATCTGGCGGTTTTTAACAAATGAAAAGGTAAAAATTATTTATGGGGTGCAAGTCGGAGATCTTCGGGAATGCTTTTTCAAATATTCCCAAACTATCGATATTTATCGTAAGTTGGCAGATATTATCAGCAATTCGAAAGAAAAAGCTCTTTTAAAATTTTAAAATATAAATTATCAAACAAGCATTACATGACACATTAAAAAAATAAAGCACTTACATTTTTCACGAAATCCTTCTCAAATTTTTTAGTGCTGCTGTTCTCCCTAGGCACACAGGGATCTGTTTTCACTTATCAAAAATATCAGAGACTTCTAAAAACTCGGTAGTGTGCACTGGCTATACACCAAGCTGTTCTACCGATTTTACGATAAAATATCGTATTCCTGCATAATTTTTAACCCAATTTTTTCCATCGGTAGCAAATCCAACAAACGATATTTTAAAACTGAGTTAAAGGGGGGAAAAAGAGGGGGTGGATTTATTATTTTTCTACAAAAACTGTTGAAAATTGGAACACAACAAAAAGAATGCATATGAAAACGGCGACATTGCTTGAATGAAGGACTATCATGCGCATGGTTGGCTTGAAAAATGTTTATACGCATGGTTGCCAGAGGTTAACACACCCTGAAAATTTGGCGATTTCTGCTAAGGCGGTTGCGATAATATGTTAAGTGCCAAATTACTTTATTATTATTATTAAAACACGGAAATGTACATATAACAGGCTTGATTGAAGCCTGTTATAGAATAGTTTTAAATTTAAAACAGTTTCGGCTAATTTCACATCTTTTACTATCATTTAGACAGCAATCTGTCTTCTTTATTTAATTTACCATTACTGAATTTGGACCTGGTTTCATTCATCATTTTGAATGATTTACTCCTGCTTGTTCTAAAAAAAGGGGGAAATACACAATAAAATTCTAAAATACTTCCGCATTATTGTAGGACTACATATCATCCTGAAATAAAAAGTGATAAATTTGTAAGGTTACGGTTCCAAAGAAATTTATTCTACAACAAATGACGATTAACACGTCTACAAAAAAGGAAAGTTCATCATTTTGACGGATTGGTAGCTTTAGTGCTAAACTACTGTCTGAAACGTATGGGGAAAAAACTTTTTTTTTGAAGAAAAATGCAATATCCTTACTTTACCAACAAACAATCTAATAGAAATCACTTTTTTCCCCCTTTTAAATGACGT
>KK115173.1:212747-223008 GCA_000611955.2 Stegodyphus mimosarum
ACTACACTTATTCTTAATATGCCTAAACTTTTACATTTCTTACACACCATATGCGTTCTTCGTGAAGATCTTGATCACCAATATTCAGTGACCATTTATAATCAAATAACACATTCACATATTCACAACTGCGTTTGCGAGCTTGCATGTGTTCAGTCCATTCACACTTACTTCTGACTGCAAAAATCTGCGTTCGTAAACCTACGAATTGATACGGCCGCATTCGTCTATTTCTTATATTATTAAAAGAGAGGGGGGAATTCAACTATTTTCAGAAACGATTGAAATTCTGAGTGGTTAAACTGCTGGTTAAATGCAGGAAGCCGAAGAGCAAAGAAAAATATCTAGCATTTAGAATTTCTCCAGGCTTTCCTAGATATTGATTGCACATCTGTAAATTCTCGGGATGCGGCTTTTACCTTCACGGTCATCCCCCCCCCGATGAATTTATAAGCAGTTTTAATCGGTTGCCAAAACATTCAAACAACTTACGTGCAAGTCAAACTCCCATTATGCATAACATCAGCAATTCGAAATTTTCGATAAAATGAACTGAATGATTCGAACAGACAAAGGCATTAAAAAATAATCTTAACATTTCGATAAGCCAAACTTATCTAACTCGAAAAATTCGATATGACAAACTTCCTTCAAAAGATATTAAAATGATTTCATACATTTTTAGTTCTTGAGGATTCGATTTAAATATCAAATCCAAACATGCCCCATACACTTAAAGGAAAAGTAATTAGCCATATGACGTAACTGATTTTTATCCTGAAGAATAACCGCATTTTTGCCTCTATGAGCATTTAAAAATATACAAAAGAAAATTGCAATTTATAAACTGCTGTTTTCGTAAAATGTATTTTACAAGCACAATCTATAATTTCATTTAGATTTAAAAAAAAAAAAACTGAACTGCTACATATTCCAGTCCCGCCTCCCCAACGTTTTAAAATGCTTTTTTATTAATATACTTAACACATCATCATCATAAGGGCACAGCCCCGATCCTCCTAGCCGGCCATATGACCAAAAAGTGGGAGTGGCCAGAAAAAACACATAAAGTCCAAAATCTGAGTCTTATTGCCGAATTCCAATTCTATCTTTGTTATAATCTTCACTATTGTCTCTGCAAAATCTTTCAAATTTGAATACACCCTTTTAAAATCTTAAAATTCTTTTAATATTTCTTCTTGCACTCCGGGTAAGCGTACATTCATCGACGAAGTTCATGGCGTCCCCAAATTTATCAATTTTAAGCATTTATTATATTTACACTTAACACATATTCTATAAGAATCCGAAACGTCTCTTAAAATATTCTTTTGTTGTTGTTATAATCATGTTTTCTACAGAATATTTTTTGCTACCAAAAGGAAAAAATTATTATCCAGATGCAAAGAAATCTCCTTTTTTTTGGGGGGGAAGGGGAACTTAGAAAGTCATCCACGAAAGCATACCTCTCCTTGGTGAAATAGTTTTCGTGTGTTTCGCGGTATTTAAATTAATATACAAATAATTATATTTCTCCGGAACTGCTTTCGTTATTTTATTTGCAATAACATTATTGCCAAAAATTATAATAATGAAGAATCTCTAATTTTAATTATTATCAATATCTCTTACGTAATAAAATACACTGAAGTGCCAGTTATCTACCTAGTAACGAATTGGGCCTCCTCTGGCCTTGATAACGGCTGCCACACGACGAGGCACAGATTCATTTAGTTTCTGGAAACGTTTCATAGGAATGGCTTGCCAAATATTGGTAAAGCAGTTCATAATTCAGTAAGGTTCGTTGGTGCTGTGTGATGGCCTTTCAAGCCTCGTTGCAAAACATCCCAAAGATGCTCAATAGGATTTAAGTCTGGAATTCTAGGTGGCCAATTTATGACAGAAAAGTCAGAGGAATGCTCATCCAACCAGTCAGTAGCCAACCGGGACTTGTGAGAGGTGCAGTTGTCTTGCTGGAAAACTCCATTACCGTGCGGATCACAGAACAGCATAAACGGATGGAGGTCATCACCCAGTAATTCTACGTACCGAATTGCATTGAGGGATGTTGGTACACGCACCAAAGATCCCAAACACTGCCACGAAAAAACACTCCAGACCATGACTGAGCCACCATTTTCTTGTACAGTTCCAACCTGTCCTGCAGGATCCATGGCTTCATGAGCCTGATGCCATATTCTCAGCCTCTCGTTGGCGTTAAGCAGTCGGAATCCAGACTCATCACTCAATGCTACTCGTTTCCAGTCTCTGTGCTCTCTTGCCCAGACAAGACGTGCAGCTCGATGGTGAGCAATGGTACTCTCGTAGGTCGACGGCTCCCGAAACCCATAGTCGAGGTTAATTGTCCTTTGCAGTCTGCCCGATCGCTAGTTTTTGGTCCACCATCCATGTGTTCTTGGTATACGCTTGATACTATCGACCTTGAAAATCGTAGCTGTCTGACGATTTCGGAAGCTGAATGGCCCATGCGTCGCGCACGTACGATTCGTCCGCGATCGAAGGCGTCTAAATCAAGCAATTTACCCATACTGGCAATTCCAACAACTATTTCTTCAGAACAACGACAGTACGCGCTATATATGCAGTTACCCCAGCGCCCTTACTTGCGCATAAATAATGCGCAGCGCTACACAATTTGCATAGCCCTTGCTATCCCTAATTCAGTGGCACTTCCTTGTAATATTTAACGTTAATGTACGCAATGTATTATCATCAGGTTTTCTGAAATATATTTGCACGCATATTTACTTACAGTGTTGTTAACTTAAATTTTCGATTACTCCAACTTTTTTTCTATCACTTTCAATTTCAGCTTACTGAAGTATAAGTGCTCCTATTTTTACTTATTAACGTGCTCCGCCCCTAGGCACTACACGGAAAGACAGGGATGCCCGTGTTGGTCTTTTTAAGGAAAACTGGCTCGTATCCACGTTACACATGGAAAAAACCATGAAACGCCATTGCGCCCATCGCCGAGACCGAGCTACCAGTGTTCAGCGGCTTTTACCACTCGGTCGCTGGTGTGCGATTGCTCCTATTAACAAAAATGCAGGAAAATACAAGATTAAACTGGAGGTAAA
Organism: Stegodyphus mimosarum; assembly: GCA_000611955.2. Classification (NCBI taxonomy): domain Eukaryota; kingdom Metazoa; phylum Arthropoda; class Arachnida; order Araneae; family Eresidae; genus Stegodyphus; species Stegodyphus mimosarum. Next base: position 215,849 of record KK115173.1, read on the forward strand.
GAAATATGTCGTACTATATTAAAAATACTAGACAGGTGCACAAAATGAATTTCTAGCTGCTTTAATAAAAATGCAAGAGAAAAAAGTATTTAGCCTTATTTCACATTCAGAAAAAAATAACAATGTACTCGAAATTATCGTTTTATTGATTTACAATAGCTGTCAGAATCACAATTCGGTTGGAAATTAATCGTTCTTCTAGGAAGAGAAGATCTCCCCCCCCACACCCGAAAAATAAAAAGGTAGAGCTCAGAACTTGGGTTCGGTCATTATTGCTGTAGGCATATATATTTAATGGATTAAAAGATTCCAGATCTGAGCAAGTAAAATCCAAACCAAACGAAAACGCAAATGTATGCAAGCATCAGACCTTGGGCAAGAAAACACGTCATGCCTTAAGTCTGAAGCTGATTCTAACACTCCCCCCCCCTCCCCACAAAAAAGAAAGCGTTGCAAATAGATAAGAACGAAATTCTGCAAGAAAAACAAAAGAGAAGAATGCAGAGAGAAAGCCAACGAAACTGTGCCCAGTAGCAAAATAAATTGGTAATATTTTTATACAATCTCTCTTCTGTTAAGAATGCAATAAAAATATGCACTTTTTACTGAAGCGTCATACGAAACTTCAGCATCGCATTTAACAAGCTTACCTTCATTACAAATCACACATATGTGCATGAAGGGCAGCGAAAGGAGATAAGGGGCGAAAATGACTTCAACATGCAGACACTACAATCGTGATAAATCATCTAGGGATTTCATTTCTCTGAACTACTAAATAAAAACACAAGCAAAACCTTCAGCACAGTTTAAAGCGAAATGCAAATTTTTATTTTTAAATAACTCAACTAGAGAATGGAAACGGAGAACAGATTTAAATGCGGGTAAAAAAATAACGCATGTTAAATCATGACGTCATTAATATGTTTATCTAGCCTCACCAAGGAAAAAAAGAGAAAGAGCTCATAAAAATTAAAATAACGTTAATATTTATTCTCCGCTCACATATTATATTATTATTCATTTTTAACTATAAAACTATTTAAATTTTAATGAATTTAATAACATTCAACGCTGACTATTTCTATATAATTCTAAAATACGATATCATACACATGATCATTTAGAATTTGTTGAAGTTGCGGAGAACACAGATAAATTTGAGCGATAAGTGCGCTTGTTTTCGAAGAACTACATCGGTACGTTTTAGATTTTTGAAATACATATTTGAAGAAAGCAGCAGACCAACAGGTAGGAGATACAGAATGCAACGTATCTAAGATGAAAACCCATTCAGAATGATTTAAGTATTATTTGCATTGGTTAATTTTAAATTTCGGTTCCAAAGTTCAAATTATTATTGAATAAAACGTTTATGTTAGAATCACATGACACGGATTAATTTTGAAATGACGCAAATTTGAGCGATTTATTATCAGTAGCTAATATTTTTAAGACAAAACGGAGAAACGAAGTTAAAATAAATAGTTAAAGGACTATTGTAAAAATAGCATTTTATTTACATATAACCTCAATTTTAAAAATTAATACCATGATATGTTCAGTTTCAATAAACACTTGTATGTTACACACACCTAATGCACCTAACTGCATAAATGATTTCCGTATTGCAAAAAGTAATAATAATGACAGATAATTAGAAGAATGATTTTATATACTTTATTCGGGATTATATTCACATCGTATTTCAGCCATGTACAGGAAGTATGATAAAGGCATTATCAAAATATATGGAAATCTAAGATGCAGATTTTTGGGATATGTTCAGTTAAATATTTCACAATTGCCTTTTACTGACATAATTTTTTTTTCCCGACGGGTAATCGCTTTATTAAATTTTTTTGAATGTCCAATCTATTAATACTGAGCTGATAATGTATGGTAATAAAAAAAATAACCTCAATGATCGATTTTGTTAAAAATAATATTACATTGGATAAAAAGGGAATTTTAAAATTCTGTATAAATTGAGACTCATTTTTGAAGATTTAAAAAATAACACTTAAAAAAAAGAATATGAATTTTCAATCGCTTTTTTAGCCCTCTTCCCCGATTTGCAAAATATCGGGAAATCATCGAATTATTTACGAAAAACAGTTTGAAAATAAACTTAAACGATCTGTAACATCTTTTTTTGTTTTTTAAGGAAAATAACAAAAATTATAACAGAAGTTTCTAAAAATTTGCTGCAAGCATGAAAATGAAAGTAACCGAATTTGCTACAAGGTATGAAACATCAGAATCTTCAGTTATGAATATTAAATATAATGAGAAAATCTATGATTTAAATAACGTTCCTATGATTTTAATGATCGGTTTCTCAATCAGATACCTAATCAGTGCTAATTAAAGCGTTTAAAAAGTTCTTTCGTCCGCAGAATTTTATAAAGCTATATCAAGGCGTACAAGTGCGATTACAGAAAAATTTCTATACATCTGTTTACAATCGCTGAAATATCCTCAAAATATATTTTCAAACACGCACGCGTAAAGTTATACTTTAACGTATATTCCATTTAGTATATCTTCAGAAAAAGATATTTTGATATTTAACATGCGTTCGGAACGGATAAGCGGGACTATGACGTTTGTCTAAATATTCGTTAAAAAGTCACCAAACAAAATAAAATGGCATAGGTTTTGGAATTTAGAAACTCATATCTTCAAAATCGTTCCAAAAAAAAAAAAATACTATTCTACCAAACATGAAAAAGGATATGAAGGTTTCAAGCGTCAAGAAATATTGCTGACTATCTGAACTTCTTAATCCCATAATCATTTAATACGGACATCGTCCGCTGCGTTGCTCAGGTATAACAAACCCCCAACAGCCTCATTTAGCAACAACATGAAATCATCTTAACCATCCAATAGCGGGGCATTTTACACTATCATTAACATCTGATTAGTAGACTACACTCTGGTTATAACCTCGTTTAGGCACGGAATTTGATCGTGTCGATAACCCCACCCAAATAATATGTGACTGACGTTAAGATAATGCGGTATTATTATATCCCGCTTGTTAAAAATGCAATTACCAATCAAAGGCATTTATTTAGTTCTAGATTTTTTTTTAAGGTCTATATCTGTTTTCTGTGATTAATACTCTTTTAATATTAATTAAATATCTTTTAAATTTCAGTTTATAAAAACATCTATACATAAAAATTTTTTGTTAGACAAAATGTTGTAAAACACGATTGTCATAATAATGCAAACATATTTAAAAAAAAAAAAAGAGAGAGAGAGAAAGAAAGAAAAATTATTATATGGATTTAGAAATTTATGGATTCTTGTTCTTTTGATAATTTACTGTGATCATTTACTAAGAGCTTGTGCAAACTTCTGAATATAAGCCTAAAATTTTTTTGAACAGAATGTGAATTTTAAAGCCAGAATTTATTTTTTGTTCTTTTTTAACCCAAAACATATTTAGGACTTCCTTCCCCTTTGGTTAATAGGAAAATAAATCCTGCTATATAGTTTAAACTGTAATGCTATAAAACTAGAACATGCTTAGCTTAATTAAATGTCCGTTAATTTAGCGTACTTTATATTATAGATTTACGATATTTTTTCTACTTTTTTCTTAAAACGTAAATTAAAATATAACGTAACATAAAGTTTCTGAACTTTTCCACTTTTTATCACGATCCTATAAAAATTAAGATTTCTTTCGAATACACTTTTATGAGCAACAAGCAAGTAGCAGACGAATACAAATTTCATAAGCAAATTAAATTCTAACTAAAATTAACAGAATATAAATTACATTCATCTTCTAAGGCACTATTTCAACATATTTAGAAATTAATTTCATCTTCTGCTTATTTCCGAGCAGTCGGGCCATTTTTTTAATATAAAAAAGCAACCCTGAATAAAGTAACCAATAAATCTGTCTTACTTATGCAACCAGATATTCAGATATCAAAAGCATTAATTAAAAATAATAATAAAATAAATTCTCGGATATAAACCCTCAAATTATTTTTTTAAATTAGCAAATGAACAATTTACAAAAGAAAAAGTTGTGTAAAATTTAAAATCATCAAATTAAATTAAATTATTAATTTAATCAAAATTATTTATTCTTAATATATTAATAATTAACATCATTATGAATGTATTGGTAATTAATATAATTTTTAACTGCTTAATTCTATCGAAATTATTACAGACAATTTAATAAAACTTAATAAAGAAATCAAAATCACTGAGCTTTAGTTTGTTGACCTCAGTAGCATTTCACCACAGGGGGTATCCGGCCGAAAAAGGTGTGTATTCGCGAACAGATGAAATAAAATTAGCAACGTTTCGAGAAACAAACCGGCTTCGTCGAATATGCGCCAAATAATTGTATATAAGGGCATAAATAATATTTAACATTGTTTGAATCTTTAATGACTATCATTCTAATGTACGCAAAAGATAAACAGAAAGAATGCCATCTTTTTTGTCTAAGAGGTATAACTTAAATCTCCTGAACAAATTTATTAAAAAAAAACGCTACTTATGAAAAAACACATTTTTTTCCCCAATAATTTCCCAACAAACTACTGACAGTACTATCCAATAATTTAATTAATAATAAATAAATTAAAAACTGCAAGTAGAAGAGAGGGAGAGAAAAATAGGCTATTGAAAAATTGGGTAGCTTCAAAGAGACACAATACCTCATAATAAATAAAACTTCAAATAAAAGTCAAACTTACCGAAAAGAAGAAAAGCTTATCATTTCTGTGACCGTATATCGAACATTCACCAGTCACTACATAATCCAACAGGCTATTTTTAAGGTAAATCAAACGTAAACAAAAGTTCATGCGCCCTGTCCAGGGCTCCAAGTTCTCACCACAGTTAGAAATAAATAATTAGATTAAACAAAAACATTGATTCAGCTCATATAACATTCAACTGCAATTAATGGGGCATCGATTCAAACGCGTTTTTTGAACTTTTTCCCATCGCCAAGAGCTATGGGTATATGGGCTGGTGTCAAAAGTCTTCAGAATACCAAAAGCACCCGAATCAGGGGTACCTCACCCTCAGGGGACCTGATGGGTCACGAGGGAACCCACCAATGAAAATGTCCGGTTCAGAACCATCTGCTACTCTCAATACACTTCTTTCCTGAAGCACATAATATTCGATATTTCTAAAAGCAATGCAGTACCAAATACTACTTTCTACTCGGGACAAGCCAACGGAACGAAAACCACAAGATTCGCCGATGACAAAATCGGGATGAAAATATTCCTACGTAACGGAGAGATGTCATTGATTAATGGATAGATGCCGCCATCTGTTGGTGAAAATAGTAACTAGAGAATCGAAGTTTGCATTCAACTTGTGATTCATTTGACTCATCAATATTTACGAAAAAAAGATTTTAGCGCGAACTACCCCAAAAATTTCAATTCAAGAAATACGAAAAAGATTAAATATTTAAAAGAACAAAATTTAATTTTTTTGTTATCAAATTTGTTGACTTAAAAATTTTAATCACGAAATAATTAAATATTTTACATCAACTATATTTTAATTAAAAATTTAATTAAGATAAAATTAAAATTTTATCCAAATGACTGATATAAAAAACTTTATAAAAATTAATTTATGAATAACTGCCTTAAATAAGTATGTGTACTGCTTATATAAGGCAAAATAAATATATCCCATTCCAAGAATAAATTTCAATATTCGTGTAAATAAAAATTTTATTTCAAATTTAAATTTTAATAATGTAAAAGAAAATAAAATAAAAGTAAAAAATCTGAAAAGCTTTCAGATTTTATATTAGTCTCAAAGGTGCGTTTTTTTAATTACTTTTATTTATTAAATATCATGTTCTTCGCACTTAAACCATAAAATTCAATTCAACAGTAATAGCACTAAATAATTTAAAAAGGCGCATAGCTTTAGAATTTCCGATACACAGTCTCACGCGCTGGAGATATTCCTTTTTTTTTTGGTGGGAGGGGGAGGAATTTTTTCTGATTAAAACTTTTAACAGCAGTCTGCCTATCAATGCTCGTCACGTATCTCATGCCCGCGGGCTGCATGCACAATCTGAAAAGAGTTGATGGCCCAGAATTTTCTTATAAATTTTTAAATAACTTTTAATTAACAAAATTAAAAAATCATACAAATAAAAAAAATTTAATAAAGTTTAAACTTCGTGTACTAAGTATTTTTTAAAACCTACATAAACAATAACAACCTTGCTGAGGGAAAAAAAATTACACAGATTTATTTATATAAAATCTGGTACCTCCAAGAGATTTTTATTGGTTACACATTGTAACTGAAATATATTGACAGCTAAATATTAAATTTTTAGACTGAAATTTATTTAAAATAATTTTAACATATTTAATTAATTAATTACATAACTTGTTTTCATTTAAACTGAAAGAAATTATCAAAACTTTTTACTTTTCAGTATTATATTTCTAAGTAGGACAAAACTTGAGAATAAATAATGAAAAATTAGTCTCTTATTTATGGAACTTTTCTTCGACACATTAATAAAAATACGTATGTTTTTAAGTAAGTAATAATAAACTTCTTTTGTTTCTCACTACAACTTGAAACTTGAAGTCGTTTCAATTTTTATATAGTTAGTAGCCTTAGAGAGAAATTACTCGAAATTATCTTCATCACGGATTGTATGTAAGCCAATCAGATTTTTTTCTTATCTTTTTTCAAAATTCTGAAAAAAAAAAAAAAAAAAAAAATTAATGTGTCATGAAAACAGCAAACTAAAGCTACAAAAAAGAAATGAATTGTAATTAATACATTCGTAACTGATTTGTTTTCTGACAAGTACGAATAAAAGTTAATAAAATCTATATCTTCAAATCTTTGAATAAGATTTATATAACATTTTAAATCAGTAAGCTCCATTTATAGATTTTCTGATGTCTTATTCAAGTTTTTTAATGGTAATGAAAATAATACAAACCGGGACTGCAAACAATTCAAATATTGAAATCTTTCCAACACTGCATTTGCAACAATTTGAACAACGAAATTTGAACAACAACAATGAAATGTCTTAGTACGCCGTATAAAATCGCTTTGGGGGTCGCATGCGGCCCACGGACCGCCAGTTTGAGACCACCGATTCAATCTAT
>KK115173.1:227088-274223 GCA_000611955.2 Stegodyphus mimosarum
TTTTTTTTTTTTTTTTGTGTGTGTGATAACTATTTTAGGTTGCATGCCATGCAAGCTGTTAGTATTATTAAGATAACCAGTTCCTGTTATATCTAAAAAAAAAATATGAATGTGGATACTACATGATTTCCTTGTACTGCCTATTAGATTATGCGTATTTTTTGCTGTACTTCATTTAAACTTTTCAAAATTTCATTCGAGATATATTTCTCATTCAATTACTTCAGTTCTCACTTTGCGGCAAAACAAAAATGAATTAAAGCTCAAAACATCTTCCATTAAAAATCGTAAAATGAAGGGGGGGGAAGGACAGATCGGGATTTCTGGTGCAAAAATTGACTTTACCAGTCACGCTGTTAATTAAATTTCAGTTACGCTGGGCAGAAAGTATAGAAATTGGTGCACCAACTGACTTTATTCACTACTGGCGGAAGTACCCGATGCCAGTTAAGTTAGAATGACAGTAACGCATTTAATGTTTGGCAATGCTATTTTTATTTCATCGTAAAACTTAGAAATTTTTTTTATTAACAAACTCTACAATTTGAAAGCGAGTGGCAACGCTTCTCGAAGTAAAGCAGATTTTCATCTCCAGCTTGCGACACTGTTGCCACTCGGAAAAATGCGGGCGAAAATTATCGTTTTTTCGAGTTTTTAATTAACGTCTCTGATTTTAGCTACTTTTTTAAAAAAAAAAAAAAAAGTGGAATTCGACCTTTTCCAGGGCCCAAGAAATATAGAAAGTTTGGTTACGATAACTATAATAGTGACTGAGTTATTAGAGGACAAACACACAGACTTTCTTCTTTATATATATAGATAACTACAAGGAGTTTCAAATGCAAACAAAGAGCCACCACGTCAGGCCTAGCCGCCATGTTAGGCCTATCCGCCACTACATGTTTACGTTGCTGATACTAAAGGCATAAAAACTTATATATTTGGTGCGGTCGATTGCAGCAAAAAAGAGAGGCGCACAATTTGATGTTATAGCGGCCCCATGTACAAAATTTCAGTGCTCTACGGGTAATCATTTTTGAGTTATTCGGGATACGTACGTACGTGCAGACGTCATAAAATGTCCCTTCTGAATTCATTTTACTAGACGTTTTGGACAAAATAGTCCTTCATTCTGCCCGTACGTTTAGATGTCACGCAAAAAAAAAGGGGGGGATTCGAGAACGGTCAAAATGGATATTTTCTTTGAAATATACCTGAAATTTTTCGCGACTACAAAAGTTCCTTTACTTTATACAAGGAAGTAAAAACAAACATCTTTAGTACGCAAGAATATACTATTGTATCTAACTGAATTGCTGAAGTTCTACAAATACAAGTTTTCATTAGACAATCCCTCCTCGGCTATGAATATGCGCAGTGCAAATAATCCAATTTAATTTACTAATTAGTAGCAAATTAGAAAGGCCCCCTGAGTTAAGTTATTAAAAGGTAAATCAGATTTATTCATGTTCATATTCATATGGGCTATGTTTATCTGTCATATTGCTAGGAACTGCGAATAGTCGACAAGCTACTGCTTAGCATCGATTCAAATTAATTTCGATTGTTACACTTCCGATCGTCGAGAATTCGGACTTACAACATAATGGCGTTCGATTTAGAATTCTCGATAACCAAAAGCATTTCAAATGACTGCTGCAATTCGAAATTAATGCTAATACGGCGATGCCTCTCATCGTAATCATTTCCATACTTGAATATCTCTGAAAGCGACCAGTATCTGTGATATAAATAAACATGGCCACGAACATATCCGATTGTCGTGTTCTCTAAGGCAGTGGTCAGAAACTCGAATTGCCTGCAAGCCGAATGCCCGATTTGAAAACAGCCGAAGGGCCAGATTTTTTTTTAATTAACAAAGTAACACATATTTTAAGTAGATTTCAAATTTTATTTACTAAATATTTATCAGAACATACATAAACCATAATCATAATAATATAGCAGAAGAAAACATTCAAATTTATATTTATTTTCTATCTGAAATCTAAAGTTTGGCACCTGAAGACCGTACGTTATTCGTAGATGCTTATAGGTTAATCGGGTTCTTTTCTTAACTAGTTTTCAACTCTGAAAAAAAGGCCGTTCAGTTACTAATCTGTTCCGAAACAAACTCCTAATTAAGAAAATTCTTAATTGAGCTGAACAAGTACAAAAGTAAATAAAATCTGTACCTTCAAGTCTTTGCATAAAATTTATATCACATGTGTAAATAATTAGCTTCATTTATAGATTTTCTGGTGCGCTATTCACGTTCATTTTTAATGGAAACAAAAGTAATATAAACTCGGACTTCAAGTAACTCAAATCTTGAAATCTTTGCAATACCACATTTGCTATAAATACGTAACTGAAATGTCTTCGGGAGCCGCATAAAATCGGGGGCGATTTCATTGCATATAAATGAGTGTATGCAAAGCGTGATTAAACTAAGATACATTTAAATTACTATATTTCTAGGCAAATGATCTTTTCGAGTTAGAAAATTCAATGTACCTGGCAAAAGCAATCTTTATTTGCTGTTTATCTTAAACATTAATCATTGGTTTAATTTCAATCTTAATTTCAATGCCAGTGCAAATTTTTCTCATTATTAATAAAGCAGTTTATTATTATTATTATTATTTTAAATCGAATACGAGAAAGAGCATAACAGCTATCTGTCTTAAGGAAACAAATCCCATTGTGGAGGATCTTTTAAAGAAAACTGGTTAGTATTCACATTACATACGAAGAAAACCGTAGAATAAACCCGTACAGGCAGCCTCTTCACCAGGATTTGAACCCAGTTTAAACTCCCTGGGCCCAGCTGTTTTAACCATTTGGGGAAGCAATAATCCCACTTTCTATTTTAAGCGAGTGATTAATATGTTAAACGCAATTCTTTAATGTTACGCGAAGCATATGACGCCCATGTATAGCGATAAATTTGCTTTTAATCCAGTAATATTGTGAAGAAATACTATACTATTCATGAGGTAAAATCCAGATTTTACGATATTTCAATACAATATAGTAATGTTGCTAACTTAGGAAATAATTTAGGATTAATATACCTTAACAACAGTTGTTAAACAGCAGACCAGATTTTGTTCTGAAGGACTATTGTTTTTGTTTTGCGATTTTGCGTCGGAAACATTAAAAGTCTGAATCAAACTGTTGCCACCAAATCTTGCAGCCCTGTATTATATTTAAAGAAATTAAATAATGAAGAATGTGCATAAATGTACGTATGTTTCTCGCATTGTGTCAAAACGACGGTACCTAGAGCCATCGAATTTTGAATGCCGTAATCCTGCTGCGAATATGGGCATGTGGAAGACCAAATTTGAAATTTGGAATTTGTTTTATGATCGACTTCATATTTTGTAAAATTTTTGATGAAGAAACTCAAGGATTTCAAAGCGAGCAATGGCAACGTTGTACAGAAAAAACATTTTTATCTCCAAGCGTGATACTGTGTACAGGAAATTCTAAAGATATGCTCAGTTTAAAATTATTTTGCGATATTGCTCTTTAACTACTGAATTTTAGGGTTTAAGTGCGAAGAACATAATATTTAATAAATAAAGGTAACACACAAAATGTTAAAAAAATGCCCCTTTGGACGTAATTTAAAATCTAAAACCTTTCAGTTTTTTTTTTAATTAAGATAAAAATTTTAATAAAAACCAGAATCAACGTAACACGTTTCTTTTCCTTAGAAGAAAAATTACTTTAATTTCCTTTGGTCTTCTTCGAAAGAATTCTTGAATCGCAGGAAAATGAAACTTCGAAGTCATCATAAATCTTGAAATGATGATCGCAAATTTCCTTCCAATATAAAAATTTTGATTATCATTCAGACTTTGAAAGGAAGTATAAAATCTTATCTGAATCTAAATATTTACATATTAAGTAAAAAATTTAAGCAGCCGTTTTTATTGATTTTTATGATTTTATAACCTCTAATGTAGCTAGTTCATGGATGAAAATTAAAAGTTTCTACTGTTTATAGCAGGGATTTCCAATATATTTGCCCCGTGTGCCGTCAATGTAATTATACAGGGGGTCAGTGATCATCAAGGGGTCTACAACCAAATGCACACCGGCTATTGATAGACATAATCAAGATCCCTTTGGTATTATAAAAATGTATTAATAAAATTGATAATTAATTGTTTATTAATATAATACCATTTCGCACAGTAAGAAAGAAATTTTATGAAATAAAAGAAAACTGATGACGCAAGAACTGATTGCGTTGATGGAAGATGTTGAAATCTTATTCAGCTAGGTTTTGGAATTTTAAAGTTATCCGAGAGAAATATCCCAAATAAAATTGTTACCGAGCCAACATCATTGATTTTTCTCTATTCCTATCTCGTTGAAAAAGGCTTTAACCAAATCAGTAATTTATTACGGAAAACAAGACACAGGTTGAAAATTTTTGGACAAGATTTTAAGAATAAAGCAATTTTATGAAAAAAAAGTATTAAAAAAAACTGCTTCAGTATATCAAACGCAGCCATCACATTCATTAAAACCGAACTTTTACGCAGTCAGCATCAGTGATTTTGTTTTTGAAAACTTTTTTATATTTGTAAAATTAAAAATAATAATAATACAAAAAATATAAAAGATAAATCTACTAAAAAATTTCTTTTCCAAGACTTTTGCTTATATTTTAAAAGTCCAGTTGTTAGCTTTAAATTATTTACGCGCAATTTTTTGTTTTATGATTATTTTGTATAATGTATATAAAGAAAAGTGTAAAGGGGTTCGATGAAGAAAACCATTCTTTTAAAGGGGTCGATGAAAGAAAAGAGTTGGAAATCCCTGATTCACAGTATCCTTTTAATCCTAATTCACATACCACGCATTATTTCATGGATTAATAATTCCTCTTGCATCTGTGCCTTCCTTGAATCTTTAAGACATCCAGCTGCATCATTAACGAATTGAAATGAAAATGAATACTTTATACTATCCTAATTAGAATGGCAAACAGATAAAATCCAAGGAAATATCGATTCTTTATAGAACAGAAAAAGACATACCTGATGTACAAAGTTTTTGTTGCTGTGCGTCGCTCATTAAGTAAGTCCCTTCATATTCAACGCAGCATCTATTATAGTTAGTTCTAGACGTAACAATCCGATCGTCTTACGACACAGGAAACTTATGACGTCATCTTCAGTGGACTCTCACGATATCCGAATCGGTCTCCTCTGATAACACCGACTTGGCAAACAGACAAACTAAAGACGTTACACATGTAAAAAAACATCTGATTTTTCGTACAGATTCCAATTACTAATACCAATGCTTTAATTTTACTTTCAGAAGATGCAGGATTGACGTAATAACTGTAGAGAGATAGGGAAATGTTGAATGAATTTTCTAATGAAAACCAAAGCGGCAATTACAGTGCTAGTGGTTAAAAGAAGCTCGTCCTTCAGAATCCTGATCTTATATGCCTTTTCCAGTCACACCACTCAAGAAACAGAATCAAGGATTGCGTACCTAGACTGCATGGCTGAAAAGTTTGTAAGATTTTCGGTGCAGGTAATATGAAAAATCAGCTATACTTTCGCCGAGTTTCGAACCATGGATCTTCCAAACCTAACTGAACTTTTAAAGTCGTATCACACATTCAAAATATTTCGGATAAAAAAGCGCTTAGCAAAATTTTTTAATTCTTTTTCACATGATATAAAACAGTCAATCACCACGGATAACTTCGGGGTCCTATGCCTTCGTGCAGGACTTTCTAAAGGAAACTGGCTCGTATATATGGGAAAAACTATGAAAACGCCCATGCAGCCAACCCGTTCGCTTGGAATCGAAGTCGGAACTACTAGTGTTTAGCGACTTTACCGCTAGGCCAGATGGTGGGCCCGACGGGGAGGAGGGGTTGAACGCGCGTCTTATTTTCAACGATAAGCAAGTAGGAAAATTGTTTGAAACAGTTGTTCGCCTAAAAGAAATGGATGTGTGTTTGCGTTAGTATCCTTACACCATGAGAACACACACGAGGGAATACGATACTTTCTTATATTTAACACTAATTAAAGGGCAACTAAGGAGAGGCGTGAGACGCAGCTGATAAAGCCAGGTGGTGACGAATTACAATCCACCTCATTTCAGTCCGGGAGCCACTGTTACGACATTTCTTCTCCGTCATTCGAACCAAAAATCTTTCACTTCTCTACTTAAACGTGCTAAGCACTTCTATGACATGCACAGGAATTGGGCTTTTCCTTAGAAGGCGGAAGTGAGTGCAGCAGCAGAATGGTAGACTGCGAACTCAGCAAAAGCATAAAAAACCTTAACAAACCTTTCTGGGCAAACGTTAAATTCTGGAACCTTTCAGACTTTTTTATTAATTATTATGATTATTATTTTAACATTTGAAATTTAAAGTAGCAAAGTTGTTTAATCCATGTATGCAGAACTGGCTTACACTTGACAATACTTCCTTAAATTTTTAATTCACAACACTACGCATCTAAGTTAATGATTTTGCATAGTTAAATTATAATCCTTTCTCATACTGTTTACATACTTATTAATGAAAACATATCTTGCCAGAGAAGGGCACTGTTTGTTACTGATAAGAATAGGCAACAGGAGTATTGCTTTCAAGATCAAAACTAGAACTGAACAACTAAACGTACGAGCAAAAAATAAAATAGATACCAGAAGCACCCAGAATTCTTCTCTGAAAAAAAAAAATTATTAAAATTCACAAACCAGACTGGGACCGCTGTAAGCAGGGGAGGGAAAACAGACTGGGGTTTACCGTTATCTTTAGCAAACAGCTCTCGGCAGTCACGAGAATCTTTTCATGATGCTATCCACCAACAAATTTTGAGGAAAGATTTTCAATACCGCTTACTTTTCGGAAAAATGAACTAAGATTATAAAAAAAAAGGCCACTCAGGATAAATACATTTTTTGGACGTAGAATATCGCATCTGATCCACTATCGGCCTTTTATAAATAATCGACAAAATAATTTGCTTCTAGAAAAACATGATCGTTTTCATTTTTTAAAACGCAATCCTTTGTCTAGAATATCGGTTTGAATATTTTATCACAAAAGTATTCTATAGTTGTGTGTTAAAAATTACAGTCTTCGACTCCTTAAAAATCATAATTCTTTGGCATAATATTTAAAATTCGAAAAACCGAAAACTGTGGCTATTTTGAGGAGAACGGATTATCTAAGCTTAAAAAAAAAAGTATTAAAATTCTCAGTATTAAAATTCATTTAAAATTTACTTTAATAATTTGTTTAAAAAAAACATCATCCATGCTGCAATCAGGTTTTCATCCACTATAAGCACAATATCATTTTTCTTACGTAAAAATAACGACATCGAACTCTTACAACCAGATCGAAACAATGATTTTTTTTGAGAAAAAGTGGTTTGGCAACACTGCATTGTCTTCCGGGATAGCAGTACTTGTAATAAGCTAACGTTAGGATGACTCATTTAAACAGTTCACTCAGAAAACTAAGCAAAGGTAGAGAAAGAGCGCATTTTTAAGTATTTATTTACAATCTATGCAAATGAATTTCTACATCGACCAATTTCATTTCAAACGAATAATGCTGTGCAAAACTGATTTATGTTCACGAAATTTGGGGGGGGGATTGTTTGATCACTGATTTATGCATCAGTCAGTGTGTGCAAAAATTCTTTCATTAAATTTGATTACCAGAAAAAGCATTTCCCAAGAGATTCATTTTTTTAAAATATCGGAATTCAAATATTAAACAGACGGAGGAATATTTTATAATCTTATGCATTTAAATCTTAAGCGCTCAGCTGTAGAATTTCCGATTGGAAATAATTATTAAAAATGAACAAATAAATTGTTCCTAGATTAAAAAAAATCTTTTGACACAGAAAATGAAATACTACATGAGGCATACTTGATTTCATTTAAAATGTTGAAACGATGAGGTAACCACAGAAATAAAACAAAACTAAGGCTATTAAGTTGTTAATTATTCTAGAGATCATATTTATGAAAGTACAGAGGAATTCGTTACTTAAGTAACAACTCATATAATTTGATATTTCTGCTGTGGATGACTTGCCAGTTAATGACGTGTGGTAATTTGAATCATGATAATTTAGTAATGCATATCTGACTAGCTGTCACAACGAGTTCAATCTTAACATTCCTTTGCTAACTGCAGATTTAATTTTTTCTTTTTGTTGTTTTTAGAAAATTTTTGTTAAATAATAAACATTGCATTATTATTTATTTGTCTGGTATTTGCGAAATTATGAAAACAAACCCCTCCCCCCAAAAAAACGAAAAAGAAAGAATCTCTTTTTTTAAGATTAAGGAACCTCAATAGTTGGCGAGAGGTTAAGCGCAGTAGCGCTGAATACTATGAAACCAGATTGGTTTTTCCAAGTGTAACGTAAACACCAGGCAGTTTCACTTAGAAAGTACTCCACGAAGACATCTCTCTTCTTAGGTTCTTATATGCTTTGCCGTATTCAACTAACCTAACCAAGCACAATACCAAAAAGATATAACTTTTCTCCTATGCAATAAAATTAGATTATAATTCGCTGACAAAAACATTGTGGAAGATGTGAATCACAGTTAAGCGAAAATAAACCATGAGAATACAAACTGCTTTGAAAGAAATTTTAAAACATTCATAACTACTATTCGAATTCGCTGGGGCTTGTACAGATGTCTACTTATGGTTGCAACAACGAGACCAATGTTTAGTCTTTCATTGTGACCAACAGAACCGCGGCTATAGTTGATTTCAGCTAATGCGTATGTATAAAAAATTCATTAAATGTGAAAATGGTAAATAAATTATATTCATTAATTAAAGACTAAATGTGGATCTGGGATCATTTACGTGTAGTCTATAAAGTAATGGAATTATAATTTTACTTTCTATATATGACAAAAGGGAAGAAACAAAGAAAAATTTAACAGTCTTGAATTCGGGGAGAAAATTATTAAAATTAAATAATAAGCTATTTTAATTAAATCTCTGTTGTAGCCTTTGAACAAGCATATCAGTCATTTATTTCCTACGAAGTAATAACTCACACGGAAGAAATTAATTAAAGGTAGATTCACCACCTATGAAAAATAATTTTGTGTATTTGCGGTAAGAGAACAACAATAATTAACTAATTAAAAAGTTATATACATGTCACTAAATAAGTAAACAAAAAAAACTTACGTAGTGATGAATTTGATGTCCAAATCAATCCGCTGCCACGATATCGTGTATCCCAAGTGCGATTCCTGCGATACCTCAGTTGAGGTACTACATTAGGATGGAGGTACTGCGGGTAATGGGAATGACGGTACCTCTGAGGTAAAGACGCCATTTTAAGGAGAAGGGATATCAATTTCCCACTTGCTGAAATTCACATAAATAAGATCAAAGACTTCGGGAGTATAGCCTTACAGGTGATAAACTCCCCAATTTAATGTAAAACACTATCCAAACAAATCAACAAACAGATAGATGAAAACTGTAATCCAAAAATCGCAACATCTTGCTAGCCAATTAGCAGACAAGTAGCGGTAATGGTCCTGTTTGCATTACATTTCTAAAATACGCGAAAATGACGGTATCCACAGTGACAGGATGCTATGTTCTTGCTCACAGATATTCACGAAATATGAAACTCAAAATTTAGCACAAAATGTAATCAAAATTTTTATCAAAATAGCAATACCCTATAGTTAGAAGACTATCATAATTTCATCAGTAATTAGTTTTACAGAGACAGCTGTAAGTTTCTATTCATGTATAATATCACACATAGTTTTTTAATGCTTGCCCATATGATCAGAGTAATTTCAAGCTCGTGGATTGCATCAACTTCCGAAGAACATCCATTTAAACAATCTTGTTCAATACTGGCACGTATCAGTTTCACTCACGGACAGCTGTCAGTCAACTTTCTTAACTCGAAACTTCAGATGCAGATTAAAACCACTTTTTCATCTTGCTTGTAAAGTGGTGATAACTGTTATCACCAGAGGTGACTTTCTTACTTATAAATGCACCATAATATTCACCAACATCTCTCTTCATTTACATACCTCAACCTTAAGCTCGCCTGCCGTCCATTAGACAGTTTTACTTTTTGAACCACATAGGTGTTGTTTGCCAAACACAAGTTGCGGAGAACTATCGCTTATTCAATAACATCCATTTCTCAATAAATGATGCGTCTTTCATCCATAGCCGTACGACTACTAGTGAAGTGTGAACTCATCCAAGCTACCTACAAGGTGCTGGATAATGGCAAGAAACAGAGAAAGGTAGGCGTCCATTTCGAGACAACAGGCAAAGTACAGAATCGAACGACACCCACTAAAGAGTTGGCACATTCCACAATACATCCGAACGCATGCCGTCACTTCCTCCTTCACCTCCAGTTTATTTCCTCAGACACATACACACAATGCATTCCACCGCTTCTAACAAACAAGGTTACACTTCCCGGATGTCGGCTTGGGGTAAGAAAACGGATGGCAGTGGATAACTACAGCAGAAGGGGGGATGATACTTGAAATTAGCAGGCATTATTTATTTCCGATTTTCTGTGTCAATCGGCAGGTGGAAAAGACTACCTCATACTTATTCTACTTTATTACCAGGATTACTGAAGCGCAGATGGGGATTCTGCAGCTTCAGCGTTTTCCCCACTCGGACATCACCCGGCTTATATGACTATTAGATTATCAAGCACATGTCAAGAGAAATGAAGTACCATTTGTAAAATATTATATTGTTAATTTATCTTTCCAACAAATCATACAAATAAACGAAGATGAAGCTGAAATTATAGTAACTGATGATTTTGTGATCTTCATATGAAAACAATGTTAAAGAAATTAAATAATGCCACTATTCCACTACGATTTAACACATACATGAGACCGAAAAATATATTAAGCCATTTTGCTTTAATAAAATAAAGATAAATAAAATTCAGTAAAACAAGAGTAATTTTTTAAGAAAAAAGAAAAGAAAAAAGAAAGAAATGACATGAATGAAAAAAAGCCTCTGAAGCCTACTGCGAAACTCCCCCCCCCCAAAAAAAAACTCAACAACACTTTTTTTCCTCCATCTATTTAATCATTTTGTCCCCCCCTCCAAAAAAAAATAAAATTTTAATAAATCTATTACAAAAGTACCAAATCTTTCATTTGTGTCCAAAAATCAGTTGTGCAATTACGTATGAGTAAAATGATTTTAGACATCTGATTACGACACTCATTACTTTTTTTATTCAAAGAATACAAAAATAATTCAAATTCGTTAAAAATGCTATACTTCAAATAAAGAATTTACCGAGTGGCTTGCAATTAATTTTGTCTTTTTAGAAAATTGTCCAGCACCTAAAATTATGTGATTATTATACATTTTTTTCCGTCAAATCAAATTTTCAAGATACATATATGTACATATTTTTTTTTAAATTAATCTTTTTTTTAAACTATACTGAAATTAATTTTTATCGTGCTTATGATGCACGTTTGATAGGTTAAAAGTGAACGTTTTAATGAAAACTAACGATGCATATTATTTTTAAATAGCTTATAATAAAAGTTTTATAAAATTTATTAAAAAAATATGTTTGAAAAAAATGAGCGCTTTTGAGAATAATATATATATATCAAAACAAATCTCGGCCCAGTTTACTGTCACAAAAAACCAAAAAAGTAGAGTCCCAAATAATTCGGTTAAATGCGGCTCTGCAGTAATCTTCTTTAAATATGAGTTTGACGTTATTAATAGAAATTATGCTTTAGTTCTAACATTTCATGAGAGTTTAAATCTTACAGAGGCTGCTAAATGGACACAATCCACGTATAATGTCAAAGCATTTTGGACGCTATAATCTCGTGGGATTCACAGGAATGCAAATAATACTGCAAACAAAATAGACTCTAATCTAATTGAGGAAAAAAATAACTGAGAAAATTTTTTTAAAAAACGAAAGGAAAAACTTAAAAGGCTTCAAATTTTAATGGTCACCGAGAAGGTTTTTTTTAGGGTTTTTACGCTCTCGCTAAGCTCGCAGTATATCAATCTTCTCTTACACTCACTCCTGCTAACCCAATTTCCTCCCCCCCTTTTTTTGCTTTATCCTTAAGTTCCCCCCCCCACACACACACACACATACAGTTCAACAACAAATCACAAAATTTTTAAAAACTACATAGCAGCATATATTTAGAATTCCCGACGGTGTTTAATGTTGCTATACAATTTTGTATTTTTTTCGATCTTTTCTCAGTTCATCATATCAATGTTCAGTTTTCTCAGTCAGATGGCTAAAATAAAATATTTATTATTAACTTTTGCGTTAATTTTATTTATTAAATGTCATGTTCTTTGCACTTACGGCCCATAAAATTTAATTCAACAGTAAAATCACAAAATATTTAAAAACAGCATATCTTAAGAATTCCCGATAGAGTGTTAGAGGTTCCCGTACATATTTTTATATCCGCTATATTATTTCTTTAAAAGGCAGCTGCCTAAAACAGTTTTCATAAAAAAGAAAAAGTATATAATGATTTTAATACGCTAGTATAATTTCATAAAAATATTGAATATTCCTAATTACACATCTCTTGATTTTAATACATGTTTATTTAAATCATATCATTAAAGAGTAGGGAAAAATATTCCTTAGAACTGCGTTTATTGTTTTTTAATCGCTTAGTTTATTACTCAGTAATCACGAAGATTAAATTTGAAAGTATCTTAGGCTTTAGTGAATGGCAACACGCTGACGCCTGAAGATAAAAGTACTTATTTCAGCCGCCGCAACACATTGCTTTCATAGAATTGAGTTTGTTAATTAAAACTAAAAGATAAATATCTCACATTTTCTCGAATGGCAACAGTCTCGCGGCTTTAGATAAAATGTATTATTTCGAACAGTGTTGCCCCTTTTCGCTTTGGTTGAGCTCGTTAAAGAAAAATTCGTTAAAGTTTTACAGTAAAACAAACTCGAAATTCAAAATTCGGCCTTTCAAATACACATGTTCGGGTGGAAGACTACATTATTCAAAATTTGACAGCTTTAGGTACCGTCGTTTTCTCACAGCGTTAGGAACATGCAAACATACCTGCTAATTCTTCATTATTTAATTTCTTTAAAAATAATACAGGGCGATAATATTTGGTGAGAGCAATTTGAAAAGTGATACACCGTTTACAGTGAAACAACACAAAATTTTATTTCGAGACCAATACCCCTTTTTGGGCTAAAAATAAGCATAATTTCGCAACAAAAATCTCCCTCCCCCCCAGATATTTCAGGACAAGAAGATAAAGCCTGTAAATTTCAGTTACAGGTTAGAATTATCCATTTTCTTCAAATCCATGATACTAATAAATCTTTACTGAACCTGAAATACGCAGGCCACATTCCTGTTCGCTCTGAATGCTTTAAGAAAATATTAAGCTAAGTAAAGAGTCACATTAATGGATTTCAAATGAATTCAAAAATTAATCAGTAGAAATATCTCCTTAAATTTGTCTGATACGAAAAAGGGAATTTCGAAAGATGACAGGGAAAAAAAAAACGTGGACGGATGTTATTTTTCAACATTCTAAGAATACCAATAAGCTTGTGGAATGACACTGGTTTTTAGCACGTCGAACACAAAAATCGAGGCGACAAATTGCGTACAAAAACAAAAACAGGACACATCCGAGGACACAAAACTAACGATTTGGTCACCGCTGAACTGGAACGAGCTTAATTTAAAAGAAAATACTTAACATTAACATTTTTATACTCCAAAATAAAGCAAGCGAAAGACTAAGGAAAAAAAAAGTTATTTTTGTCTTAACGAAAACTCCCAAGAAATAAAAATACACATAATACAGCAAAATTATGCTTAACAGAAACAGGAGAGAAAAATAATAACACTGAATCAGTGAATCCGGAAACCAGTCATCTCCAATCTTGTTTTAAAATAACGTGAATTTGCAGTCTCATTATTTAGAGCCAGAATGCATAATTTATGCAAAAGGAAAGGCATCAAAAATTTACACTAGACTTCCTCTTATCTAGTTTCGTTTCAATCGACAGGGTATTCGCTCGCTCTGCGAATCAAATTTCCTTTGGTAGTTCTAGGAAAATGTACACTGCACTGTACTCGAGGACAATACATTATTTCGTCCATATAGTACAGTTAAATAGAAGCACTGCAAATCACAGCATTGAAAACTTCCTGAACTTAACGCTTCAATTAGCGGTTGTTATCTTATACTGCCTTTTGGATTGCAAGCACACGTTTTCCGCTAGCTTTTGTTATTTTGTTAATTTACTGAAAATGATGAACTCAAAAGGAAACGGGACTACAGGAAAGAAGCTAAAAGCGTTAGCAATGTTGATAATGGTGGATATGTAAATCAGATTGTATGTCGGAAAATGTACCGTGAATGTAAAATAATTAGAAAAATTCTAATTTTTTTTCAATTAAATAAATAAATGTCTAACACATGTTCATACAGACAGTGAAAAATTGACTCGCGTCATGTTTTAAACATCATTATCTATTAGCCGTCAGCCACTAAAATAATAAGGTATTTATTTATTGCAAGAGCACACGATATATACTAAAGGTAGGCAAAAGCCAGCCCTTCTAATTGCTTAATGCGGCCAGTTAAGAAATCCTGTCGACGATATTTTTATGTGTATCTTACCTCATCTCGTACGCAAATTACCTAAATCAGCAACACGAGTGCGTATTTATAAATACAGTGCCTACGTGCATTACGGATAACTATAATAACGATCAACCAAAGCTGAGAATACTAGATATGCTATACATCCGCCGAGGAATGTAGGCTTGTCATTTCTAGCAGCTTTAATTTAGGAATTAAACAATGAAATATGAATATTGTTGAGATAAAACGAAAGAACATTTCACCTCTAAATTTTTATTTGAGATTGAAACAGTATGCATGTTAATCATTTGATGACCTAAAGGAACAGATGCCGTCTTATGAACACGGAACTTCTAGATAAAGGCCCGTTTCCATTACGGGGAAAACAGCAATGAAAACGGGCCTTTAACAGATTGTATGCGTGGGGACCATTTGAGATTTTTGTCGAGGATTACCCCAAGAGAGGTGATACGCATAGCCTAGGGCAGGGAGGAATCATACAGGTTTATATTTCTAACAATCTTCCTTTTCCGTATGAAAAGAAGAGCTGTATATTTGTTTACATTGATTTCCCTTCTCCCCTAATTAGCCAGGTCTCAAGTGCCTGGATGTGATTTATAATGCTTGTAATGCTGGACAAAGAAAAGCATTTTGTTAGAGGATCGCAGTGTCATCAGCGTACACCGCTGTTGTGGTGTTGGCATTTTGTGAAATACTGTTCACATACAAATTGAAAAGTGTAGGTCTCGGAGCAATCCTGAGGTACACTGACTAGTATAGGATGGTGGGAGAAATACGTGTTTGAGATGAGAATGATGAAGTTTTTACCCGTCAGGTAAGATTTAATGATATTCGCGATGTTCCCTGGGAAATCCAGGGTGAGTAGTTTATGAATGAGGCCGTCCAGCCAGACTCTATCGAAAGCTTAAAATTATTTAAAAGAATGAACGATGCACCTTTTTTTTCCCGCTCGTGCACAATAAAAGGGAAAGGTACCTTAAGAATTTCTCGAACTGAACTTTCTTGGCTTTAAAAAAAAGCCATTTTAAAATTTCTCGTTAAGATTCTTACCAAATTTTACAAGATTTAATATTTAGGCAGAATTTGAGGCGCAGGATCGAAATATGGAAAAAATCGGTACGTAACTTCAGTCAAAGTCCGCTTTTTGTCAAAATGCCTATGTTAGGAGAACGCTATATATAAATCTAATATATACTCTTAAGTCGCGCTTTTCAGTCATGAAAAAAACACAAATTAAATTTTGTCAATCGGCCCAGTAGAATGGGAGATATAGAGCTGCCCCCTTTTTTGTTTGTTTGTGTGCGTGCAGAACGTACGTCTCTTACCCATCTAATATCTCACCCGTCACGTCGAAACCTTAGTATACGTCATTGATTCATTCTAGATCCTTGGATGTGTACCAAATGAACTTTTCCAATAAGAAATAAAGGGAAAACAATCCGCTCTAAAAAAATTCCATTGTTGTTGTTATTATAATAATGTTTAACACTAAAATACAAATGCAGTAGGTGAAATACATACTGTACATAAATGAAGCATCGCACATGATTGTATAAATGTTTTTCTGCAATCCAGATCAAAAGCAATTTTTCAGTATGCTCTATTGCGGCTGATCTTTGTCTAAGAATCGTTTTCACCGCCTTCGCAACGTTAGCGGATTTAACAGCGTCTTTCGTTTTCACAACCGTACACGCCATCGTACTCGGACCAAGTCCCGGATATGCATGCCATCTTCATATTCTTCAGTAAGCTCTTTCACCACTTAGGGTAATCCTAATCATTTTCTTCGTTGCTTGACTCTTTTCATTAACATTTCTAAAACTTATTGTTAATGGAGTTTGCAAAAGATTTACGCGAAAAATCGCAGTCAGGCGAAAATTCAGACTTCTAGCGCAGGTTATTTACTGAAAAATAGCAACAAGCGTACTGACTATCACAGGCTGTCGTAGCACTGTCTCGAAAGTGGTAAACAATTGTAGCCCTCACAATCGGGAATCGTCTAACAGTTAGACTCTAACTCGAATTCCAAACAATTTGGTTCGAACCCAGGCAAATGGGCTGACCACACAGTCGGTTTTCGCTGGTGTTTTCCCCACACACACGTTTAACGTAATTGCGAAGCATTTTCCTTGAAAGTCCTCCAGGAAGGCCTTCCTCTCGTTAGGTGGGTAGCGCTGGGGTACTTTGCCACATTCAAATAATATTTCAATTTCATTATGAAACACTGACTAAAAATAGTAATTTAAAATAGTAGTTAAAAGCTTAAAAGTAATTTCAATGAAAATTTAACAATAATTTGCTATTACATCAGATCCACGTTATTTATTTTTATTTTATATAATATATCGAATATACTAAAATATAATATACTGAAATATTATTAATTTTATGCAAAAGATATTCCAAAAATAACTTTATTGCCCGAAACACCTTGTATACAAATCAGACACGACAGACCGGTTTTTTTCATCCAATTATGGTAGAAAACATGGGGGCTACCCGTTTAAAGGAAGAGATGCCTTCGCAAAGGACTTTTCAAGGAAAATTCATTAATGTACAGTTTATTCGTAGAAAAATCACGATACATCTCTCGGATTCGAATTCGAATAGAGCTCAGAGATAGCTTAGCTTGGATTCGAATTCGAGCTTGGATTCAGAAATATACACCAACTCGGCCACAGGTGTGCTAGCTGTTAGTGAAAATAACTCTGACAGTGAATTATCCGAAATGACTTGGCTCTAATTAGTTGCGATAAATGGAGTTCGAATTAAGAAATAAGCAATTAATATTCAAAGGTTTAAGGAAAAAACATCCGATTTTGAAACAAGTCGGCGCGAAGAGAGGGAAAGGTGGTGGGGAAGAAAGATATATTTATTTTTCTTTATCTTGAAAGAAATAGAAGTTACACCTACCGGCCTACGCCGAAAGGCGTTTACCGTTGGCCTCGTGTCAACTCCAACCCCCACGAGTTTATCAAGAAAAAGAAAGAGAAAAAAGAATAGACAGACTTCCCTATAGCGTCAGTTTATCGCAGAGAAACATGCGGTAAACATCAAAAGAAGAAAAATGAACAGTCGAATTGGAAAGGTCACCTTGGATTGTGACCATTAAAAGCACCTTTATTTATTTATTTTTTAATATGGACAAGTGCACAACGGCGTACAGAAAATCACCAAAGTCAGAAGCGAGGCTCTTAATAAGATCGATACTTGACGCGTGTTTCAAGCTACATCGCCGACATTTGAGAAAAAAACATTATATGAAATTTAAATGTTTACGAATTTGCCTTTCGTATTTATTAATTTTAATACCGGCGAGAATTCCTTCAGTCAGGTATTAAATGCTACATCAAGCAGTATTATCTACTAGTAATCAAAATTCCCTTTACTATTTTAAACATTAAAATTATCTAAACTTTTCAAATTTCGAAAATAATTTACCTTTACAGAAATTCTCTTTTCCTTTATTATATATATGGCCAGCTAAATGATGGTTACTATTGCAAGTACAACAATTCACACTAATACAAGTTCGTATAAATAATTTACAAGTCATTTAATTTTCATCAAATACCACACAAATTTTATTTTTCGCAAACAATAGGTGCCGCTTAATGGCATCACGTTTGGTGGTTCATTTTACAAAGCACTTTAATCAGGAAAATATAAAAAAATGTGCTTATGAACTTTCATAACGTTTCTGGAAACTTTCTGACCGATTCCGAATTAAACATTAATAATTGCTCAGAAGGCATCCTTCACTGGAAAAGAACATGCCTAAGAAAAATTTTAAATTAGCCTAAAAAGGCAACCCTAATTTGGCGAAAAAAATTCTGCATGTAATATTTTTATTTATTTAATTATTAAATTTTAAATCCTGAAGAAGAGAGGCCTGTATCTGATCGACCTCGAAATCCATACAGTATTGAAAATCTATGTCAAACTATTTCTTTGGCCTAACAAATGGTTGACTAAAATCGAATCCAAGCTATTTGGCGAAATAATATCGGTACTTGATATTAAATAACATGGTTAAAAACACTGTGTAATATGCTCTGACATATCGACTCCTGCTCCAACAAGATCATCCTAATTAAACGCTTGCAAATGCTGCAATAATTACTTTGCTACAAATGGAAAAGATTCTAAATATTTTCAAATGATCACCTTCCCCAAAAAAGAAAAAAGTTCAATGCGGTAAAAAATGGGATTCACGGACTAAAAAAAAATCTATTTCATCTAGTCCAGCAATGGGATTCGCGATCGAAAAAAAAAAGAAATCACTAAAAAAAAAAAATTATTTCATTCTTTCCAGCAATTTGGAACACATTATGTTCAAATACAACTGGCTCCATCG
This sequence comes from Stegodyphus mimosarum, assembly GCA_000611955.2. Lineage (NCBI taxonomy): Eukaryota > Metazoa > Arthropoda > Arachnida > Araneae > Eresidae > Stegodyphus > Stegodyphus mimosarum. The sequence continues at coordinate 246,180 of KK115173.1, forward strand.
TTGAAAATTTTGATGGTGTTCATCTGTTCGGAAATGACGGATTACATTCTTCAATATCCAAGATATAAGAAAATAAAAATCTAGTGTTTAAGTACATACTACCATAAACAGCAGCACAAAACCTCATCATTAGCTTTTTGGACTAAAAAATGTCCAGTATGTCCAGGTACATAATGTCAATAGCAGCAACGCAAAACCTCAACCACTAGCTTTTTGGACCAAAATTGGTCCAGTATGTCCAGGTACATGCTATCATTTAACAGCACAAAAAACTCACTATTATCATTTTGTGCAAATATGTTCCAGTATGTATAATTACATAATGCTGTTGGCAATAGTACGAGATCCCATCATTATTGTTTCGACTAAAGAACTGTAGAATGGCTACAGAACAAAATTCCACCGTTATTTCTTCGACTAAAATCTAAGTGTCTACAAAGCATCCAGTAAGTCTCGAATTATAGGATTATCACTCTGCGTTCTCTAACACTGTATTACGAAGACGTAACAACTCATTTCAGGATATATGATTAAAGAAGCTCTGGCGGGGTAGATTTTCATCAGAGCATGAAGGGCGGCATATATTTTGGTTTGAGTTTATAATAAAAGTACTGTAGTTCTAGTCTTGTGCGTCCAAACTTACACGATACTTCACTGGTATATGCTATCGAAACAACATCAACCTCCTTGTTTTTTGGGCAAAATTGCTCCAGTATACATAAATACACACTTTGGATAACAGCTCAAATAATAAATGAAACAAATAAATTCCGTTGTTATTTTTTGCACATTCCGTACTTTGTACGAATGTTTTTCCGCATAATCTGTCGTTCTATAGTCACGCAGTTGTACGCCCAAAATGAGTTTTTAACAAAAACAGCATTTTCATAAACCTCCTGGCAAAAATAATAATTTTAAGCACAACAGCTGGTACACGTTCTGACAGCACTATTATGTTAATATTTGAAACCAAAATTATAATACATTACTCATAAAGTGGGCAAATTTTCATATTTCCAAGACGGAATAAGCATTTGATTCTTACCTGTAAAAGAAAAAGAAACCTATTATTACTATAAAAGCCATTTTTATTTTCAACAGAAATCAAACAAATTATCATTATAAATGCAAAAAATAATTCAACAGTTCTATCAAAACAAAAAAATGGCAGGAAGAAATGACTCCAGGTTTACAAACAATTGTTGTCGTGTAAATGCCGTCTAGAAAAAATGAATGTCGCGAAGTTCCACACATATGAATTAAAATTTTTTTCTACAGCTTTAACTAAGTTTTACATTAAACCTCATAGTTTTCTTGATATTTTTTAGGAACAAGCAAGTCTGAGTACGTAACATGATATGCTAATGAACGAGCTACATATAAGAGAAGGCCTTTCAAGTGCAGAAGTTTGGCCAGTCTCTCGTTATAAAAAAATAAATCGTCTTGCCAATTCACAGTCTTTTTTCCGTGAATACTCATAACTATTTCCTCCGACTTTCCTGCACGAATTATGATTTAACTTTTTTGAAGGTGATACCCATCGGAGCGTAACAAGTCGTCAGCAACAATGGGGATTAATGGCAGCTCACGCAAACATGACCGTGGTCAGAAACAACACAGTTCATTATTGTTCACGAGAGTTTGGTCACACTCGAATGGCAATGTAACGGCTAGACAGAACATTATGTTATACAGTCAAAATCTCTACTCGAGTTGAAAGCTTCGTATATTCTGTTTTGTTCTTTCTCTCAGAAATGAGAAATACTAATTTTCTGCGATGCATCAGTTTGTTCTATGTAAAGCACAATCAAGGCTGACTGTTTCATCATTCTTACAGCAAGCTTACTTTTGATATGTAGTGTGTGTGCACTGTGATGCACATCTTATGAAAGCTCCGCAGTTCGCATCTAATGCAACCTCATCAGTGTCAATGGTTATTTAGTTGATGAACTGTTCATAATGCAAAATTTCGTTTATGAACTGTTCTTAACGATTCTGGAAATTATTTTACACAAATCATAATATTCGGAAGGCATCGCTCATAGGAAGAGAACATACCAATGTAAAATTTTAAATGAAGCAAGCTGCCAACCATAATTTGTAGTAGATATTTTCCAGAACTTCTTTTTTTTTTGGAGGGGGGGGGAGTCCTGAAGAAATAAGACTTGGATCTGATCGTCCTAAAAAATGGCAGAGTTATTTAACCTTGCTAGCACAACGAGCTATAACCACTACTCGTATAGTTACAAATATTGTCGAAGGCCACTGATAATGTTAACACAGAAGCGCAAGACGCGCCACCCGCAGACGTAGAGTAGAAACCTGAATGTCGAGTGAGTGTAGAAATTCACTGAATGAAACTTAAAAAATCTGATGTATGCACCACATGACTTCCTTGTACGGAATATTAAATTATAAGCATGTTATCTTGCACTTCATTTAAACTTATTACATCGCCGATAGCGCATAAACCACAACAGAATAAATGCACTCAAAAATTCGCTACATTTGTTTACCACAGAGACACTCTGGCGCTAGGTTCACTTAATAGCGTTACATCTCATTCATTTTATAACTCAGAATGCACAAAAATTATATCATCTGAAGAATTATCTAATCGTTGCCACATGTTCTATTCTAATACTACAATAAATCTAAAAATACGTACGCACGTACAGACAACACGAAAAAAAATATCTTCTAAAATCCATTTTAAATCAGTTTTATAATTTATTTGGGGAAATGGAGTCCTTTATTCTGTCCTTACGTACAGATGGCCCACCAGCGGCCGAGCGGTAAAGACGCTGAACACTGGTAGTTCGGTCCCGAGGTTCGAATACCGCGAACGGGCTGGCTGCTTGGGCGTTTTCGTGGTTTTCCCCATGTGTAACGTGTATACGAGCCAGTTTCCCTTAGAAAGGTCCTCCACGAAAGCATCCCTCCCTTTAGGCAGATAGCCCTCGCGTGCTTTGCCTTAATTGAATAACCTAACCTAACCTAACCTACGTACAGATGTCAAGCACGGATGTTTACGGATGTTTTATCCGTAATTTGAATTCGCTAGCGGTCAAAATGGACATTTTCGTTGAATATGGTACCCGGAATTTTTCATGACTACAATACTTCCTTTACTTCGTAAAAGGAACTAAAAAATGGGACAATTTTATATCTCCCCTTCTACTGTGCCGATTGAAGAAATTCTACTTGCACTTTTCATGTCTCGAAAGCTCGACTTAGGACATATATTAAATTTATATATAGCATTGTTCTAACGTACGTATTTTGACACAAAATCGGACTTTTTCTGAAATAACATACTAATTTTATTTTCCATATTTCGTTTTCACGACTCAAATTATGCCAGATTGCCATGTTTTGCAAAAACCGTTTTGCAGTTTTTAAAAAATTAGCTCTCAAAATTTTAGTTCCTCCATATTAATTGAATTTGGTATTTATTAATATCTCTTTTTTTATTAAACTTTTTTTATTCTTCCTTTTACATTTCGAAATTTAGGTTCCTTCCAAATAAAACTGACCCATATTTTATGATTCATTTTTAAATAATTTTTATAAAATTTTCGAAAAATGTTTTTAATTATAACCTATAAAATTTTTACCATCATCTTAAAATAGATGTATTTCGAAGTATACTAACAAAAAATTATTTTCATTCAAATTTCCTAAGACATACGTGAATTTACATATTGGCGCGATTTAAAATTTGGCATATTTGTTATATGAGATAATAACGCCAAGTGTGGTTTACGCACTTTGTTAAAATTATTTGAAAGTACGAAGGATGACTTTTTTCCACTCCCAACGAAAAAAATGAAAGGAAAATTAGTTGCTATAAATTAAGAAGTTCGCCAAGTGAATTATTCTTGGCGTAAACTGAAAAAATTCGCCAAGATAAATTTTTTAATTTCTCCAAAAATTTCGCACCAAATTTTACAAAATTTAATATTTAGACATAATTTGAGTCGCAGAATGGAAATATGGAGAAAAATCGGCGTGTCATTTCAGAAAAAGTCCAATTCTGTGTCAAAATACCTATATTAGAACAATGCTATAAATAAATCTAATATATATCCTAAGTCGTGCTTTCAAGACATGAAAAAACGCAGTTTTAATTTCGTCAATCGTAAATGGAGATATAAAACTGTCTTTTTTTTTTTCCGCCGTGTACGTACGTACAGACACCATGAAAAAAATATCTTCTGAATCCATTTTAAATCAGTTTTATATTTCTTTGCGGAAATAGAGTACTTTATTGGGTCCTTATGTACAGATGTCACGCATAAACATCGTTAAATTGCATTCGATAGCTGTCAAAATGGATATTCTCGTTGAAATATGATACCTGGAATTTTTCATGATTACAATACTTCCTTTACTTCGCACAGGGAAGTAAAAAACAAGGTACTAAAATAAAGGAAACAAAGTCCTATCTTTGCGAAACAAAATAAATAAATCGAAAGTCTGGAAAACAAGAGTTTGTTGACAACACAAGGAAAACTACCATTCCGCATTATGTATCATTCTTGGTTTCCTAACAATACAGTGAATTGTAAGATCATAGTAATTGCAGCGATTTCAGGATAGATGGAGGAGGATATATCATTTTAAAGAAATGGTGAGAACATATTAAAATATAATCACGAATGTTTGGTATCAAGATCGCGAATAACAGAATTTCAAACAAACAAAGAAGCATTGACCATGGTTTGAAAGATTTTATGCCGTTGAAAACTTTTATTCCCCCTATATATATATATATATATAAAAAAAAAGGGGGGACCCAAAAAAAAAGAGAGAGAGAAAGGAACTTTTCCTTTTGTTGCATTTAACTTGACTTTCCAAACCGAAACCGAATAGCAGTGAGAAATAATAACAGAAATTAAGTTTAGTATGGCATTTTGAAGATCCAAAGATTCGGAAGCACTAAAATGCAAAACTGCTTTTTTTTTTTTTAATATATGTATAATATGTATATATATATATATAAGTCTAATTTTAAATAGTTGACTGAAATCGAAACCAAGCTCTTTGGCGACTTAACTCTTCACTTGACAACATTTCTCTGTCACCTGACAATTTTTATAACCTATTTTGACTTTACTTGGCGAATTTACCTTTTACTTCGCTACTTTAGCTTAAAAAATTTATTCTACAATAGTTTGACCATATTAAACGAACCGTTGATCACAAAAAGGGATTAATTTTCCATGTTTTCGTATACAAACGGGTGAGACTTGGACGAATCGATAACAATATCTGAATGATAACATTAACCGCGATCTACTATATTATTCTTCAATTGTCATAAATATGTAAAACTGGAAACTTTATACAAAACATTATCCATGGAATACATCCAGAATTCTGATATCATTGCTATATAATTTTAAAATTTTAGTGTTTATTTATTTAACCGCTTATATTATACTTTTTAATACTTAAAATTTGAAATGTGGATTACATACACAAAAGAGCTACAAACAGGGCTCGATTTACAAAATTGGAGGGTGGGAGCCAAATCTCTCACGGAACCCTCAGCCCTCTCTATTTTTTTAAACTTAGTAAATATTACTGATAAAAATTATACTATTAAGTACATTTCATGTAAAATACTTTTTAAAAATATTTCAATATTTTTCATCTAAAGTTATTAAAGCAGAAAATTATATTTCAGCCTTTTGCCCATTTTATTTTTATAGTTCGACTTTAGCAAGTGTTACATAAAACAGATATAAAATACTTTAAACAGGATCTTTTTTGTAATTAAAACTGAAAAACAAACGGAGAGGGCAGAAATTCTTATTGATTTTAGTACAAACTTCAATTAAATTATAGAGGCATGACTAAGCCAATACAATTGAATTGTTTACAAAGTCAACAGTAAAGTATATGAAAGAAATATAGAATAAAAAAATTCAGATTATTTCAAAATGGAAAAATAATTTCTTTTAATGGATCATTCAGAAGTATTCCATACATCCTGAGCATCTTAAAAATTAATTTTAGAATTAATTTCGCTCATAATTTAATAATCTATAATTTGAAATCTAGTTCTTCTTTTTTATACTGCATGTCTCTAATGTAAAAGACATAGTACCTGAGTTTTAGGGCATAAAAAAACTAAAATACGAAGTTTAACGTTTTATCCCGTCTTCTAATTTTATATTTTTAAAACCCAGAATCAAAAAATAATCCATATTTTACATATATTACCAAACTGCAGCATATGCCTCATTTGTCCAGAGGAAATGAAGTTGAGGTTGTAGATGATTAACTGATTTCTTCATTAAAAAACTCTTAACGCACAATACTCATCAAATTTTCTTCAGCTCATATAGAAAAACAAAACCACAACTTGTTCTCCTACCTCTATGATACTCGATACGACCCTGAGAATTTTTTAACGTCGCCACTTTTAAACAGCTTTATATTAGATGCTCATAAATGCAATATATAATATTCAGAACTCAGAAGTAAGACAAAAAAAAATGAATTAATACTTTGAAATACGGAATCAATTCACAAAATGAAAGTGATGGAAGTAAAGACTGTTTCTATGTATATCCAAGAGACTTAATGCTCTTACTGTAAAAACATACGAGACACGCCTGTCTCCCGCGGCTCAGAAGTTGCAGTTATTAATTCACATGACAGTCTCTCCAGTGGACCTCAGTGCTTCGGCTAGACGAGTGGGCGCTGAATACTTTATTGAATTAACTACTATGATCAAAATGGCGCAAGTTCATCGTGTTATCTTTATTCGTCATGACAATGCAAATAATAAGCAGATCTAATTATTACGATAAGGTATTATACTCAGAAGAATTATAGAGATTCATCAGTAAAAGAACAACTAATATTTTATAATAAATACATTGTAATGAAAATTAGTAGAAATGAAGCTACTTATTGATCCGCAACTTTCAGACTGACGATTACACACACTGTAAAATTTAAGAGAAATAAAGGGCACACGAACTATTAATCTACACTTCTTGAAAAATTGAAGTTATACAGAGTGATCCAAAAGTTACGCATATCAAAATTTCACTAACTGTGGAAGTTCAAAGATGGCTATTAATAGCAAATCGATTCATTGCATGAAAGTTCTGGTAGTTCGACGCGGTTCGAATTCCGGTGAACGAGTTGGCTGAATGGGCGTTTTCGTGGTTTTCTCCCATGTATAACTCCACGAAGACATCGCTGCCCTTAAGCAGATAGCCCTTAAAAAATATAGTGAAACCTACTATCCAGGCGATCATCCACAATACCAGACGATTTTGGTCTTTTGCGGTAAAAGTCGTCTTAAAGCAGGGATTCTGAACAAGATGGGAATGCGGTCAGCATTTTTATTTGCTATTAAGTATTCAGTTTTAATTTATGAATATATATTTAAAAAAAAAAAGTTTTGGTATTATCAACATTTTCTACCCTTTTTGTTGCTTAATTTACAAAACACGTTAAAAGATCATCTAAATCTAGATAAATATACATATTTGTTTTCCGAGTATTGGAAAGTAAGAATGATCTTCTAGCAATGGTAAAAGGAGTGCATGGGGCAAAAAAGTTTGAGAAGCTTTAATGAACAGATGTTCTATTTATCAAGTTTATTTCTGTTCTCAGAATACTGATCCCTATCAGAGGTGGTCACCATGAGAGGTTTCACAGCATTCATGCAGTTCCATATAAAGAATGGTACATTATCAAATATGGTTTTCCTAGCCACTGACTTGATTTGAAAGATAGTAGAAGCCAGGTATAATAGTGTCCTTGCTCAGTGTTTTTCTAATATTCCTTAGAGCTGCGCAGTGTCGTGAATGTATCGAATATTTAATTTTTTACAGCCACGAACATGGGAAAAAAAAGCATTAGTGAAAACCTCTCAGAATTCAGCCCCCGACTGCACAGTTTTAGAAAGAATGTTGCTTCCATATTCTCCGATTCAGTATCCAGAAATATACAACTCCGATATCTCAAAGTGATCTTCTTTAATACATTCTAAGATTCTGCTTCAATTCATAGAAAGAAGTTTCAAACTGTCGCAAATTTTGAAACATTTCCAGTACATCCAGTCGCATATATGAGTGCAGCCGCTCAGTTTAAAATCGCATGGTTCAAGGGTCGAATAATTTATATAATAAAAACAGAACTACTTCATTATAAAGTACAGATTCTGGAATAGTTGCATGCATTAATTTTACTCATCTCTATACGAGCATATTTTTGTTAGCTTCGACACGCAAATTTTATACTATCAATACTATACTAGACTATCAATTTTCTGGCAATTTTAGAAAATTCTCATTTGATTCTTTTAACAATTGAATCATTTTTTATCTTACATATTAGTAGTACCTTTTTCAGTATGTTATTATAATATGTGCCATCTAATGTGATCACATTTGTCCATGGCTATGTTGACAACATTAAAAGATGGGGGGGGGAACCTTCAAAATACCAATGGAATTTAACAGAAATATCACCAAAAACATATAAATAGATACTATCCATTATTTTAATTATTAATTTGCAAAAGTTGGTTTATGAAATGCTCATAACGTTTCTAGAAATTATTTGGGCGATACTGTGCCACTAATCTTACATCCGGTAGGCATCCCTCACTGAAAGAGAACCAGCCTGTAAAACATAAAATTTAGGCAAAGAGACAAATTTATGTTTGGCGTAGATTTTGGTCCACAGTCTATCGATTTCGAAGACAAATAGATAGAGATCCTTCTTCATCAGGAACAAAGAAATCTGCAACGAAGAGAAAGACACGGTTGTATTTATACCGGAAAAAGAGTAAAGCGAACGAGAAGGTATTTACATCAGTTGGCACAAATCGTAACGAAAATTAAAAAATTAAGTTAACTTTAAAAGGACTGAATTGGAATTAAAATCATTAACTAAACGCGATACATCTTTCTGAATGCGTCAAAAGCTTCGAGAAAATCCAATTAAGCAATGAAAGAAGCTTTCTGGATATTGCAGACCCATGGTCAAAACTGTGATTAAATTTCCAGCTATGAATAGCTGTCGAAGACTTTTTAATTTCGCTTTTTCGAACATGAGATTCGTGTTCCTTGATGCGAAGCTTTAACGCTCTTTTAATTTGGCCAATATATCTCAAACCACAGTAACAAGATATGCTATAATTTCTCCAAGAATTAAGACCAGAAACGGAATCTTTAAGAATCATTTCCCTTCGTTGCAGATTTCTTTGCTGCTGTTTAAGCCGGACTTGTACCTGTTCGCCGTCCAAAGCGTCTTGACTCGCCAAACAGAAGGTTGTTGCTTTGCCGAAATTTACGTTTTACTTTAAATTCCCCCCCCCCGTCTTAATAGCTGTAAAATTTAAGATTAGGCAAAAAAGCAACCTTAGTTTGAAACAGATGTTTTCAAGGATGATTTTTTTTCACCCTCAAAGAATGCAACGGGCCACAAAATGCTAAGCGCCTGCCTTCCATACACCTGTACGGCAAAGCACAGTACGGCTATCTGCTTAAAGCGAAAAAATGTCTTCGTAGAGGAATTTCGAAGGAGAAACCGGCTTGTATTCATGACACAAGGAAAATAATCATAAAAACATCTATGCAGACAGCTCGTTTGCTGGGACTCAAAACCGGGCCGAATGACCAGTGGTCAACCAACGGTCTTTGCATTCGGCCACTGATGGGAATAACACTGGTCTAAAAGAACCAAAGATATATAACTACTATGGGATTATAGCATTAGTTTTGTTTGAGCGCTTTCATTCTGTTATTGCCCAATCGCAGTTGGCTCGTTACCGGTTTTTCTCGTATTCTGCCGTTGTAAATCGCGGATACAGAGGATTAACCGCATAATTCTTGAAAAAAATTATTTACTACTGCCAATTAGATATAATTTATTTTAAATGTTATACCGAAAAAAATGCGCATTTAAAATGTGTTTGTGCTTAAAGAGTTACGGTTAATTTATAATTATTAGCCGAAAGGGGCCATTTGCCCAGAAGGGCTATTAATTTCGTTTTGGCATTTTGCGTTGGCTCACTTTAAAAATCTGAATCACTTTTCAAATTGTTGCCACCAAATATTACAGCCCTGCATTATATTTAAAGAAATTAAATAGTGAAGAATCTGCATGAATGTATGTTTCTCTGATTGTGAAAAACAACGGTACCTATAGACACCGAATTTTGAATAACGTAATTCTACACATGAACATGAGCACCTGGAAGCCCAAATTTGGAATCTGTTTTATTATCTATTTCATATTTTCTAAAACTGAACGAATTTTTAATTACCAAACTCAACGATTTCAAAGAGTTTCATTAACATCGCGTGCATCTTCAAGCACGGATACTTTATGCGCGTGGTTTCTTTTTCTTTTTCTTTTCTTTTTTTTTTTTTTTTTTTTTTTTTTATGCTGCTGAATTGAATTTTATGGTTTAAGTGCGAAGAACATGATATTTAATAAATAAAGGTAACACACAAAACGTTAAAAAAACGCATCTTTGGGCGTAATATAAAATCTGAAAGCTTTCAGATTTTTAGCTTTTAAATTATTTATTTATTTTTTCTCTTTAAGTTTCGGAGAAGTTTTATTAAGAATTTTTTCAGCGTTGCTTGAAATTCAAATAATAATTCAGTACACGTTCCTGAAAAGCAACAAGCAGTAAATTGCGAAATCAGACACAGCGGTGAAAATGACAAATCATTCACTGTTAACGACCCTTTGCTACGGAAATAAAACCAGTTAAAAAAACAAAGAATATGAAAGCTTTTAACCGCAGGTCTTATTCATAATGCAATAGATAATTTCGCAGAAAAACACATTAAAGTAAATAAATAAATGGCACACTTTTGATAAATCCTTAAATAGAAGAGATATAAATAAATCATTATTTATTCTTTTCAAAGATTAGGCAAAACAAAGTAATGTTAGGTTCGCAGAGAATTTGAACAAATTAATCGATTCGATCGGACAGATCCCGCCGCTTGATTTTTTGCCTAATTTAAAATTTCACATTAGTGTGATTCTGCTTTAGTCTGATTTATTAATTAACACTGTTTAATTTTCAATAGAAACGTTTACCTGGATCCTGAATTCCTTCGCGAGAACTAGGGCTCATTTTTAACATTTACGCATGCGCACTTCAATTTTCGTCCAAAGCCAGACTGAAACAGTTACAAGTTCACACAGAAAAAGACGAGGAACGGGGGGAAGGGAGAAAAATAGGTTTCGGGCCACAATTCTCCCACAAAATCGTCAAGCACCGTACTGCACGCATGAATTTCGAGGGGGCTTAAATGGGAGGAAGGAGTCCGCCGGACGGAATTAAGTGTGGGAAACGCGATCGGAAACAGCGATGCGGAGGAAATTGGGCGGATATGATGAGTGCCACGCTGTCTCTTGCCTGCACTTCGCCTACGACAAAGTGAGGGGTTTGCCATTACGGCGCAGTTATCACTCTAATGAGCGATTCTGTTAGCACAAAAATGCAGCAAAGTATATAGTAACTTCATGTAGATAAATACATATTTTCGTGGCAATAGATGTCTGTGATAATGAACAGCTACAAATTCATGTTTATATAATTCAAATAAAAAATACTGTTATTGATCACGTCTTCATCCCTACACAAAACTATGAGGGTGTGTTTTTCAGCCCAGAAGGGCTATTAATTTCATTTTGGCATTCACTTTTCAAAACTGTTGCCACCAAATATGACAGTCCAGTATTATATTTAAAGAAATTAAACAACGAAGAATCTGCATAAATGCATGTATGTTTCTCTCATTGTGATCAAACAACGGTACCTAGAGCCATCGAATTTTGATTAACGTAAGCTTCCACCGAATATGAGCATCTGGAAGCCCTAATTTGGAATTTCTTTTATTATCTATTTCATATTTTCTCAGACATTAAAAAATTTTTGATTAACAAACTCAACGATTTCAAAGCGAGGAATGGCAACACTGTGCGGGAAAAGGAAAAAAAAAAAAAAATCTCCAGCGCGCGAGCCTGCGTATTGAAAATTCTAAAGATATGCTCATTTTAAAATTATTTTGCGATACTGCTGTTGCATTGAATTTTACGGTTTAAGTGCGAAGAAGACGATATTTAATAAATAAAGGTAACACAGAAAACGTTAAAAAAACACCCCTTTGGGCGTAATGTAAAATCTGAAAGCTTTTTGTTTTCTTTTTTTTGGGGGGGGGAGTCTTTTTAATCACGAATAAAACTTTCTCATAGAGCGTTCCTTAGCAAGCTAGCAAACGGCTCGGGTTTATTATTAAACTCTTCGAAGAGAAACTCTTTAAAGTGTTTACTGTCTTTAGTTCGCAGATATGGCATCCTGTTAAACCATTTTACACCCAGCATTAATTTAGGATGAAATGATATAATAACAAGTTTGGTGTTACCACTTTCCATAGCTCGTTTTAAATATATCATTTTATGCTCTATATAATAAAATAAATACTATATAATCTTAAATAAATAACCATATCGTGACTTTTCCTCTTAAAATTGTTTCAGGCGTTAAATCTGGAATCAACGTAAGAAGATGGGAGAGCAGTTTATTTTATAATTATATGCTATTTCATTAACTCAATTAATTTGTATTTAATTAAATTTATTAATTACATTACATTAAATTAATTCATTTTTTATGTTTATTTATTTTTCCATTTTATTTATCTATATCCGCATTTATTTCGAAACTTTAACAACAAACTTTTCGAGGTGTTGGGCTGCAATTTGAAATTTTCAGGTTACCATTTTTTTTCTCACCCCGATTTAAAAGCCTTTGACCTTAATCTAAAAAAATAAAAAAATATTTGCACAAATTTAATTAGGAAATGCGGCATTACGCGATGACAAAAGTTTTAACGAAAATAATAATAATAATAATAGTAATACTATATGCGGCACTTATTCAGATTGCATTAATTAGGAAATAAAAATTTCTTTATTTAGTTTCACGCGCATACATATACTTGTGCCTGGTAACACATTAAACCAGAACCAGGTTTTAAAAATTTATTTATTTAGACGTGAATTTTTTTTAGTACTCTAAATAACTGAAATTATAGGAAACTGCTCGTTCAAATTAATAAGACAGCACAGCACATTTTAATCTATTGTGACGAAACTAAAATTCGATCGCACTGACAATCTCATATAACCAATGATTGTTTATTGACTAGCCAACTACAACGGCTTATGCAGCTTCAGTAATTTAAAATCGGCAATGAATTACATTATATTTGATTGAGGATAAAGCCACCTCCACGGCCATTTTTATTGCTGACAGCCAACGAAACAATGAAAGACCCTTACACACTGTAGCACATTACAAATGATTAACCTCAACCATCAGTCTTCTGGAACCGTTTTCATCATTTTCCCCCGTTGGGATCATCATTCATACACTCACCTTCTTTACATACATATATAAACAGGCAGAGACACGAAATTTCTTTCTGGCAGTCAGAAATTAATCATTGTAAAAAAAGTTTAAAAAAAAAAATCCGAATGAAACTACCTGTTGTTAATGGATGCGCAGAAATGGCTTTGACTACCCACAATTCAGGTTACAAAATAATCACATTTCTCTGTCAGCTTATGCGCAAAATAAAGTAAAGGTATCTGCCCTAAGTATTTTTTTATTTCTTAAAATACGCAATGACATATATATTTATTTCTTAAACTCGCCAATGTCTGATCATTGATATTTCAATGATTATCGAATAAGAAAATTAAACTCCTTTTCAAAATACAATTCCGCAAATGTATATAGATGGTTTATTTTTAAGATTTAAAAAAATCATTGAACATTTAATGAAATTTTAAAAAGCAAGTATTCTACCGAACGGAACTGAAATAAGAGAAGCATTTTTATGAATGAAAATGAGAGTTCAGGTCTGCCACCTCTACCAGATTAAGGGGCCCTACTTGGTGACCGAGTGGTCAAGACCACAATGATGGTAGTTCGTGTATTATCCATGTGTATCCTGAATACGAGCTAGTTCCCCTTAAAAAGTCCTTCACAAAGATGATTTCTCAATCCATATATTTTATATTTTAATAAAGCTTTACAGATTCTATATCTACCTTGCTTATTCGCTTATTGGGGGGAGAGAAGATAAAATAGCTAAAACACTAAATTTTATCGAAATTCGACAACTTCTTTTGTCATGAACTCATGACAAAATGAATAAAAATGTTAACACTTTTTGAATGATGTATCTATCCAGTTACTGGCTTGGTTATCTTCGGCTTCGTTCAGATGGTGATATAAATGTCATAACTGGTTTAAGACGAGCTTCGTTGCTAGGTAACCAGACCTTGCTACGTCACAAAAATTGGTATAGGGATTTTGGAATAAATTTCGAAGTTTTCATTTTTATGCCGACTTGGTATAAGAGTCGAGTAATCAGAGCGAACGCCCAAAACCTATTGAGAGGTAAAGCTATACATAACACGCGTGTGCAAAATTTAGCTTCTCTGATTAGCTACGGCTTAGACCCTGTTCCGCAGGTGCGAACCGAAATCTCGCATTTTATGCCTTATGACCAGACAGACGTCTATGACATTTATACCAGCGTCTGAACGAAGTCTTATGATTACCTAACTAAGACAAAGGATGTCTTGGGGGAGGATATGTACGAGAAACGTTCGTATTCACATTACACATGAGGAAAATCACGAGAAGCCCCACGCAGGAAGCCCGATCGATGGGATTTGAACCTAAGCAGAACTAAAATTGTCCAACGGTCTTAACACTCAGTTGCTAGAGGGCTAGTTAATAAGGTCCTATACGGAAAACGAGATCAGCATGCCATAATAGGGAAAGCTCCATAATAACGGCTGGATAAAAAGTATAGATATTCATGTATACATTAAATAGGTATGACACGCAGCAATCCTAAAATCTTAGTCCGAGATAATATTCGAGTATAATATCACATTGGCGATGTATGTTTCCTTAATACAGAAAGAGTAAATTTAGTGATTTACGTGTCTTAGTGCAATTATGCAGGGGGAAATTACGACAGCATGTTTCATGGGAACTACTATAGGCAGTTTTCCCAGCTTCCTTCATACAGATTTATAGGAACAATTCTGTTCCTACAAATTTTGCCGAAACTATTTAAATTGCCGAATTTATTCGCTAATCTCATTTCATATTGCGGAAAAGTAGATATAATTAACGCACCCAGTGTATGAATATATGCGGTCTTTTGGTATCACACAAATTCCTCATATATTAACAGCAAAATTCTAAGATCGGTTATTCAGTTTAATTGTAGAAATTATCCGATGCAGCAGCAATTTCTATAACATCATCGGAAAGAAATTCCATCAGCTGTTATGTGAGGAATTTTTAAATTAAATACCTTTACATTCGCTTTAATATTATATAATTATTCGCAAAAGTATAATTTTAAATAGAGATATCTATGGAGCACGCACATACATGAAAATAAATGATACGGATAACAATGAACACATTCCTTAATTATTCGAAAAAAGTGTTATAAAAATATAATTAATTAACAATTAGATGTTTCATAGGAAATAATTAATTCAGATGAATTCAAATAGTGAGGTAAATAATAATAATTTGGAATCGTATTGCCAGCAAGAAAATATTCCAGACCTTAAGGTAATTCAAACAAGTTGTTATAATAACAACAAGAAGACCTTCAAAAATGAAATTTATTATTGCCCAAATCCACTTAGTGAATAGCTTAGAGCATCTTTACCACCCTTCAAACCCGCTTACTATTAAATCCCACTCACTCAGAAATCACTGATCCGTGAATGCTTAAAGCCGATATTTTGATATTTGCACCCATGAATGTAGTTTTGAAGAAGAGTGCTAGACACGATAAGGATCGGAGTTCGACGAAGAAAGAACTGGACAGTTACTGCTTGACATGCAAAGGCTTTCCTATCTTCTGGAAGGGTGGCGGCTGAGGGGCCCGAAAGAATCACAAAGAATAAGTGCTTATATCTTCAAGGACAACATAAACAGAGGTCTAGAAGGCATTCTGGCAACTCAATATTGATCACCCTTCTTTCAAAATGAGCAAAGCAGATAACACCAAATACAGCAGTAGAAACGCTTGAGTGACTTTTGAAAGAGAAAGTTTCGTTGAAAAACCGTTGCAGCACCTATATGTTTTATCAGTCTAGTGACACAAATTTTCCAGAGGAACAGATTATTACACCATGTTTACAATAGCTCAGAATCGATTAAGCTTCAATACGTAGAAATGCATTATCTTCAGTTTCGCTGAAAACCTGGATATGAGGGCATTGGCAGTTTTTAATACCGAACGAGTTCTATCACCCAATTCAAGGGCATGAATACACAGCGAGGTTTTAGAACTTAATGGATAACACTTCAATTGCTATGCTAATGCAATACATATTCACATCTACGAACGAGTGTTGTAATTAAAAGGAGAAATAAAAATCATTCATATTAAACAATCGAATTAAGTATTTATAAAACGCAGGAAGAAGATAGATAAATCAGCTAATAATTACTGTTCAAACACACGCCACAGTTCAATAAATTATATTTTCAGCTTAAAACTTGTAAAAAAAAATTTTTTTTTTAATATCACTTATATTCATCTTGCAAGCCGTCCAGACGGTATTGTGGTTAGGCGAGCTGACTGCAACACCAAAGGGCTCGGGTTTCAATCCCGAAGAAGGTATGGTTACATCTGTTCGTTCCTTCATAGGAAGCAAACGTGACCCATTTAGTAGGTGCCTCCATAATAAAGTGACCACCGCTTCTGGCCTTAGTAGTAGCCAACGTCTGTGAATGGTTTGGGCTCGCATTGGAAAAAAAAAATATTCATCTTGCACGCCAAATATTCAGAGTAGTTTTACATCTTCAACAATTTTATAATTGCCTCAAATTTACTAATGAAATCGAATTGTTTTTCAGAATAATAGACTTTTGATTTCCATGAATAACAAACAGTACATAGAACGACCACGTTTAAGGGAGAGTATGTTTTCCGTCTTCTAATGAACGAACACCAATACAGAAACAGCCAGGTGGAAATAAGTACCCAAGAAGTCTTTCAAAATATTAGTAAATTATTCAAAATAAGAACTTCACAGCCGAAAATATCTCCAAATTTCTATCATAAAAATGATGCTTCAAGGAAAACGTTTCGAAAATATCTGTGGAACACAGATTGTAAATCTTAATTCGATTCTTCAATAATTTGTAACTATTTCTAATCACTGTTTCTCCGAGAAATATTTGCTGTACCAGTGTCAATTGTGGATATCACTGACGGATGTTACATCAGCTTTGGGAACAAACAGCAGGAAGGATTTGAACGAGATTAGGTTTGATTCGTACACAAACTGGCACTTTTAGCGTTGCCAATTCGTGTACGAAGGAGTCTAAAAATGAAATAAATGTATCTTTTACTGCATACCTCAACTGAAACTAAAGAATGATATAAAAGAAAAATCATTTCGCGTCTTTGTTAAATGTAATCGTAATTCTCTCGCCATGCAACTTTCAAATGAAGCTATATAAGAATGGATAACAAAATAGTAATAACTGAGTTGGTGGAAGCGAGACGACCGAAAACTAACATTGTTTTCCAATTATAATACAATACACCAAATCCAATAATCAAGTTAGCCGTCTAAGTATTTCTTTCTGACGTTTAGGTACTTTTCTTACAGATCTGCCAAAGCCTAAATCGCAAGGTCAAACTAACGTGGTTGTAACGAGGAGAAAACGATTAAGCGGTCCACATATCGTTGCGGAATTTCTTTGTTTAGAGTTGGTTTAGATAGGGGAAATGTAATAATCCTTTGGAAGAACAATTTGAAGGATGAGAACATGCTTCAAGGAATTCATGCAAAGTATTTTTTGTAGACAATACAACGCAATGCAGGCAGCTTGTGTTCCTGATGACTTCTCACAGTTCTGCACAATAATGGTCAGCAGTCTAACCTTTTCGGAGAATGATATGACTCTTTTCGGTCAGGTGACGAAGTCACGAAGACAGGTACCAGGGCTTAGTCCTACCCTGTACAGAACGTGTGAACAATGTGTCATATCTTTTTTTTAGCATAGCCATAAGGATGACTTTCCAGCCTCAACAGAAGATGCTGCTTCTAATGCAAACAACTACATAAACGGCAGCACTTCCTTGTGAGAGTAAGGTAGCTATAGACATTACCCTGCAGGTTCAGAATTACTGTACTACGTGCTAATCATACTACAATTTTTTACAACACCCCTTTTTTTTTCTCACATAGGTTGAATGCAATGTAATTACATTTATTCATAGCATGAACCATTCTGTAACTTTACATGTCACTGACAGATATTAGAAATAGTGATTTTTTTTTAAACAACGATGTATTTTTTGAGGAGTCTTTTTACAAAAATTTCATCATTACTGTTCATATAGAAAATATCTTTCATTTAGTTGTTTTACTCAAATCTTCCTACTGAGTGAGATTATGAAATTTTCAATGCTTCATTGCATATTTTTATATCGATTTTAGTAACTCCCGATTTAAGAAATTCTAACGTCCATCTCGAATGATCCATATTTGACTGTATTTCTATTAATGGCAAACGAGATCCGTACACCCAATTACGTTATCAAGAAACCTCGTAAAATCTGTCCGAGTTTCACAGCGTGTTCGAGATCCATAAGGGTTGCCAGATATGTAGGAACGGAAGGGGACTGATGCTAGTACAAGAGAGAGGTCAATAGAGCAGACAAGGTCTGGGAATGAGGGAGCGGGACTATCCAGTATAAAAATATCGTATTTACTCAAATATTTCTCTTGCTTGTAATTTTTTTCCCCTTTTTAGCATTTTCAACGTAAAGTTTAGAAACTTCTGCTGCATGGGAACAACGTAAAAACTGTCCACAAAGAAAAATTATCAAGGGGGGAAAAAAAAAAGTTAGTATTTTTTACAGACTTTTTGAAATACAGAAAAGAATCCATATTTATATAATCGTGTTTTACAGTATCCCATGATTTTTAATTAAAACTTTTCCTTCAGAAATTAATTACAAAGCATAATCTTCCGCTTTCGATTATCAGATTATCAGGCGACGCAAATAAACACGACAGCAGCCAACCCAAAGTACATATTCTTTGGCCAACCCACAGTGCACTGACTTCAGATGGAAGCAAAATGCTAGAAAGAAATGCGGAATTTTAGGTTTCAGCCATACATAACTACGAGTAGGTTTTCACTAATTGTTCCAAAATTATCAAATTTAAGAAAACTAGATATATTTTTTAAAAATCCTTTACAATTTTATGGAAAATTAAGAGAAATAACGACAGGCAATGAAATTACATTGATTTACATTTTGAATAGCGCTGCATCCCCACTCTGTTTCTAAATGATATTTACGTTTTACGAACCTGCAGCTTTTGCGCATTTCGTCTTAGTTTTTAAACTTTGTTCTCATAGTCCTTTTAGAAATTTCTTCTGAGTTAAAAAAAAATAAGTACATATATTTCAAACACCTATAACTAAACACTCGTTTGAAAAGAAGGTAACGTTTTCTTTTCATAAATGATTGGTAAAGCATTTGTTTTAACTATTATCCACAGTAGAAGTATTTATTTTGCATGAATTAACTGTATTATTTGAGTAAGGAGGTTACGGCAACGGATACGAGTGTTATCCGACTAAAGGAAGGGATACCTTCATGGAGGATTTTTAAGGAAAAAATTTGTAGCCACATTACATACAGGAAAAGGCATAAAAATCCCATACATTTGAACCCGGGTCGAATTACCAATGTTTAGTGATGTTACTGGCGGTCTATTTTGCATTTAGAAAGAGTACAGTTTTTTTAACAAAAATAGTAATTGTTCTAGAATTATGACCAAATAAGCTTCAGAGATATTTTATGTGCAGATATAATTATGAATTTGAATAAAGCTTAGAACTTCGTTTATAACAGCTATAATTCATCGGTATATTCGAGCAATCTCTAACATTTGAACTGTAGATAGAAACTTACATAAAAATCTTTACAAATTTGAAATATCTAAATTAAATATAAGTAATTTTATACATGTTTCCCGCAGCTGATAGAATAGCACGTTGCTTGCATGCTTACAGCTTATGTTATACCAGTAAGCCTCCGATTCTCTAATGAATGGAATTAGCAAACGTGTGAACTCGCCACGGTATGAACTGCATGGGAATGAGAATGAGAGACTTAAAAAGTAAAGAGTAAATCCAACTTTAAAGTTGCATATACATTTTGAGACGAAGATAAAACGATACGGTTAAACGAAGATTAAATAATAAATAAATAATGTTATTAAAAATTAAATAAAAGTGGGTCCATTATTTTACTGTTTATTTTATAACAAAACTCAGACTTCCCGCAACAACGAACAGTAAAGTTAACAAAATAAATCAGTTCATGAAATAAATTAAGAACTTCACTATACACAAAGTTTCGAGTAAAAACATTTTTAAATTTTAATAAACATTAATCAGCTGAGTGTGTCCCCGCCACACATATCCCCCCCCTCTTTACCACCTGGGAGTATAAGTTAGTGAGTGCGACAGAAAGTAATGACCAAGTAATATCAAAACAGGAAAAGTTACCACTCAACATGTAGAATCATTCAGGAGAAAACGATTAAGCGGTCCACATATCGTTGCAGAATTTCTTTGTTTAGAGTCCGAAATGTTTTATTTCGAACCAGCTGACGTGAAAAATGCGCAACGCCCTCGCTGAACCTTGACTTATAATTGTCCACCAGCTTTTAGTTCTGATGCCACTTTAAAGTCTCTAGAATTTTTACAATGAGATAACGTGGGGAAATATGCAAGAGATTCGAACTACCTCGCTGAGATACGAACTACGGACGTGCTTCCAATTACAACACGAAGGCACGCGGTAAGGAGGGAGAAAATACCTCACTCCAGACGTACCATAATTTTCTATTTCAATCCCCATCTCTATACATCATATATGCAAGTGAGAAGAGCTATTTCTCGTTATTAAATAATAACATAAATAATGTTTTTTCCCCTTCAAGTTATATATTTCACACTGGAAAGGCGAAAATTAAAATTAAGTTCATGGCCGCTTTTACGAGTGTTTCAGTAATCTACGTAATCAAGCTGCAAGCTTTTGTGAGCACCATCTTTAATGGAAACTTGTTGTAAATCATTATTTATTGGAAATTTGTTAGACCTTTATTGCAAAGACTTCCGAATCGTCAACCTTTATTAATATATTTTTTAACTTATGATATACTTCACTACAAAATCAAGATCTAAGCGATTTTTAAATAATTAAATTTCAGGGGTAAAGCAATGCCACACAAAATGTAGTATAAAATTTGTATGATTCATGCAATTAGTTTTTAACATTAAAGTAATGACGTAAAAAAAAACTTAAGATCAAGGTGCAGTAACAGCTATTTAATTGCAATAACTATAAAACATTAGCTCAAAAGACTATATAACCCTAAAAAACCCTCCCAAGTCTTAACATAAACAGCTGCTGGTAAGAAACGATTCCAGTGATGCTTCCGATAAGGTACATCCCGCATACACGCATACACCTGCCGAAAAATAGCCCGCATAACATATGCAGTTCCGAACGAAACGTAAGCGAATATCAATTCTATAATAGAACAGATACACCTCCTATCATACGGTAGATATGTTCCTAGAAGAATACCGTGCTGTGTGAAACCGTATTGTATTTTGTTCCGAAAATTTAAAGAACAAAACATTTTTTTTAATGGTTCCCTCTTTTGCCTCATTTAATTTAAGAGTTTTTGCAACATCGGATGCCATGCCTAATTTGTATTTTCATCTACAAAGAAATAAATTTTCTTCTAAAAGTTGTTTTCTTACTTTCAGACATAATTTGGGACTGAGATATAATTTCGCGATAATTACTCCTAGAAACGACAAAACTAATTAGTAACACATACCATAAAAAGTTTTTTCCAAAACCATAATTAGGTAATTAATGCAGTTTACCAAATGAACATTTGAAGTACAAGATACTGGAACAGGTTGTTACACACGATGGCATAGTACGTAACTTAAGTTTGTACCTATTTCGAATAAAAGCGTGTTATCGAACTATATAAATATTATAAGAGAGTTGACGCAAATTCATTAGCATGCTAGAATGAAACCGTGTTGCCATGCTGCACCAGGGTTTCCGCTATTTTCGTATGGTGTAAGAACGATTTATTCTAAGATTATTTTCTAAGATTGTGTAAAATTTTTTTCTTAAAGAAAGTAATATCTACCCCTGCTCTTAGTTTCAATTTCACTTTTGTTCACAAGAAGGAAGGAAATACGACAAATAAAGAAACAACTGAGATGAAGAATCTTTTGAAGCACCCGAGGTTCGGAGTTAAAACAAATCCCTGCAAAGATCAACTATCTTAACCCAATTCAAACTGCGCCAGCTGCCCTTTCGTAATCTAATCAGCATTTCAAGTTCTCAACAAACACTTTCAACGTACCCATGAGAAAAGAACAAAGTACATCATTTAACAGATAAATATAGTATAGGAATACATAAGGTCAACGAACCTGTTCTGTCTGCGTGGACAGAAACCTACTCAGTAAAATTCAGCCTACACAACATAACAAACGATCGACACAAATAACAGTGACCTATTAACGCTAGATCGTGATTAACACTCATCATTTATTATCTGAATAGACTTGTTATACAGATAGAGATTGAGCTGTCGCTTTCAGTCAGCTTGGAAAGGGGGAGGCAAATACACATTAAATTTACACATCAAACTGTAAAACAGCAATATATTTCTGAGTTTCCGTAACGATTCTCATATAAAATGCGGATATGCTGGTTTTACAAAGATAACTGTAGCAATTAATTGAGAATTTAAAAAAAAAAAAAATACAAAACTCCTGAGACAGTGATCGTCTTGCTAAATCTAACTATACAGCGCTCCCTTTCAATTTTATATTTTTACAGTACATTTCTAAAAAAATGCTTGATCAAAAATTCTTTTCTAATTTACATATAATAAATACTGAGATACTGTATGCTTCGAACTATAATTCGAATATTTTCGAACCTATAACGTTAGCACTACTTGCTACAGCGCAGACATTCTTTTTCTTGCATCGACCACTTTTAAAAGAATGGTTTTCTTCAATGAACCCCTCACATTTTTCTGTATAATATACAACACACAACATAATCATGATACAAATAAATAACCTGAGGAAGGTAAAGGTAACGACTATGAAAAGGTAACGTTATTAGACTAAGAATATGAATAAGTTTAAAAAAATGGTTTGTCATATTGCTTTCATTAAATTTTTGTATTATTATTATTTTTTATTTCACAAATATAAACAAGTTTTCAGAAACAAAATCAGAGATTCTAAGTGCACAAAAGTTCGATTTTAATTAATGTGGAAGCTTGATGTGTTAATGCAATTTTTTAACATTTGGCATAAATTTGCTTAATTCTTAAAAGCACCTTGTTCAAAAATATTCAAGCAGTTTCTTGTTTTCGGTCGTAATTATTGATCTGACTAAAGCCTGCTTCCACAAAATAAGAAGAAGGGGAAATTCAATTACATTGTTTGGCAACAATTTTTATGTTAGGTATTTCTCTCGGATGACTTTTAAATTCTAAAGCGTACAAGACCTGTGCTTGAACATCCTCCTTCAATCCTATCAAGTCTTCTTGCAACACAATAACTAGATGAGATACATCGTAGTTCCATCATCAGCTGTGCTAGCATATTTAAATTTTCATTTTCTTAGAAGCAAGCATTATGCATATTCGGCTGTCGACTTCCAGTTGACACCTTAATCATAATAGCCAGCCTTTAAAATTTCATGGATCCCCAGGGATCAATACCGACTCCTTTGGGAATCCCTTCTATTGCGCGTTTAAAACGAAGAACATGAGGCCTATCTACTTAAATAGCTTCATGGATTTCTCTGTCTTAGCTCGCGTCACACACAGGGAACCCAACAAAACGCCCATGTAGTCAACCCGTCTACCAAGAGTCAAACCGCTAACTACTAAGCAAATTTCTGTAGTTTTAACTACTTGGCTACAAATGGATCTATTGTTCATGGGCAAAAACTATAAAGAAATCTACTGAGTTGTCAGAAATGAAACGGCTGACGCATGGTACGACGAATTGTAAAGAAAGCGATAGCTGCGGTTTATTCAAAATTTTCACAGTGACGAAACATTTGTACTGTTGGCGATGAAATAATAGCGCCTGTAGCAAACATGTAATACCCAGAATTGATGAAACAAAGTGAACCACCACAACAACCAATCTCAGGACCGTTTTACTTCATAAGTATTGCGCAATTTTGCAAAGAACTTCAACCAAAAAGTATTAACAAAACTTACACTGGAAGAACCGATGGCAAAAAAATTACCCGGCATTGCTTCGCAGACTTAGGTAAGAAAATATGAATACATACAATGCGTCCTATGCCATTGCTCTTCCTAGTTGCTTTCATCACCTTAATAATAAGTAAGGAAATTTGACATGTGAGACCAAGCTTGTTTCTTGTGTCCCCTGTCTCTACATTGCAGGACAATTCAAAGTGTGTTTTTCCTTTCCTGAACAAAAGCAGATGGTACAGACTTACTCGCTATATTGTGAGTATTAACGAAAATAGGTTTTTTTTTATTACAATAGTAGATGTTCCATTCAATGGTTGAGGGCTGTCGCTTGGTAAGAAAGTTAACGTTAACGAATGGTCCTCTTCTGGTATTATTTACTGTTGACTTTTTTCAAACTATATCAAAAGTACTAAGAACTGTGCATTAAGGAGCTAGTACTAATAAATGGACATTTATTTAGTCTTGCTTCAAGACTACCCAGGTCTGTTAAAAAATTGAAAGTAACGCAAAAAGCATCGTGTTTGGATTTCGAAACGTGTTCCATCCTCCTTATCAACCGAATCCTTCGCCAATAGTATACAATATTCCTGGCACTTAAACTGTTTCCTAACAGATAAAAGCTTTCCGAGTGAGTCATCAAGCGGTTAAATATTTCGTCTTGAGAAAACTTTTTTTCCCCCAAGACTTCGGAGTTTTTCAAAATGTGAAGTAATGAACCTATCGTCACGGCAGCAACAGCGCACAGATAAAGCTGGCAAATTAATTTGAATAAATAGATGTACTGCTTTCTCTTTTTGTTTCCTTTTTCAAGCATTCATGGATTAGAATATTTAATTAAGGAAAAGCACACGAGGGTTGCTCACCCAAGTTCTACGCTCATTTTGACTTAGAGCACCCAAAGATTGTATGGAATCCAAGAGTTTCATACCCACAGAACGAAAATTCTCCAATTAATATTCTTTATCACAGTACTCTTTCTCTACTTCCAGCCGTACACAGAAACGTTAAGAAGCTTTTACAACCTTAGGAGACTTTACACAGTGATAACTCCTAAACTTATGATGTTAATATCAGTACTCATGTGGCCAATTTTACTTTGCCCAAAGCCCTTATAACACCATGATGTAACCGATTTAACTAATTGAATCAAAACTTCATCTCATATTGCTGGCAGTCGATATTTCTCTGAATTGTTTCCACAGAAAAAATATACCTGTTTGGATTTGCAACTGCAATTTGAAAAACTGAAATTAATGCAATCCCTATTAGTATCAGATAATTAACAAATATATCTTAATAGTAGTAGCTAAGTTGCAATGGTCCGATAACAACAACAACAACAAAAACAGCAACAACACTTGTAACTTCCGGGCAGAGCCGTTCCATTAAAAGAATTTACTATCACCGTTTTAAAAGCGTTTTCCTTTTTTCAGCAGCTAAGCACAGAAATTTTGTCTTCATTTTCGAGTGATTGCACAAAACAAAAGAAGGCCAAATCAATTTCATTACTCCTTTTCCAGAAAATAACAATGATCATTCACACAGAGAAGTGTAACCAAGCCTAAAATATAAAAATAAAAATTTTGTCCTAATCACAGGGTATCCCCCATGCAACTGCTTTCTTGAGCAGAAAAATAATTACTCAGCCGTTCCGTTGTAAAGTACTTGTTTTTAAACCTGCCTTACAACTTGGGGGGGGGGGAGGAAGGAAAAAAAAGAGTTCAAAAAAAAATTTACCATTTAAAAATAAATTTCTACTTTTAACGAGGATTTATTTTCAACGAAAGACAAGAGCCTGTTAGAACACTTCTTTGTTCTATTAAAACAGAGGAGTAAATACTTTCTTTTAAAAATCAGATTATATTACAGTGCCCCGTTTCTTTCTTTGAAAATAATCGGTAAATGATTGGAGTAATTCCAAAAGTTCGCTAAAATATATAGTTCATTTAATGTTGTTAACAGGACGTCCTATTTCTAAAAATAATTAATGCCTGGAGATTTATCACATACAAAACGAAAATATCGTAAATGAGCTTCATCCGAATGTGTGGCAGGATTATGGATAACATTTTAGAGACTGCAGCAAATGCATAGTAGGCAAGCCAATGAAATTACTCTTTTTTTACTTCCTTGTACGAAGTAAAAAGCAACTATTGTAATCGCGAAAAATTTCAACGAAAATATCCATTTTGACCGCTATCGAATGCAATTTAACGATGTTTTTGGGTGACTTCTGTACCTAAGAAAAGAATAAAGGACTCTTTTTACCTCAATTATAAAACTGATTTAAAATGGATTCTGAACGATTTTTTCGTGGCGTCTGTACGTACGTACGTACGTATGTATGTATTTCGCATAACTCAAAAACGAGTAGTCTCAAAACGTTGAAATTTTGCATATAGGACTGCTATAACATGTAGATGTGCACCTCCTATTTTGGTTGCAATCGGCCGTACCAAAAGTATATAAACATATGTATATCTACTCTGTTACTCGGCTCAGTGAGCTCAATTTTTTTATTCTTATATGTTGGTAAAGTCTGTATTTTTTGCTTTAAAAAATGATTGAACTGTGTTGTTCTTATCTTCCGGTTAAGCTTTTTATGCCTTTAGTAAATCTGCATGCAAGCATTATAGAATTATCAAAAATTTAAAAGTTCTTTAAGTGCGGCTAAGCCTAATCATTTTTTCCATGGAAGCCATATTTGTTTACATTTGAAACTTAGGCGAATAGTGGATTTGTTGCTTATCTAGAGGTACTAAGTTTCCCAACAACAAAAATAACGCCTTCTTTTATTATTGCGAATTAAATCATGCTTAATCTATTCTGGAATTTATTCGAGAGAATAAGTGTTTAAGATACACTTCGTAATTTTTAATATAGATATTTTGAGCTTTTAAACATGTCTGCCTTGTTGCGAAATGACAACTGAATTAATTGAATGAGAAATACTGAATTGTCTGTGAAAAACTTTTTTGTTTGTTTGTTTGTTTGTTTAATTTCTTGTGTATATCGTTTTAGGTTTATCACAGTATTTGAATAGACCATGTCGCAACGACTAGATAATTCTTCAGATGATATACATAATTTTTGTGCATTCCGAGTTATAAAATGAATGAGATGTAACGCTGTTAAGTGAACCTAGCGGCAGAGTGTCGCTATGGTAAACAAATATAGTGAACTTTAAGGAGTGCATTTATTCTATTGTAGTTTATGCGCTATCGACGAAGTAGATTTAATTCAATTCAATAAGTTTAATGAAATGCAAAATGCGTATAATTTACTATTACGTGCAAGGAAGTCATGTGGTGTATATATATTTTTTTCTTTGAATTTACATACGACAATGACAGCATCAAAATAAATGACTATACATTCTGATGTCGTTTGTAAAGGTTATTATGGCATTAGGTCTCTTATGATGTGACACCTGCACACATGGCAGTTCCGTACAAGTGGCATTTTGCGCATATCGTCCCTGCGGGAACGTGAAATTTTCTAATAGGTATAACCAGATACGGACAATAAGTGACACTTTTGCACAGCCTGTCAGAAACAATCAGTCAGCCTTATGATTTATTGACATACTATTTCAAGTAATGT
>KK115173.1:274242-285482 GCA_000611955.2 Stegodyphus mimosarum
ACGATTTATGAGTATTTCTTGCGTATTATTAATTTATCTCCTTCCAGTTCTTTTTAAAACACTTACATAAAATGAATTTTACACTTACTGAAAGATCTAAAGCCAAACCATGCACAATCTATATCGGTATCGGCAGTTTTGTGTTAATGCGCAAATTTAAAGTGACTATGCAGAGATTTAGTAAAAGAAAAACTGAAAGATACAAAGGGTGGATGACGACATAAAACGAAGTTCTGAAAATTTCAGAACATACGTGTTAAGTATTTTGGAGGATATTTTGAAATTTTAAATATAGATACTGATAATATTTAAATATAGAAACCTGACTCCTTAAGATACTTCTCCTTCTTTGCGCATTAACACAAACTTACTATAAACATTTTGTTAAAATCCATATTTGTGCAGTCCAGTAGATTAAAATTTTGTAAAGCAAATTTTAGAGTCGCTATTCAAGTTATTGAAAGATAATCAAGAAGATGTAGTTTTGTGAAGAACTGCCGCTAAACTATACAGACTACTAGTACCCATCCAGCAATTAATGTTTCTTGTGCGTAAGTGTTCCTGATTTTCGATTTGTGCGCAAATACCATTAACCCCTTAAGACCTTACGAAACCTCCTACAGGTATGCTTTGTTTATCGTTTAAGCCAACGAGACATGGACCTAGGACCCCAGATTTTAAGAGACCGTATGATTATTCTATAGTAAAGGAAAAAGTGCAAAGCTTTTCTTCCGTTATTTTTATTATTATTATTTTTTTTAATTAAAAAAAATCTTAGAAAGAGGACGCCAAAGAAAGCCGCGTCAGCTGCTTTCATTAAGCCCTGATGCTACACCAACTTGCAAGATTTAGAATTTGTTGCACATTTCTTGAAGCATCTCGACTAGATAATTCCTGCAGCATATATAAAACAAAATAATCCCCACAAACGCATGAAAACCAATCGATGTGCAAATACTGGTGTGAGATAATTACAAATCTGTTCTCATGATGAGACATCCGAATGAATAACTGTTACCTCAAAAGTGGTATTTCCTAACTATTTGATGAGTAATATAAAAACACCTGGTGGAAATATACGTAAATCAGTGGAAACAGAGACAAGATTCAAACAGGTGAGATTAGAACAAAGATCACTTGCCGTTCTAGTGTCTCTTTCGATTCTCAGAGAAAAAGGTGTTCTGTCATCTACAAACAATGAAGAAAATCTCTATTATGCGTTGCATTTCCTTACTAGACATCGAAATCATATGCTTTATCAGTAAATTTCTAGTTGCAGATGATAAAAAGAGGTATGTTTAGACATATTTTAAATCCGAAATAATAACCGTGAGATACGCAGTCTGAACGCCTACCCCCCCCCACGGAAAAAAATAAGCAAGAAAGAAAAAGAAAAATATATATTGAATCCATTTGCTAAAAACTGAAATCCCGATAAATAAAATCCAGAATGAATAAACCTTATATAAAATTATAATCTGAGCTAATAACAGAATTTAAAACTTAATTATGAATCTTATCCGTTTTTAGATATATGCTTGTACTCTTATAATGTGGATGATGTATGCAATCAAATAAACGATTCCTTGGCTAACGATGCAAAATCTGTCTCATCCTTAAGTAGATGGGCAAATTAGCCAAGCAAGTTACATTTCTAATCTAAACCGACACTGTTTTCGAAACCTTAACGACAGTTATTAAGCTTAAGAAGCTAACTCTTCCAAGAAAGGAATAAGTTCGAATCAAAATTACTTTTAAATTCAGTAAGAAGAATACTTCATTAATAACTTGAAATTTTAATGAGGCTTTCAGAGGTTCTGCTTTGATTGAAACGCCTGAGTAATCAAGTGGAAGAAATTAAGTATTGATATTTCTGCTTCTTTAATCTAGACCTGCATTACAGCTGATTTACTCAATTAAAAAAATTACAAAAATAACCGATAGAATTATTAAAACAAACAGATAAATCCTCTGTTTCTTCGCTGAAAACGAACTGGTAATTTTTGGACGGATACTATGTTTGCTCCTCTACCACTTAAAATGCGCATCGCAGTAGCTTGGTTAACGGGGGTAGAGAGGGCATAAAAATGAATAACATTTATAAAATTGTAGAGTCATTAGGTTATTCTGAAGCAGGTGACGTGAAAAATATGCGATGCTCTTGCCGGGACTCGAACTCCGAACCTCTCGAATACCCGTCTAGCATGCTTCCACTACACCACGAAGGTATGCGAAAGGGAGGGAGAAAAGAGCTCATAAGATATGTCGGGAGGTTGTAGGAACTAAAATGGCGAAATAAGGCATACAGTAACTTCTAGCACAGGAGAAATGGGTTCTTTGGACATGATTGACTTAAATCAAAATCAGCTATATGACGACTTAATGATGTATTTTTCATGTTTTCATATACTTTACGGGCCGAACTTCGGCAAACTGATACCAATATTCGAATGATAACATTAACCATTATCACATTATGCGGCGTCTACTGTATATTAGATTTATAGCTTTTCTATCACTCCCATGTATCCCGTGAGTATAATCGCGGAAAGAATTTAGTTTATCACCTTCAGCGACTGGCTAAGCCGAATGTTTGATTATAGATAACGATTCATTTGCACAAAATTTTCGCCGATTTTCCGTGATTATAATGTAAATAAAAGACAATTTCGCTTTAGCAATTCTTCATAAAGGTACCACTTACACTAAGTAGGCAACCATTAAATATTCTGACAAAATAATTAATTAATCAATCACCGCACAGCTGACTGAATGGAATTCGCAGCAAAGTTCTTAAATTCGCAGATCTGTTCTTGAAATCATTTGCTTCTGCTTTTTACTCATTTAAGGTATGCATTTACACTTTTTCCCATCGCTGAATTATTCAAACCAATCGAACTCAGTTCTGCTCTTCTAATAGAGCTAATTTACCAAATTTAATTACTAATTACTAAATTTACCATTTACAAACAGGCGCAAAACTAAGCCTAAGGAAGATTCTAAAGCCAAATATCCTGGGTATTCTTAAATTTTTAAAAGCATTTTTCTGTTCTTTTCCCCCTGAAGACATTAAAAAGAATGATCCTTCTATATCAGTTCATTTAAAATAATTCTGCTTCTAAAATTTATTCAATTTAGAAAAGAAATTCATTTTCTTTGATTATGTAATATAACGAAACGACCCTTCTCGACTTATGCGCATGATTAAGGTTCTTCCAAAATTGCAGTATAAAAGTATTATCAAAAGCCAGTGTCATAACAATAATAATGATATATTTGTCCACATTTAGAGAATTAATTACACTCAAATTTATATATTTTGCTTGTTTAACTGCTGCCTACTCTTTTGATATAACTAACAAAACATTTAAATATTCCAGACTTCATACAGATTAACATTTTTTAAATTTTGTAACATTATCCTATCAAAGAATGCGAGCAAAAAGAAGAGAGAACACGACGTTCTAGAAGAAGACAGATAACCTAACCCAAGCAGGCGTCCGTTACGTTAATGTGTTTGACATTTGACAGTTCTTGGACGATTTTCAAATTCCAGAAGCATTTGGCAAACATTCAGTACTTTTTTCCTCCTAAAGAAGCACTCCATTTTCGTATTCTCCTGAAATTTTATGGTTGTTTACGGCACCAGTTTGTTTCATTTTGTAATATTTCGAATGCCTCTACAGCCGTAATTTTTTTCTCTTAGTCAGTTGGCAGCAAAGCAAAATTCGAAAGCAATTTTTCTTCCCAAAAAGCGAAATACAGTTCTGTCCCTTAATTCAAGCACAGACGATAAATCAGTCCACAGAAAGCCGCAAAAGGTATATCCACAACACACAAAAATAAAAAATAAAATAAAATAAAAACGGGGTATCTGCAAATAAAAAATAAAATAAAATAAAAAGGGGAATCTGCAAATAAATTAATTAAACTGAAGTAAGGAATAAATCTGATATGTAACTGTAACAACATCGTGTTGATGGCTATGATATACTAAGAGTATATACTATAATAAAGAGTTAAAATAAATTTTTCAGCTCAGATGCGTTCCAAAGTGAGCTATCATTCAAACAATCTTATTTATCATATTGTCGCCATCGAAAAGTATCGATATGAAATTGAGGAGTATAGAATGATCCAAAAGTTCATAAAACACTTTCAAAAGCAGCATATCTGTGCATTTACTAAACACATTAATATAATTAGAACAGAAATTCATAAATTATACGGCGACACTGCAAAAGAATTTTTTTTAAATTGCGTTGTAAAATTCTATATATATTTTTACAGTATTTAACAATATCATTTTTAATTGATTTTTTTTCCCATTAGAAACTGCAGCTTTTGCAAAAGAACTCAAATGCTGAGTGTCGCAGTCATCGTTATCCACCTCTGCCTAAAAAGAAGGAAGGGCATGGATGAAACGACACACTTCTGCAGGGATAATTACTATATACGAGCACGTAACTCGTTGGAAAAACAATTCCAACATTAATAATTTCCTACCATATATGCAGTGTTATCTCGGTATACGTATTAATCCGTTCCAGATCTTTGGGCGTATACCAAATGAGCTTTTGCAATAGGGTAAAATAATTAATCCATTCTTAGAAACAAATTCCCCCTTTATTATCATAACACTGTTTAATACTAAAATAAAAAAGCAGTGGGTGAAACATAAACTTTACATAAATAAAGCCATGCACATCCTACTTTACATAAGTATATTTTTCTGCTGTCCACATCAACAGCAATTTTTCAACATGCTGCAAAGTTTCTGATTTTTGTCTGGTAATCGATTTCACTCTTTTCACAACATTAGCAGATTTAATAGCATGTATGTTTTTAACAATTGTAGACAACATGGTATTCGGCATAAGGAAAGCAACAGCCAAGTTCCGGATACGTATGGTAGTTCCATATTTTTCAGCAACCTCTTTATTCACCTCCACTGCGATTCTAACGGTATTAACGATTCGTTGCTTGACTCTTTTCAACAACTAAAAGCTCTAAAGCTCTTTCTAAAGCTCATTGTTAATGAATTGACAAAACATTTACGAGAAGACACAAAAAGCCATTTGAAAATCCAGACTGTTTACTGAATAGTAGCAACAGGCATAGTGATGCTCATAGACTGTCATAGCAATACCTCGAAAGAGGTGAACAAATATAGAGGCAGCAGTCATGACTCATGAATTCGAGTCGTATTCCAAATAAATGTCGCATACCAAGCAAAATTTTCGCTTCCGAACTGGACATATACGTATTTCAAAGCGGACGTATACCGAGGTACCACTGTATAATGTTTACCAAGAAGGTTTCATGTTTCAGAGACTGAAAATAGTTACAAGGTGTTCAATGTTTCTCTAAATTATAAAGGTGCACTGAAAAAAAAAAAAAAGAAATGAGAAACCGAAAGAGAGAAAATTACATTGACTATAACAAATGATAACTAAGATTTTATTTAAGCAGAAACGTTTCAGCGATTCAACATTATCGCGTTTTCAACTGCAACAGTGCTGAATTGGTGAATGCTGAATTGTTGAAATAGTTGGTTTTTCCATGATTTTTACTTAGCAAGCCATTCTTTCCCAAAAACTTTAATTTAGAAAGTTTATAGAAATGATATTTTATAAAAGAGCGCGCGATGGCTGGCACTCGCAAAGTTTCAAATTCCTTTATCATGGAGTTTCTTAACTCCATTACAAACTTCTATGTTAGTAGTATGCAGCGGAATGTTTTGATAGCCCATATCATTCTGTGTGTATGCTATATTTAAGTTTCAAATCTTAGCCTTGGACCTTCATCAAACTCTCAGCGGAATGTGGTGAAATTTCTGACAGCCCACATATTCTTGCAATCATCTGAATCACGTGTTGTTCGAGTTTCATATTCCTTGTCCATGTGATTTTAGAGAGAATCTCGACAAAACACCCAGAATTGAATGTGTGTGATGTCATCAGACAGCGTCTTTTAAATTGCCAGTGAGGATACTGATTTCTAATAGCTATGACTTCAACCCCATATCAAAAAAATCACACAGATCTAGAGATTACAGCAGTAACGGTTTTAGGATAGAACGAGATATTGCGACTGCCTAAGGCGCCAGTTGCAGAGGGATGCTGCACCGCATAATCAAGTCTTTTTGAGAACACTAACAAGCATTGTAGGGTTGCTATTGCATCTGGAAACTAGCGTTTAAAGTCCTAGACACCATATTAGACAAATAGTGAGTTATCGCTACGTCTCAACAATTCACAAATCTGGAAGATTTAAAATACTCTTTTCATTTTAGTCGAAAATTGAACAATAAGGCACAACTTGTGCTGCAGACGAACCACCACTTGTGGCTATGTAAATTAAGCAAACAACAAACAATTAAATTCAAATGCGGGTAACGTGGTTTAGGACTACACATTCAACAAAACAAGAAATTAGCTTATTCTCTTTTCGAACCGGCGCGTAAATTTAAAGCACCGGCTAGAGGGAATTCCAAAGCCGGAATATCGCTTTTAAATATAGCTGCCGAAAAACTAACAGCAGAAAGGGAGTGCCAAAAGCTCTCCCTTTCTAAGATTCAAAACCCTTAGCTTAGATATAATCAACGATAATTTGCATCTCGGTGAAGAAATTCGGAAAGAAGAAGTTATAGTAAAAATCAAAATCATAATAACTGGTTAATTAAGATAAGAACCCTACAGCCTTTTTTGAGAAACGTTCTACCATGGTTTCGCTACTTTTGGTTTTCAGAGTAGGGCGCTGAAAAAATTACTCCCGAAGGCTCCAAACACAGGCCTTGAATTACTCCATCTGACAATTTAGCACTCATTTAATCTAAAAGCTGAGAGTTACGAGTTAATTTAACAAAGAAGTACGATGAAGTATCCATTTCAGCATGAGGTTGCAAAAAATTCAATGCTTGCCCTTTTCCCTTACCTTCTGTTTTGCAACATCAGAGTAACCCCGATTTCGAAGTGACAATTTAAAAGCGCAGATATAGATTCAGAGTTGTTAGGTACAAAATAACGTCTAGTGGTTGTAATTAAAAAATTTACAAAATAAAAATTCTTTTGTATTCTTGCTCCGAAAATTTTATATTTTTCTGCAAGAACTGAGAAACCATATATTGTAAATTCACCGATGCTGAGTTTCGGATTATCTGCTTTTAATGGATCACTTTGTTAACTTTACAATCTAGATGAAAAAAAGGCAACAATTTTGTAAAGATATAATAAATATTTTATGCAGGAAAAAATGGCAACTGTTCTGCCCAAAATCGCAACTATCCTGCGTATTAGACAGATCACAATTGCTTTTACGAAGATGTTTCGAATGTTAAAACCAATTTATCAAAGCACGTAATTTAAAAAATTTTTTCAGTTTCTCCTAACAAAATAACAGCATCAAAAACTTATCAAGACCCCAAACAAGTTAACAGCTGCTATCTTAAAACGGAGACATTTTCCAACGATTTCGCCACACAGTGCAAAAATAACAAACAAAGTTCTTTGGTGAGCGTTTCTACCAACAAATCGACGTCCACCAGTTTATTTTAATAAAACGTCAACTTCAAATAACTTTCCAGCCTATATTTTCTAAATTAAATGAAAGCGAGAAAAACATTTAAGCTTCTTTAATTCTAATGGATAAAGAGACATTTGCCAGCAAATTTCTGAACAAAAGCCAAATAACACATTTCTAGCATACAAATAAAACTGAATACAAGCTTAAAGAAGATGAGGAAATCATAGCTGAAAAAGTTATTAAAATAAACGCCCTGTTAGTAAATTTTATTTAAATATATTAATTTGATCTACAGTACGAAACAGAAATTAAATTAAGTCAAAAATTACCTCAATGTTTTTAAACAAAATAAATTTAACTTAAAAAAGTCACTAAAATACGTTTCGTTACATGCTGCCATAACAAAAATACTGAATACAGATAGGCATCTTCACAGTAGACGAAGACGTCATTAGAAAAGAAAAAGAGAAAAAATAGGTGTGGCATGGCTGCCTCAGCTGATTAATGTTAACGTTTGAAGAGTGTTAAGTGTTGCCATAACTTTTTTCAATATTCGCTATACTCTTTAATTAAGTGTTGCCATACTTTTTTTAATATTCGCTATATTCTTTATGTTCGGGATGCAAACTGATAAAAGTTTCCGGATTTGTTTCGGATATCTTCACCTGTAAAAACTGTTACTATTAGGAGTTATAAAAAAGAATCCAAATTTCTCCCACCCCCTGGCATGTTTCTTCACAAAGTTTATATGAACTGTTATCGAGCAAAAAATACTAATTCACTATCTGAAAACCTGGGAAAATATAAAAACGTTTAATTTAATGATTCTTTGTTTTGAAGCTGAGGATGGCAACAATTTCTGAGGCAATTTAACGTGGAATCCTGATTTTTTTGAAAAACAGGTAAAATGCTATTTTTAATATTTGAAACTGTGAATATTAAGATTCCAGTAATAGTCAATATGATGTTATAAGCCTCATTATTATAATCCAATTTTATGATTTGCATTCTACGAACTATTTTGATGGTAGGTTTAGTATACTACAAGATGAATGAGCTTTTAAAGCACGAGTTGCCTACTTCAGTTTTAGTTAGAAAGGTACATACAACTTTAAAATTGGGTTTAATTCTCTACCTTTCAATTTTCTCATTCTCAGTCGCCATGTAGTTCATACCGATACGAATTTCACGCGTTCGCTTATTTGATTCGTTAGCAAATCAAGCGCTTTCTAGTTTATTTATTACACACAAGTAACAAATTTACGCTTGCATTTTTTATGGAATTGCATGTTATAATTTATCTTTTTCTCGGGAATGGCTACTTAAACAAGCCTTTCGTCTACCGTCTCACGAATATGAATAAATCGTATTTAATTTTACAACAGACTGGCCTTAAGCCGCATGAATCTTCGTTGCCACCCTTGCAAAATATTCAGACCGGTCTAACTAAGACATGGCAGACAGAAGTTGTAGATGTCCAGGTGTATTAATGAATGCGCTTTTATTAGTTAATTTAGTGAAG
Organism: Stegodyphus mimosarum; assembly: GCA_000611955.2. Classification (NCBI taxonomy): domain Eukaryota; kingdom Metazoa; phylum Arthropoda; class Arachnida; order Araneae; family Eresidae; genus Stegodyphus; species Stegodyphus mimosarum. The sequence goes on from KK115173.1 coordinate 283,289, forward strand.
CTGTAAGGTTTAAAATTTTTTTATAGATAAAACCTTTTAGATCTCCCTTTATTATCTGCTTCTTGGACACTACGTAAAATAATAACGAAATAAAAATTTAAAAAGAAAGAAAATCTGACAGGATTCATATTTTAACGCTGCACCAGAGAATTTGTTAAAGTTTTTTTATGCTTTCCGGGGGCTCGCAACGCGGTTACCAATCTGCTCTTCAACTCAATCTGCTAACATAATTTTTTTTTGGAGGGGGGTTCTTTTTAACTTTATTATTAAGCGTCGCTTTCTTAGCACTTACGATACAAAAAATTAAAGTTCAGAATCATAAAATATTTAAAAACAGCATATGTTTACGATTCCCAAAGCAGTGTTTGGAGTTATCATACATTTTTAGTCCAAAGGGGATTAGTCCCTGAAGAACTATTGTTTTCGTTTTGGCATTTTGCGTTGATTCACTATAAATGTCCGATTTGCTTTTCAAATTGTTACCACCAAACATTATCGCCCTGTATTATATTTAAAGTAATTAAATAATGAAGAATCTGCATAAATGTAAGTATGTTTCTCACATTGTGATAAAACAACGATACCTAGAGCCATCCAATTTTGAATAACGTACGTTTCCACCCGAATATGGCCATCTGGAAGCCCACATTTGGAATTTGTTTAATTATCTATTTCATATTTTGTAAAACTTTAACGAATTTTTGATGAACAAACTCAACGATTTAAAAGCAAGCAATAGCAACACTCTACTGAGGGGGAAGGGAATTTTTAATCTCCTTTTCGTCTCCAGCGAGCGTAACTGTGTATCGGAAATTCTTAAGATATGCTCATTTTAAAATTATTTGGCGATATTGGTGCTGAACTGAATTTTATGGTTTAAATGCGAAGAACATGATATTTAATAAATAATGGTAACACACAAAACGTTAATAATAATAATAATAATAATAATAATAATAATAAATTAAAAAAAACGCCCCTTTAGACGTAATTTAAAATCTGAAACATCTGTTTTTTTTTTAATTCGCTATATTATTTCTTTGAAAACTAGCCGCCTAAAACATTATAAGAAAATAAGCATACATTGATTTTTATGAGTTCATTTAGTGTCATTTCATTAAAATATTGAATGTTTCTAATTGATAAAATCATGATTTAAATGCAGTTTTAAGAATCGCGTTTACTGCTTTTCAATCAAATGTTGTGCTACTCAGTAATCAAAAGATTAAAATTGACAGACAGATATCTTACATTTTGGCGAATGGCAAAGCTCTGGCGTATTGGAGATTATGTTTTATTTCCATTGTTATTTATTGTTTATTATTGTTGTCACTTCTCGCTTTCTAATCGCGGAGATTGTTATACAAAATTTGTTGAATTTACACAAAAATTTGTTGAATTTGCACAAAAAATGAAACAAATCAAAAACAAATTCAAAACTCAAAATTTGGACTTCCAAGTGCCCATGTTCGAGTACAGGATTTAGTGTATTTAAAATTCGGTGGCTCTAAGTGCCGTCGTTTTTCCACAATGCGAGGAACATACATAATACATACACACAGAATTTTCATTATTTATTTTTCTTCAATTAATGTATGGCGATAACATTTGGTGGCAACAATTTGAAAAGTCAGTTTTCGAGATTTTTAGCATCTCCTGGTGCCAAAAATGACCCTACCACAAGAGTCATATCTCTCTATCCTGGTTGGTCAAACACCGCTTGTCATAAAAGAGTCAGTCCCTTTATGCAAGACGGCAACTGTTCGAAAAGTTAGAAATATGTAGGCTGAATGATATGTAGGCCACTTAAATTTTTGACTACTTCAACAACGAATGTCTTGCAAAAAGATGCTGATACTTTTATGTTAAGGCACCATGATGAAAGCGTTCCATTGGCAAATATGCCAGTACGAATTGCGCATGCGTGTTAATGCTCATGGTGGCCAATTTCTTTGCAAAGACAGTCGTTATTAATTACTTCAGACTTACTTAATACAAAAATGTTAAAGTCCCTTCTTTCACATATATTTACCAAGTACAATAAACTGTTGAGGATGCTGTGAAATCAATATCAAAATCGGAGCTATCGATAACATAAACAGAGATCAAATAAAGAAATAAAATTATCCATCACAGCCGCCTGATAGAGTTGAATGACATAAAAAAAATTCAACAATAAAGAAAGCAACAGCTG
>KK115173.1:285517-340300 GCA_000611955.2 Stegodyphus mimosarum
TGGTGTAGGGGGGGTTAAAAGTTAAAAATTACGAAACAAATTTTTTTAACACTTTAGGAAGAAAAAGATCATAATTAGAACTAGTAACAGATTTTGTTGAATAAAAGTTTCAAGGCAATCTGATTAACCAAATGAGGAATAGTTTGGAGATCATTTAAACTGAAATAAAGCTAATCAAGAATGATTAAGAGACGAACAACGATTAAAGCTGGATGATTTATTTATTTAAATTCCTTCTTAAGATTCCCAAAACGGTTCTTTGAACACGAAATTTTTAAAATTTCTTAGCCCCACTGACGGACATTAAACCGCATTAATAAATTCTGGAATCGAGTTTTCATGAATAACACGCGATTAACCGATAAAATCTAGAAGGTGACTATTTGTTAGTATAGTTTGAACTATTTGCAAAGTTGAATGTCCTTGAAATGATTTCACGGCCCATAATCGGTACAGGAAATTGGATTTCGCATATCCGTTCTCACTGCTAACTTTTCAAACGATAACGTCGGCATTGTTCCCCTCCTTTCCAAAAACGGTTTCACTTCTTAAGAACGCGCACTTCTCTTCAAGCGACGATCTTCACGGAGCGTTGCAAAAATTGCGTGGGATACGTTTCTTATTGGTTGTTTAACGGTCATTTCGGCAGTCGCGAAGTGGGGCCACTTTCATTGTTTTGCTCGCATGGCGTGGGTTGGTTTTGTCTTTCTGAATGTGGCTTTTGTTCGTTTGGACATCGAGAGGCCCCAGTTCAGCGAACAGGTTTCACAGAAGATCCCACACACAAGGGCAATGGAACTATATGAATGAAGAATCCTTATATTATGTGACAATATGAAGTTAATTGCAATAATGCAGCCTCCGAAATTGTGAGAATAAAGCTTTTTTGTTTCCTACACACGAAAACAATGGATTTAAATTATCATCCAAGTAGTTAAACAAACAATTGCGGAATTATAGTTATGCAATTTAACGTTTTTAGTATTTCAACAGAAAACCAGATAACAAATTTCTACCACGAAAAGTGAAAATGCCATTCTTTGTTTGATAAACTCAGCACGTTATTTCAAAATAAATTTCATCTTATGACATCATAAGGTGATGACTGATGAAAAATGACCCATATACTTCAATTTTATTTGCATTTTCCTTTATTTAATTTTGCATTTTCCTTTATTTATTTGCATTTTCCTTTATTCCTTTATTTATAATTCTACGAATAATTCATACTGTTTAATTTCTTAATTTATATATTTTTAACGCAAACGGGGTGAGAAATGAGTAAATAAGTAAATAAAACTGTTAACATGAGTAAATAAAAATGTTAACTACACTTTTTTTATCCCAATACATTTTGTAATGTGGTTAAGCGATGAATTTTAAGATACAGAAATATTCCATCTAAATTTATTTATTTAAGAAATTAATATTCGTAAAATTATAAATGATAGATAATACTGCAATAAAACACTGAAAAAAAAGTAGTAATACCACAAGAATATAATCCTTTTCTATCTGAAATAAACAGCTTCTAATAAATGATGATAATTTAAATATTTTAAAAATATGGAAACACTCCTATGGAATTTTTTTCCCTTTTACATTAAGAAGAAGAAGAAAAAAAAAAAAAAAGACGACAAACAGAAGCAAATCGATTCATTTCAAACTAGCAACCACAAATCTGTGCAGAATGAATAACATAAATATGACCCAATTTTCCTTATGAAGTCCTTCGTAAAGGTGTCCCTTCCCTTAGGCACACAGCCCTCGTGTGCTTCGCTTCGTTGATTAAACCAACCAACCACCAAAGTTCAATCTTATAGTATGGATTTCTGCAAAAATTTTAACAGAAAATAGCATAAAGATTATTTAAACATAAAATTATCTCTCAATTATAATAAACATCCAAAATGAACAGGAAATAATTTGAAAATGTCAAATTATTCGACATTCGTGCACAATGTGACTTTCGCGAAATCTTAGAATATTCCCAAAATTCATGGAAACAATAGCAGAAATTCACTTTGAAATAAATTACTGCCCTAATTATTACAATTACTGAACGAAACTGTATTATTACATATGAAACTGAAAAATTACATAAACAAAACTGTTTATGAAGACATAGAAAAAAGGCATACTAAAATAATTTGTACAACAAATACAACACCTAGAGATACACTCAATAGCATTATTAGCCCAAAGGGGCAATTTGCCCAGAAGGGCTATTGATTTGGTTTTGGCATTTTGCGTTGATTTAATATAAAAGGCATTTTATTTTTCAAATTGTTGCCACCAAATGTTACAGCCCTGCATTATATTTAAAGAAATTAAATAATGAAGAATCTGCATGAATGCATGTATGTTGCTCGTATTGTGAAAAGACAATGCTACCTAAAGATACCAAATTTTGAAAAACGTAGTCCTCCACTGGAATATAGGCATCTGGAAGCCCAAATCTGGAATTTGTTCTATTATCTACTTCATATTTTATAAAATTTTAACGAAGGTTAACAACCTCAACGATTTCAAAGTGAGCAACGGCAACACTTTACGGAGGGGGGGGGGAGAGAATCTCCAGCACCCGAGACTGTATATCAGAATTTCTAAAGATATACTCTTTTTTAATTATTTTTTCATATTACAGTTGAATTGAATTTTATGGTTTTAAGTGCGAAGAACATGACATTTAATAAACAAAGCTCGCACACACAAAACCTTAAAAAAAGGCCCCTTTGGGCGGAATATAAAATCTGTAAGGATTCAAAATTTTTTTTTTAATTTTGTTTTGCTTTTTCTTTAATTTAGATCTTCCAAACTTTGGTACAAACAAAAGGAATCAGTCCCTAGAAACGTTTAAATTACGTATCCATTATCAGATATTCAATCACTTATTTTTAATTATGCCTACTTAAAATCTATTAATTCCCCTCATAAAAATAATTTTGTAAATAAGTAAGTCAAATTCGATGTTTACAATGTGCAGGCGATTTCGGTTTTAAACAGAGTATACATTATTAACTTTTTAAAATAATAGCCACTTGTGGTTACCCTAAAATAGTTATTATAAAAAAAGAAATATATATAGAGAGATTTTAAGAGTTCGTCTGGTTTAATTTCGAAAGTCTAGCTAGTAATTAATAACATCAGAGATAAAAAATCGCATTTATTGCTCTTAAATCTTTTATTTTTAATCAATAAAAGATTGTATTTTAAAGAAAAATTAAATATATTATTCTTTACGGAATGGCAGCACCTTGGCGTATTTTATTTCGGGGAAGGGCGACACATTCGTTTTGAATCGCTGAGTTTTCCGATTAAATTTGAAGCATATAAATATCTTACGCTCTACCGAGTAACAACAGATTGCTGTTAAATCGTTAAGTTTGTTAATGTCATTAAATCGCTCAAAATATGAAATAAATTTAAAAAAAAAATTCAGATGCGGGCTTCAAGGTGCACATGTTGGGGAACAGTGAATTTGATGGTTCTAGGTGCCGCCGTTTTTTCACAGTGCGATGAACATACATACATTTCCACAATGCATTCGTACATTTTCATACATACATTCCACAAATGCAACATACATACACAAATTTTCACTACGTGAAGAACATACATACATTGCATACATAGATCTTTCCTTAGATAATAATACAGACTATAAAAACATTCCTTTATTTACTGTTGCTTCATTTTTCTCGCATAGAAAATTAGGAGTCTAATGAATGGTTTATGTTTATATAATAGCAGATTAAAATTAGTCAATATACCATAAAATGCAAATTGCCTTAAACTTCGTTACACCAGAAAACAATCCCCACTATTAATGCATTTTACGCGTTACAAATATAAGACTACAAGGCAATCTGTACTTAATCAATAGATCCGTCCGCAAAACAAAACACGTTCTAATTATGAGGTTTTGCCGTTTAATATTCAAGCTGCGAGCAAAATATCGCTCCAGAGCCACTTGAAACAAATTTTTATTTAACTACCAGGGAGAAAAAAAAAAATTACCTACCTGATATATTATCCCATTCATATTCTTTATCGGCAGCATGAGCTGCATTACGTGGTATACCCATGCACGAGCTGAAGAACACTCTAGCAAATCGTCCACGAAATGGGTTTTTGTCCTCAGAAACGATGTCTTCACACGAGCTGCTGACTATCGCTGACATCGTAATACCTAGTCATTTCATTATACACAATAATACTTGCCTCTTGATTCATCAGTTTTCGCAAATCACATTTTATAATACTACAACCGGCAACACAAAGTTCATTCATCAATTGAAAACGTAACTAATTATTGGACTAATCATTTCCGCAAGATGAAATGTTCATACGTTCGACGTCAAAACAGATTTCATATCTGTCAAGCTGTTGCTTATTTCGTGCTAAAAGTTAATCTTAAAATGCAATTAATTACTTGACAAAATTTAATTCTTTAAAATGGCAGCATATTTATGATAAAAGAAGGAACGAAAAGGAAAACCATATCTTATTCCAAGAAATACTGATTAATAATTTACAGCTTTTGCAAATTGTTATTCCATATGCAGTGGATAATAAATGTGCAGAATGTCAACAACAAAGCCAACAAGGAAGAATCAGCCGGACAGAATTTCCTTCAGTTTTAAATGCCAATATTCCAGACCGAATTTTGTTTAGCAGCGGAACGAAGTCCAGGTGAGCGTTTGCAGCTGCTACTCACGCGCATGCGCTGTGTAGCGAAACGCTTCAGTCGAATGTGCAAAATACCGTTGTGGGGGTATTTTCCGTATTTGTGCAAAGAGTAAAAATAGTAAAATTCCTTTCGACGACGTCTGCTAGATAAGCTTAAGGATCTCGCATGGCTGCCTAAAATGTGAAACGTTTAATCCACTGCGAAATTCTATGTGATTTTTTTTTTATTATCATCTTCGTCCAGGCTAATTTTATAGCTTTTCTATTTTTAAGTAAAAAATCACTTTTTCTTCATGGTATTTCATGAAAAAAACTTTGCTTTGTTATCCAAAGAGAATTTCTGAATCTGCTGTTGCAAAACTATTCAACTTCTTGGCTGCGTAATCCGTTATTTTTTATATCCAAATCTAAAGCGAACACTAAAATTCTACACAGACATAAATTCCTTTAAAAAAATTTCAAAAACAAGAATAACAGTAATGTCTGTATTCACCAAAATCATATCAGAATTAACACTCCGGTAATTAACTTCAGTAAACGCTTCATATGCCATCGCCCATTTTGGAGAACCCACGCCGAGTCCCCAGAAGTGATCACAAAGAAAACTTTTCTCTCAAAAGAGTCCGAGAGAAACTTGTTCATTGAGTACCTACTTCCCGCTTGTTGCTATGGCGACGGGCAGCAACGGAAAGAGGTTGCTTTGTTCCGATCGCCAAACAGCAATGCCGTCGCCAAAAGGGATACTAAAAAATCTTTAAAAAAAACGTGTCTTATCTTACTAGTGTTTCTGGGTCAAAAGCCTGAAGGCACTGTATATTTTTGTCCACGGCAATAAAAAATTCTTTTACGGTTTTATTTTTTGGAAGAACTGCCTAATTAAGAAAAATTCAGTGCTCAAGGAAAAGTTTTTATGTACTAAATGTAATATTTAAGCTGTTCAGTTGACATGGGCACGAATTTCTCAAAAATGGTTAAACGCTTTCTTCCATAAAAATTCCGAAAGCGGCATCCCATGAAACAAGATTTAGTGCGTCAGCAAGTTTCGGTTTAAAATGCAAGACTGAAATTGCTTTTTTGTGTCATAATTTTTTACCACTGGAATTTATCCCATTCATATACAATATGTTTAAAGATAACTCCAGTAGTATGTAATTACAAAGTTATGAAAATGTATTATGCTTTAAAGGCCTTATGTTTAACAAATGTTTATGTTTAACCAATTATATGCTCGATGAAGAATTATAAAGAAGCTACGGTTTACCTGCCTAAAACAGGACTTTTTTTTTTCATCAACCGCCTTTTTCTCTCTTCATCGACAACCTTATACTTTCTCTACTCGATTTTAAATCACCTCGCTTCTCCTTTAGTTTTTGTGTTCTTCGTAATGATTCCTTGTGCTTTGGCGTTTTACTTTTTTTTATATTGCACTCATTGCATAAAAAAATTATTTACATAAAAAATGCAGCACAATCATAATGCAAATAATTTCACATAGAAAACTTAAAAATAACAATTAGATTAATATGAGCAACAGTTTTGAAAAAAAAATGGTTTATTAGATTTTTGTTTAGTTATATTTTGTATTATTTTTACTATTATTACTAATTTTACAAATTTAAACACGTTTCCAGAAACAAAATGACAAGATTCTGTTTGCATAAAAGTTGGATTTTAATTAATGGGATGGTTGAACTCGATGCACTAATGCAGTGTTTTTAATATTCGGCATAAAACTGCTTTATTTAATTTTTAAACCGCCTCGTTTCACCATTCTAGTTTTTGTTCTTCGTCATTTTTTTACCGTGATTTCTCGTAATTTGCTTTTTATTTATTTATTTTTTTATATTGCACTCATTGCATAAAAAAGTCCCTATATATAGTAGTATTTAATAGTAGATTATTGAATATATTACCTCCTTGGAAAATAAAGTAGTTAAGTTAGAATTCTGTTAATTACAACTGATTTTAAAAATATGTTAAATACTTTAATTATATTTTCTCCTCACATTTGTTTAATGTGATTCTTCCTTACCATATGATACAGCTTTATAAATCAATAAAGAATTAGTTATCAATTTTGTTTTCATTAAAAATTTTTTGCAGTCCACGGGATTTTGACTATGTCGATCAATTGCCGGTGTATATTCGGCTGTCGACCCCCAATCAAACCCCTGATTATCACTAACACTCCTGCAAATTTCAACGACCCCCAAAGGATCAATATCGACCCACTGAGAACTCCGAGCCTAAAGAAAGAGAAGTGTGCGAAGAAGACCTTTTAAAAGAAACGTCTCACAGTTACGTTATATACGAGAAACAGAAAATATTTACAATTATATCATTCAGTCGCCAAAAATCGAATGCCAGGGAAGTATTACCGTTTCTTACTTTTGATCAGTAGCCCCTAGTGGATCAAGGATCAATAAAGATAGCATCATAAAGTCAGTCATTAATAAGAAATAAACCAAGCATTTGAAGGTTTTTGCGAAAAACTATCAGTGAAGCAACAAATAAAGATGATAGCGATGCAACTTTACGTTTCCAGATTTACTATGCAGAGTCATTAGGTTGTATTCACGTAGAAACATGAAAAATGTGCAATGCCCTCGCCAAGATTTGAACTCCGGATCTCCTGCGTCGAGTGACCTTTCAGTTACATCATGACGGCATGCGGAAAGGAGGGAGCAAATACTTTATATACTTCTCCTTTTAAAGGGAGATTGGGAATCAGGGGACCTAATCGCCAAATCCTGGTAGTGACGAATTATCGTCCACCACCTTTTCAGTTCGGAAGGCCACTTTGTAGAGCATTAGGTATGCATTTGGAAGCAGTAGTTGTGAAAAATGAGGAACGTCTTCGCCGAAAATCGAATCACGGACCCCTCGGTTACGCGTCGAGCGTGCTGACCACTACACCACGAAAGCATGAGAGGAAAGGCGGAGAAATACCTTATAACTTGTAGAGTCATTAGGTTATACCGATGAAGGAACGTGAAAAAATGTACAATGACAATGCCGGGATTCGAACCTCGCACCTTCCTAATATGTGTCGAGCGTACTTCTAGTTACACGACCGAGGCATGAGGAAAGGAGAAAGAAAATAACTTCTTATTTTCTATTCTAAGTCATAATTCTGATGTTTCATATGGAATGCGTGACTCTGAGATATCATAAAGGCATAATCTGTGCACGGTTTACCCACGGCTGGATTAAGCACTAATTTTATTGATGAAATTCGATTTTCAAGTCAGTTTCTCCCCTACCAATAAAATTAACGGTTTGACTCTAAAAGATTGCGTTTCTCATTTTAATTCTTGGGGAATTTATAGTATATCGTGTCAGTGTGGCTTGAGATATATTGGCTAAACAAAAAGAACGTTCAAGCTTCGTATCAAGGAACATGAATCTTATGTCCGAAAGGACGAAATTAACAAGCCTTCAATAGCGTATCATAGTTGGAAATTTAATCATAATTTTGACTTTGGATCTGCAAAAATTATCCAAAAAGCTTCTTCCGTTGGTGAATTGGATTTTCTTGAGGCTTTTCATATTCACAAAGATTTAGCATGTTTAGTGAATGATTTTAAGTCTAATCCAGTCCTTCCTAACGCTTTTAAAATTTTATTAACATAATTCTTGGTTATTACTTCTGGCGATAGATGGCGTTGCCTCCTCGCGCGTGGTTCTACCCGAGGGTCTTAAAAAGCCGTTACTGAGGTTGCTTTCCCTTTCTAGATATTTTGTTCTCCTGATGAGGAGGGACCTGTAATTGCCCTCGAAATCGATTGAGTGTTTTAGTAAATGTGCGCCAAATACAAGGTTGTTTCAGCGATTTTGATACTGAATTCTGTTCAGCAATTTCGGAAGTTTAAATCGTGTGCTTATAAAACGAACTGACGGTCTGTCAGCATCTAACATTTAAATAGCTCAAATTAAAACCAATACGGCAAAATATTACAAAATACTATACGACATCAATATTTCTAAAAGTGGACATAAAAAATGGAACAGTTTTGTAATAAATAAAATTCTTAAACAGTTTACAATATATATCGTTACATGTGTAACGAAACGTTTTCTGCAAGTGGCATTTCCCCCCTCCCCAGGAGCAATGCCGGCATAATTAACTTTATAAACAACTTGTAATATTATTTAAGATTCGCTGCACTTACTTGGAATCTGCAATAATACGCTGAACGTGACGAAAAGTAATCATGAACTGTAGATTAAGCTTTATTGCAGTGCTTAATTTATTGCAGTGATGTTAGGGATAACTAGCGCCATACAGCGCGATTTCAAAGAACGCAGTGATTAAACAAAAGCAGCATTTAGTTATGCTCTTTAGAATACTGGTCACTTCCTAGAGGTGGTCGCAACGAGAGGCTTATTTATATTCCTAGAAACCTACCTCAACACTAGCTGAAGGAGGTGGTCGCAGAATTTCAGCAGCACACTATAATACTGCATTTAATTTGCAGTTTATTTGTATTTCAGTCAGGCCAAAGCACCATGTGAGTCCGGAGGTGTTTATGTGCTAGACGTGGGCAATTTTTAATGTTTTATAATAAATTTGCGTTTATTTTATAGCAAACACTAGACTAACACATATATTTCCCATTCATAATATATTTAACTGTTTAAAAGTCATTCTGATATTTGCATGCTATAAGTTGTCTAATAAGGTGGGGGGGGTTTCCCTCCCCCAAAATTGTTCTAAATCTCTAAAATAAATTCCAGTACATTTACCGAAGAAAGCCAGCGAATAAACAAAACAGAAACAATTGAAGGTCAACTTTACACTATTATTTCTCTAAGATGCTAATATTTATCTATGATGCATAAAGGCTTTGGTAAACGAAATAGCACTATAATTGCAAAAATATGCCAAAAGAAATGTAATTAAATGAACTTTGACGTAATAATCATAAAAATGCTAGTACAAAAGCATTTATATTTCTCCTTTTTTTTAATGGAATATAATTCCTGAGTTAGTTTTAATAGCACCTTCCATGCCCTTTGCTTCTCAAAATAATTTAAAAAATCACTCAAAACTTTTTATAGACAGCGAACAACACATGGTAAAGTGTGCACCCTAAATGGGGCTAAAGGCATAAAATTGGCTAGGGCACTCACCTTGACCTATATTACAAGCGCACAAACTGACCCTCTTCTTTTTTTTGGGGGGGGGGAGAAGTCACTTCTTTCCTTGTTGTCTCAATCTGAAAATCAATACCTCCCTCCCCATCCTGTTCCTTACGTTATCAATTGTTTGTGTGAAAATACAAACCTAGATCAGACGGGGGAGGGAGTGCCGCAAAACTACACACTTTTATGGTGCTATTTTTAATTAATTTAGTTCTTACTAACATCTGGTTTCGGAAATAACTACTGACTTTTAAGGTCAGTGTTCTCAAACTGGTGGAACCCGAAGTAGTTTTATAGCACCCTCGAAGACATTTCAATTATGTATTTGTCCAAATGCGATGCTGAAAGAAGATTCCAAGATTTCAATATTCCAAGATTTTAGTTATTCAAAGTTTGAGTTTTATTACATATTTTATTAACTTTTATACAGATATATCGATTTTATTTCGTACTTGCCAAAAATAAATAAGCTCAGCTAGGAATTTTTTCACTAAGAATAATCGCTTTGTTGGGGAATGCATTTATATGTGAACAGTTTTTTTCACAGATGAAAGTTCATTAAAAAAAAAAAAAAAAAAAAAATCTTAAAAAAAAAATTAATAAAAAAAAAAAAAAAAAAAAAGAGATTGTTCGATGAGCATTTACAATCCGTAATAATGATAATTTCCAGTAATTTCTTTCCAACGCTACAAATTTTTTCATAATCGAAACACCATCAAGCTATAGTAAAGTATAGTGAAGTTTACAAATATTTACAAACATATGTATTTTTATTTATGCGTCGAAGAAAAATTTAATAAATAAGAGACATTAAATTGTATTTATTTATTCTCAAGTTTTACCCTACTTCGTAAATTTTCTAAATAAAATTTTATAATAAATTTAAAGTTTAGGAATTTTTTGTGATTTATTTTTAGTTTAAATTAAATTAATCAATGATTAATTTATAAGATATTCTCCCCTCCTTTCCGCGTGCCTTCGTGTTGTTCCTGAAAGCATACTCGACGCGTATTCGAGAGGTCCTAAATTCGAGCCCTGCCGAGGGCAGGCACATTTTTCACGTGTCCTGCTTCAAAAAATACTTAATAATTCTACAATAGCGCCCGAACTAAAGGCTGGTGGATAATGATTCTTCATCACGGGGATTTGACGACTGGGTGTCCTAATCCCCAGTCGCCCTTTAAAAGAGGGAGTGAGTATATAAGGTATTTTCGTCCTCCTTTCCGCATGCCTTCGTGGTGTAACTCGAAGCATACTTTACGCGTATTCGACAGGTCCTTGTTTGGAGTCCCGGCGAGGGCACTGCACGTTTGTCACGTCTCCTGCCCCACCCCCTCAAAAAAAAAAAAAAAAAAAAAAAAAAAAAAAAAAAAACTAATGACTCTACAAATTAAACATGTTAGAATTATTTGAAAGAAATTTCAATCTAAGAATTTAATATTTAGTTGTTAATATGTTTGAATTACAAAGTATAACCAACAAAAATATCTTCACACACCAAACTTCACATTTCAGTTAGATAATAAATATAAATTTGATTTTTTTCCCTCTGCTATAATATTTTTGTTATTGGTTATGTAAGTTTTGATAAATATGTAATAAGTGAAATTTAAAATTTATTTAAAATACTTTACATTTTGTTGGTAAAATTTTTCGTTTTGTTAACAAAACATTCCGGCAGATCAACTGTTTTCAGATTGTTCATTCGGCCGCATGCAGTCAAGACCATTGTTTTCAGTAATAACTTAAAAAAAAATGTTTATAAGAAAAATAATAATTTAATACAACTTTAAAAAAAAAAAAACACTTTTATTGGAATTAAGAGTTTTCAACGTGTACAATGTTTCAAAATAAGTCATCTCCCGTAACTTTGCACTTTCAAGGCCACCGCGATCTCAGGAACTCATTCGCAAGGACTTCTGGTTCTGAGGTTATCTAAAAGTTAAGGTAAACACATCAATTCCTCAAAATTTGTTAAAATTGAAAGATTCCATAAAACGTTAAGCTACACACATTCCTCCTGCAATGTTACGCTCGTCATTATTGTTAACAATCTCTCGCACGCAATGCATTATCGTCTGAGAAGGTGGGCACGTTGAAAACTTCGTCATACATGTATCGTTCCAATGCCATACATGGTTTTTCAATGCGCTGATCAATTTGCGTAGGAAAAAGACGGGCGCTGCCATTTGAAAATTTCGAAAGTTTCACTGTAAACGTAATTGTGAGAGGCCTACTGTTTTAAATCATCACAATCTCGAGGACATGCCTTCAAATAACAGTATCTGAAATTTCATTTCGATTGGTTGAGCGAATAGACCGCTAAGGATGCATATACCAGAGAAATTTCTTTGCTGTTAGAGAAGCCGAGCGGTAAAGCATCTAAACACTGGAAGTTCGACCTGGGTTCAATTCAGGTAAACGGGCTGGCTAAATGAACGCCTTTGAGGCTTTCACCCTGTGTAACATGAATATGAACCAGTTTCTCTCAGAAAGTCCTTCACGAAGGCATCCGGCCTCTTACGACACATACCCTCGCGTACTTTGTAATTATCAAATATAATACACCAAAACAAACCTTATGTTATTATATGCTATTTCATTTATGTAATTAACCACTTACATCTATGTATCCATAATTAACATCAAACTAGAATACACCACACTTTTTAAAGAAAAATATGAAATAAAAGTTTCGAAAGTATTCTTACACGTTTACATTGTTGTACATTGCACAAAAAAAAAGGAGGGAACAGTTCTATATATCCGTTCTACTGAGCTGATCGACGAATTTCAACTTGCGTTTTTTATGTCTCGAAAATGAGACTCAGGATATATATTAGATTTATATATAACATTGTTCTAATAGAGGTATTTTGACACAAAATCGAGCTTTTTCTGAAACGACATAAGAATTTTTTTCCTTATTTCGATTCTACGACTTAAATTATGCCTAAACATTAAATTTTGTAAAATTTGGTGCGAAATTTAAAAATTTATCTTGGAGCATTTTTTTCAACTTACGCCAAGAATAATTTACTTAACGAACTTCTTAATTTATAGCAACCTATTTTCCTTTCATTTTTTTCATTGTACACGAACGGAAAAAAGGTCACGTTCATTACTTTCAAATAATTTTAACAGAGTGCGTAAACCACATTTTCGTTATTATCGCTTATAATAAGTACGCCAAATTTCAAAACGCGCCGCCAAAATGTAAATTAACGTATATCTTAGAAAATTTTGAATAAAAAACTCTAATTTTTTGCAGGTATGCTTAGAAATACATCTACTTTAAGTTGATGGCAAAACTTTTATAGATTATAAATCAAAATTTTTTTCAAATTTATTTTCGAATTTATTTGGAATTAACCTAAATTTTGAAATATCAAAAGAAGAATCAAATAAGTTTACTAAAAAAAGAGAGATTAATAAATATACACCAAATTCAATTAATATTGAGGAGCTAAAATTTTCAGAGCTAATTTTTTAAAAACTGCTCGTGCCATTTTTACAAAAAATTGGCAGTTTAGCATAATTTGAGTCGTAGAATCGAAATATGGAAAAAAATTGGCATGTCATTTCAGAAATGCTATATATAAATCTAATACATATCCTAAGTCGAGCTTTCGAGACATGAAAAATGTAAGTTGAATTTCGTCAGTCGGCCCAGTAGAACGGAAGATATAAACTCCCCCCCCCCATATTAAGTTTTATTAATAGGCAATATTAAAATATGGTTAATTAATGCATTAAGATATGGTCGAGCAGAGCACATAGATTTTGAAAATATCAAAAACAGGTGAATTAATCGTTTCAAAGCGTATGACAGATTCACACAAACAAGAAAATATCATTTCAGGACAAAGAACAATTATAAAGAGGAAAAGAGTCAAACAATAACACTGTTTACACACTTTAAATTACATAACGAATAGCAATCCGTTTTTCTTATCATTTCTATATTTCTTGACAAAAAGAGACCGTTTCCAATGCTATCCAAGGTCAGATATGAGCTCCTTGAGAGCTGCTGATAATAAGACATGAACGAGGACAGCATTTGCCTGTTTAAATTATTAAAGGCGACTGATGAAAGAGTCAATTAAAAAAAAAATTCTGGATAAGTAATATTTTAGATTATCGTTTATTTCACAGTGATGGTGACAAGCCAAAGCTTACAGACGCCATCGCTCATTCGTAGGGTTACGGTTCCGAATCAGAACCAGAAATTCATTTATCCAGATCGATTGTTCTTTCAAAACCAATTAAAATTAAGCTCACTGTTAGTTACAAATTTCTTAACGGCTTTGTTGATTTATTTAATATCAATGTCTTTATGAAGCTTGCATTAATTAATATATGCATGTTATGAAATGATAACTCTTGTAAATTTTTGTAAATATCTATACTAATTCTGTTTATCTTTTGGTTTCTACGTATTTGTATACAGTGCACCCACCGGTGGTAGAGATCTTGATGGAAGTGAGGCAAGAAAATTAGATTTGTATAAAGGAACGTCTCTAAGCCTTCTTGTCCTACGTATACATTGGCAGTCTTTCTTTATTATTTACTGGAAACGTTTTGACCTCTTCTTTTAAAAATTATTTCTGATTTTATTTCATTTATTTATTTACTGCTTTTTGGTTGCTTGTGTATACCATGTAGTATTTAAAAAAAAGAGAGAGAGATCTTGAAAAAAAATTGAAAACCCCCTTTTTTGAAAATGAGTCGAGTTTTTCTGCATATGCGCAGAAGCATCGCGAGGGTCAGCTTAAGGTGGGTAGACTGTATTGTTTATTTTCATTTTTATTTATTTGTTCCTGACTTGATGCATTTTGTAATGTAATTTTATTGAATCTGTGACATTAATTTTTTGTATGTGTTTATTTCATGCATTATTTTGTAGACTTTTTAATTCTGATTTGCAGATGACTTTTTGTGAAAATGTGGAGATCTTGACGATTCAATGACCAGTCACTCTGAATTATTGAACACAGTTCAAAGTTTTCATCAGAGCAATCCATTAATCACTCTTTCAGGGGAAAAAAATATCGAATGCAATGAAAATGGTAAAAATGAATTAAGTGTGGAAGAATGCAATTTAAAAACGCTGAGCTCTTAACTATTATATCACTAGCTATATTGTGCAAAAGGTGATTAATGGCATCAAAACTCAGTATGTGTTGAATTCGCAAATAACAAAAGAAATGAAAAGTCACGACCAATAAGATTCAAGCCAAATCGTTTGGGTGAGACTCGTGAAGCGTTAAATACATTTGTGAAATTTTCCGAAGAAACTTAAAAAAAAAAAAAAAAAAAAAAAAAAAAAAAAAAAAAAACTTTTAGAGAAAGAAATATTTTTCCCCTCTTGCTTCGTTCCTTTTTCTTTTTTTCTTTTTTTAAATTTTATTCCTCATCCTGCCCGAAGGCATCTACAATATAAAGCAAGTACACATTAGAATTTTATTTGGAAAGGCGTCATGCACAATACTGATGACTTCAAATTAAAAACTTGTTAAATACAGTGGCATCTCGGTCTATTCCACTTTGAAATGCGTCCGACTTGGCGCACTTCTTACTCGGATGTGAAAAATTTTGTTTAGTATACGACATTTGTTTGGAATATGACTGGAGTTCACCACTGCACGCGCTACACCTGCTTAACTCTTTCCAGACAGTACTACGACTGAGCGTAAGTTGTCCTGTTGCTGTTGCGCAGTAAACAACTCCAGCTATAACTTAAATTACTTGAATTTTTAAGTGATTTTATATTTTTTTTAACATTCATTAGCGATGAATTTTAGGAAAGTTAATGAGAACAATCAAATAACGAAGAAAATTGTTAGATCGCCATCGAGGTGAAGAAAGTGATTGTTGAAAGGTATGGAGATGACATGGGTATCCGCGACTTAGCTATTGCTAACTGTATACCAGAGTATGGATGGTGTCTATAACTGTGAAAAAACAAAGACTCTATGAAATCGGCTTATGTTGCGAAGACTGTAAAGTCGATCACCAACCAAAGAAATGTTGAAGCGTTGCTTTTGATCTGGATAGAAGAAAAACATTTATGTACAGTATCATTTGCAGTGCTTCATTTGTGTACAATACTGCGTGCCCATAATATTTGTATTTGAATCTTAAGCAGTATTATTATAATATTCTTTTAATATAACAGATTAATTATTTTCGCATTCTTTTATACTGGAAAAGGATCTGAAACGGAGTGATGGTGTATACCGATGTACCACTGTATATCTAAACGTAAGTAACTGCATCTACTAATAAGCTTTACTCGTGAAATAAATTTGCAGAATAACTGATGTATGAACTTTTTTTTCATTCCACAATACATTTAATGTGGAAAAAATCGCTTTGTGGCACTATGCAATTTTGCTTCGATAATCTTGCACATTTGACATCTCTTAAGTCTTGAACGTGCCGAATTATTGGACTCATGCTGCAAAACCTTTCGAGGTAATCGTGTGGAAACAATACAAAAAACCTTTCAATAATCATCTTATAGAAGAAAATGCATCCCTTATCAACACCTTCTCTCCGTTCCCTCTTATTATTTGTTGATATCGTTTGTTTATTTATGTGCGAAGGGCAGGATCAGTTCCTGAACTCCTTATCTGCTGTACGCTCTCAAAGCGATAAAAGATTTATTGCAGGAATTCTACTTACAGCAAATACAAATTTATCAGAGGAAAGTCAACAGGGTAAAAGGTGAGGTGCAACTGATTGGGCGAAAAGATTCGATATAAGTTTTCTTCGCCATGTAGTCTCCTAATAAGCAGGGTTTTCGGATTGAATCCTTTATTTAGTTTCCGATTAACAACTCAACCTGAACTTATAAAATTATCGGCGTCGTCTATGCTCCAACAATTGAGTGACCCAAATTCCACAAAATTTCTTTTAAATTTGTAAGCAGAAATTACTTATGTAAATTTCTAGCTTTATTTGCATTTTGTCATTAAGATTTAACATAATTTCTTTTGTTAATATTCATATTGTTTAATACAGTAGGTGCCGCTTAATGTGATCACGGTTAATGTTGTCATTCGGATATTGTTATTGAATTGCCGAAATCCCACCCGTCGCTCGTTCCTTTGCAAAAACATGGAAAGTACATTGCTTACTTTGGCTGGTAAAGGTCGGTTAATATGATGAAAATATTACAGAATAAAATTTTTAAACTAAAGACACCATATAAAGTCAAAATAGATTATACAGTTTTCCGTGTTACAGAGATATGTCGCCAAACAGCTTGCCGTGGATTTCAGTCAATCATTTAAAATTGGACAAAAATGCAACCTTAGTTTAATATAGGTTTTGGATAAGTATATTGATTTTGAGGTCAATGTCGCTTCTTCAGGAGGGGAGGGAAAAAATTACGCAATTTTTTTTTTATTTTTATTTTTATTTTTTTAAAAGCCCGAAAGCGCTATTAGTCTCGAAACACGATTTTGCGCTGATTCACTTTAATGCGTTGTTTCACTTTTTATTCGAGTCTGTTACCATTCGGAAAAATGTAAGATTCTTTCATATTTCTTTTCTTTCATATTTAATCCGTCGGTTATTAATAAATAAACTTAACTATTTAAAAGCAATAGACGCAGTTCTTAAAAAAATATTATTTTTAATCGAATTAATTTAAATAAAAATGCATTTAATTCATGATATATCTAATTAAAAAAGCATTCAATATTTTTATAGAATTACATTATAGATATCTTTTACTTTTTAAATATACATAAGATCCATGTTAGCCTAAATACATCACATCTAATATCCTATAAAATGTTTCGCTATTCTTCCTAGTTCATCTCCACTGATAATTTTTACAAGCAAAACCATATTAAACTTTAAATGAGACCTTTTGAGTAATCCCTAAAATCTAACACTTCACAGACTTTTTTTCTTACCCCCCCCCCCGGCATGTTCTCTTCCAACGACGGACGCCCTTCCAATATTAAGATTAGGACTACAACATCTGTCATATAATTTCAAGAAATTTTATGAACAGTTTAGAAATGAAATTTTGCATTAAAGACATTTCATAAAGTCTTTATATTACATTAGTTTAATTCCCCTGCTGCTTTGAAGGTTACTTTTCGCAGCGTTTAATATTATCATTTGGTTAATGTTATCAGAATGCCGTGGATAATCGTGGTCACATAAGCGACGCCTACTGTAGCAATAACATGAATTTAATCATGCAATAAAGCTTAGTTTCATTAAAAATCGATATTGCAAAATTTATTACCAACCAGTTTTGTAATTTTTGAATTACAAATGTAAATAAATAAATAAAACGCCAAGTTATTTGATTTGAAGCCAAATATAGTTCAGCCTTTCGAAAACAGAAAACCAAAAGCGCCATCTGTGAACGAGAAGGGAAATCTCTTCTTTATTTCTAACAAAAGAAATTTTGGGTGGATACATTATTTTGTTTTTACTTTTTCCATTTCTTGTTTCTTTGATACTTAGAGCATTAGAGCATATCATGACTCTCTCTCTCTCTCTCTTTTTTTTTCAAAAGCTACTTTTCTTTTCCCTTTGAAATGTTTCTTCTCGCAGACTGATTTTCTATAAGAGTTTCGCACAAAATGCAGTTTCTTCGTTTGGAATATTTATTAATAAAAGTATGGTTTTCGAAAAAGAGTCAAGGATTTATTTCTGGAAAATTCGGAAGGGGGGATGAAGTATAGGAAAGAGAAGTCATTCTGTTGGCATCGTTTCCCAAATTATTTTCCAAAGAAACTTAAAAGTTCTCTAGTTCAGTTAGGTTATATTTGCGAGTGTTTGAGAGGAATGCTGTCAAAGTCGATACATAATAACAATTATCAATTCGAATATTAGAAGTTTCAGTAAAAGAAAATAGAAAGAAATACACCGAATTAAGGCATTTACACATATTCTGAAATGATGGATTTATTTTAAAAAAAAATGGATTGAACAAAATAGTTTTTATGATTTTACTTCCGTGTATAATAACTTAAGAACAAAAGCATGAAAAATATGCTATTAAATATAATACACTACGTAATGCATAGATCATTTATATGGTGATATCGCTTTGAATAACTTTATTTTTCTTCAAAAGGAAGTTAAATTTTTTGAAGTTGATTGTTGAAACACAATTTCTTTCTCATATTAACAGCCTACTAAGTCCCAAGTTAGTTAATTTTGAGCTTATTTCTTTCCAAAGTTCAACGGTAGAGCAATACCTAAAAAAAGAACAGTTAAAATCTGCAATATAATTTAGTTTTTACGAAATGACAACAGCTTTATATTTTATTTATATTATTGAATTTATATTTTTCTGTCGAGGAGCCTTTTGTCATTGCGTAATGTTTATAGACTTCATCTTACAGATATTACATTCACTAAGCGTTCTTGTTCATAGTACACAAGCTAGATGATTTTTTTTTTAAATTTTTATTTTATTTCATTTATTCATTGCAATATGCAAAATTTATATTTTCAATCAATGATAATGTTTATATTCTTCATCTAAATGACATTTGTTCTTTTGCTTCGCAAACAAGCTAGATATATATTTTTTAAATATATGTAACTCAACTGTAAACTGAGGAAAAAATGAGAATCGGCGCGTTTATTATCGTTTTTCTATCATAAATTTCTGTTATTATTTTCTAATGCTGATGTTTATCATTTTCAAAAACTAAATTTTCCAAAATTACTTTTTCTGTACAGTTGCTGTTTTGAGAGTTTTTCTCTTAAAAGTTAAAACCAGGAAATATGTCTACAATACTTTTAAACCCTAACCTTCGAAATAACTTAACAAAAATATAAAGCAACACGAGGGAAAATGTCCTAATCAAAATCCTCTCAGATACGAGGGTTATAAAAACAGGATTATCATCACGAGAAGTTTTTGCATTTAATAGTTCTGCATTTAATAATTGCATTTAATAAGATAAGCTTTTTTGATAGTTTAGTTACACTGAAATAAATGGTCAACAACTTTTTCGAGGCTGTTGCACTTTTCTCCACAACGAGTTTCATAATTATCTTGGATGCAGAGCGCCCCCGGCCTCTGGTCCAAGAGAGGCTACGAAGAACTTTAAGATTTTAAATATATGTGTACCTGTATGTAGGAATATAAAAGAGGGATTTTGTACACTAGGAGAATGATTACGTATAAATGTGCCATATTAAAAAGTTTATGTTAGGAGCTCTTATGCTTTAAAAGATATGAGCAGTTTTCTACCCCTCTAGCCATGCGGCTGCCCGGGTAGTAAATTTTGCTCTATGTGTAGAAAGTAAACTCAACATGTTTAGTAAATTTTTCCTAGATTTAAGGAAATGTTGTACAATTTTGCAACACTGCCTTTGAAGGTATCAATGACAACCTCCTAGAGGCAAAGTCTCAACCCTGTAGGATTTAAAATAACCGAGTTATCCCTTTAGGTGCACAAATCGCCCCTACAGAATGTCATCGAATCTCAGAAAACACGACAAAACATCGTCGAAATTTTTAGAATGAGTTCTGAAAAGTCCAGCAGAATTTACGCTTATTACAAGATTTAATAGATTAATACAAGAGTAATTTTTTTCCAAATCATTTTAACTACTTATTTAAATAAATGCTACTTATATATTTATCCTAACATTTTATATGATGATCATTCCAATAAGGAGGACCAAGGGAGATTTCCGAGTCTAGCCTTCATATCTGTAGGTCCGAGTCTATTTACTAGTTTATAGATAAAATCTCAATAACAATATTATTACTGCATTCCTACTGAAGGGTCTAAACGTTCTAATTAAAGTCGAACAATCTGTGCAGAAGATTTAATGTATAATCAATCCTACTGAGTGAATCTAAATCTTTTGGCAGAATTTAATGTATAATCAATCCTACTGAGTGGATCTAAATATTTTGGCAGAATTTAATGTATAATCAATCCTACTGAGTGAATCTAAATCTTTTGGCAGAATTTAATGTATAATCAATCCTACTGAGTGGATCTAAATCTTTTGGCAGAATTTAATGTATAATCAATCCTACTGAGTGGATCTAAATATTTTGGCAGAAAGCTGTACGTGATGGAGATTAATATATTTCTCTTAATTAAGAAAATGATAAATAATATGAGACAAATTTAATAAAATTTACACTATTATCGCAAATGCTTTTCGACCTTTCTTCCCTTCGCGATAGATTAAAAAAACACCGGTGCACAATGAACGAATGACTTCACGAAAATTCGAAATTGAATTTTGCTAGTTTATAAACCTGAAAACTCCACTGATACCTGTAAGAGAAATCGGTAAACATCAATACAAACTATTAGAGGGTCTATCCAGATTTTTGTGGACAATTTATGGGTTTTACAGGGTATTCTTAAGATTCTACTGATACCCGGAAGAACAACCAGCAGAGATAAACAAAAATCAGTATAGTTCAATATAGAAACACATAATCCATAAAAGTGCTTATGAGTTCCTACAGTGCATTTTTAGGATTCTAATGGTACCCTTAAGCAAAACCAGTAAATATCAATAGAAATCAATAGAGGTCAACAGAAACCCGCAAACCACAAACGAATTTTTACGGGTTTCTATGGGGCACATTTAGGAATTTATTGGTACCGGTAAGAAAAACTAGAAAAGATCTGCAGAAACTAGTAGTGGTCAACAGAAACCCGTTAATATTTTACAGGTCCAATAAAAACTTTCACGGGTTTCTACGGAGTATTTTAAGCAGAGTAATCACGGGTAAAACCTAACAAAAGCAGTAAAAGTTCCTAAAGTACAAAACTTTATAAAATAGCTGCCTCATAAATGAATGTAAGCCTCCACTAATCATTTAAAAGTTTATTATATGGCATTAAGAGAAATTTGAATTTTCGCAAAATTTGATTTACATAAAATTTCATGAAATGTGATACTTATATGGAGAAATAATGATGTGCTTTTTCCCCCCAAGAAGATACTCATTACTCAGTTCAATATTATTTCACTTGAAATACACAAATGATTTCCTACAGCACTTAAAATGCAGTGTCCTCAAGAACTTCATTTAAAATGATACATCTATCAAGATATACATGAAATTTTCCTAGATTTACAGCATATGCCATTATAAAAAACATAATGTTCGAGAACCTGGAAAGCATACCATATAAAGTTCAAGTTACTGTTATTGTAAGGATATACAAACAAAACATTTAGTGTTGATCCGAGAGCTGGATTAACCAATAATAATAATAAAAAAAAAAGCACGTACTTAGGGCATCAAGAAAGAGGAGACACCAAAAAATTTCTCATTCCGGCTTTACTACGGAATTAGGGAAAAGGAGAAGCATTATATTGTAAATATATGTGGAGGCACCAAAATCTCTTAAGTGCTTAGGACCTCTAAATGTCTTGATTGGCGGTAACATTGATTTTAATAAATACACGAATTTAAAATAATTCCATTCGATAAATCTTGAAGCTCTCGAAGACATCTTGGAAAACTAAAATTTACACCTTTGGGGGCGGCGAAGAGAAAACCAAATATTAAAAAGAACAACAAGGACATTCTCCAAGAAAAGCATCGGTAGCCAACAGCGTGACCGCATGCCATCACGACAACATAACAAGACGGCCAGATGTCACATTCAAAAATCCACACTCACCTGGCACAAAAGGTGACGCACCATCTGCATCTCCGCTTCTATTGTGTAGAAGAGTCACAACTCCTGACCTTCCGTTCAAAAAAAAAAAAGAAGGTGGAGGTGGCGGCCCTCTGTTACGCGGGATACGAGAAGCCTGCCCGTGACGCCCGATGCTGTTCGAGGATTTTGAAAAGAAAACATTAAAGATTTTCTCTTACGGAAGATAAAAGACGACGCAATTTCGAGTCGGAAAAGTTAAATGTGCTTATATAACGAAGGTGGGGAGGATTAAGATGCCACGGAAGGATGACAGCCATGGTGCCAGAGCTGACAGTCTTTTCCAGAAAGCAAAACAAACTGTCACTTTCATCCTTACAAATGCCTTATTGTAAAATAGCAGCACAGAGAAAGAACGGTTCAAGGACACTGAGACGCAAGCACAAAGGATTAAGGTGTGAAAAAAATTTTTTAAGGTTTATATGGGCAAACAAGCATTACTAACTTTTAGACACCAAAAGATACTTTTTTAATCTTCTTCCAACTGAAACGTTTAGTAAAACAGCTGTATACTTCTTACACATACATTTTTTAGCACGAAATTTTTATTCTCTTTCACTTAAATCACTTAAATTTAATCTATTTGCATTTGAATCAACAAGGAATGGACCCTGATGCAATGTTTGCATGAGGCTCGGCAAAGTTCTGTTTAACTGACTGTCACTGCAAAGCCTTTGGAGTAGTAATTTTGACTTCGACCTTTTTCTTCATAGAACAAATGTTGAATTACTATCATGCTGCTGGCCAAATTTTATTCCGCACGTAAAATCTGTAGACTTTTTTGAACTGTTGTCTTGAGTGGCAAATTCTTCCAAAGTGGAAGCCATAAATTAAAATCTGCTCAGAAATCGAGAAAGCACGGATATGGAAAAGTTACGGTTTTTGTTATTTTTTCATTTCTGCAATGTGAAGATGTAAATTCTAATTACCATATTTTGAACAACTCACGATATGGAATTTCAACAGATGCTTTTATACAGGACAGTAAACTGGAAGACACTTTTTTTCCCGACTGGTTTCCATTTTTTTTCCCCTTACTTTCTAAATTTTACGCAAGATTTCCATTACTTTTTTTTACTCTTTTTTTTTTTTTTTTTTCTTTTTTTTTATTTTTTTTTTAAGTTATCATTTCTTTTTTTAACTTCCAAATTTCACAATATTGCCCCTAGTTTTGGAGTTCTATGTACACAAACATCTACCGAAATGTAATAGAGCGAATTCGTCCAACGCAGAAAGGTACCTTATCGTACCTGCGAACAGGTATTGTACCTGTGAACAGGTCTAAACCCTCTGACAGACAATTTTTGCTTCCACTAGTTGTCTTCAATTCAAGGATGCACTTCTTTTTGAATACGCTGATTCAGGTATTTGTAATAATTTATCGTCTTTCTAGATATTAAAATTAAACTATAAATCTAATTTTAAATTGACATTTGGAGTATATTAATACGATCGTTTCTATAAAATAAATTCTTTTTTCAAGATCTTCCTGCAGAACATGGGGGAGGAGACGATAAAAGAAATTCCAACAGCATTCAAAGGAAAACTGAATTAAAAAAAAAAGTAAAAGAACTGAATTCGTAAATAAACTGAATTTGATTAGCTAAAATAAAAATAATAACAAAAAAAGTTCCCCTTTTGTAACACTGAAACTTATTATTTTAAAGCAACCGAATTTCCTCCCCCCCATCTCCAACCAAGCCTCATCAGTGTGTGTCTGGGGAAAGGGATTATGAATGAATGAAAGGCTTTTTTTTCAAAACAAAAGTTGTTCTCCTGAATGCAAATTAAAGATCCACGTTCTGCCTGCCCAATGCGATTCCTTAATTATATACAAACATTTTATTTCATTAGATTTCTATAAAGATTACACTGATTATGTTACGCTATGTGCAGTCTTTCCCCACAGATCTCGATCTCTCATCAGACATCTGCTACAACTGCCAGTAAAAATAAATAAAATTAGGATAACTGAAAAATTCTTTTTAATTTAAGTAATTAACTGAGTATAATTAAATTAATAGTATTTGAGCACAATTTAATTAAGTATCCCTTGTTGTAAGAAATCAGTGAACCTCACCATTCACCGTTAAGATTTAACTTCAAGTGTACAATTACACTTAATTAATATTATCGATCAACAGTACGAAGTTATTCTTTCACAAGTACTTTTAATTGCAAAATGAAAGAGTTCAAGAGCTTACTTTGTAGAGTCATTAGGATTTTCCGAAGTAGGAGAGATGAAAAATGAGCTATGCCCTCGCAGGGACTCGAACCATCGACCTCTCGAATACACGTCGAGTGTGCTAACCTCTGCACCACGAAGGCATGCGAAGAAGGCGGGAGAAATACCTTATATATTCCCCTTTTAACGGGCGACTGGGAATTAGGGGATCCAGTCGCGAAATCCTGGTGGTGGAGAATCATCATCCACCACCCTTTGATGCCCGATCTGTCACCACAGTTCGGGCGCCACTGTAGAGACATTAGGTTATTTCGAAGCAGGAGATGTGAAAAATGAGCAATACCCTCGCCGGGACTCGAACCACGGACCTCTCATATACGCGTGGAGTGTGCTAACCACTACACCACGAAAGAATGCAAAGAAGGCGGGAGAAATACCTTATAACTTTAGTTAAGAATGGTAGAGATTCACGCAACACTGAGTTCTAAAAACTGAAAAAATCGAACCACGACTTTGCCCACATTGCATAGAATTTTTGACTTAAGAATGAATTCTGCGAACTGTTAAACTAAGATATCCACGCAAACTAAAACATCCAAATTCAGTGAAAAATACTACAAAAACTAGTAACATAACCATAGAACGCAAAGTTATTTCATAATTTATAACCCAACGGCTAATTCGCAGGACGTAAGAGGGGAAAACCTTATAGATGCCTCACAATCTGATATTGCCAGAAAAGAATTATGCGAGGAGACAGGAAAATTACTTCAGAAGGATGCCTTATTTAATTAGCCAATTATTTCTGCAGTTTTCATTTCAATTATTATAACAGAAAAATATCTGTTGCAGAAGGCAGCAATACAGAATACCATCAAATACCCAAGACTGAAATTCTAAAGAATACCTAGTTCTTTGAAAACTCAAAGATCCTCAAGGACCCAACTAAAAATATAAAGGAACATTTTTAGGAAATCGATGAAAAAATTTAGACAAAGAAGAAAAAAGACAAAGTACTGAAAATTGCGCATTTACTAATCATATTTACAATTCTAATATAATTAGAATTGTAACCGGTGCCTGCTGTAATACCAGTGTCCTGCTGTAATACAACCGGTTACAGCAACCGGTGTCCTGCTGTAGGTTGTCTAACGAAGCCTTCACGCTCGTCTTCCTCAAAGAAAGTGGCCGCAATAACAATCTGAACCACAGCTCTTACATTTCTAACTTCTTAAACATAAAGGAATCCTGAGGGGAATCGCAACGGCAACACTCTTCAATTTTTTCTTTAAAATTTGACACTCTTCAAAAGGTTTTCTCATTGATATAATTCTTGCTACGGAGAAGACAGGATCGCGTGGCTCAACAGCTCCATTAATGGATTGCTATTACAGCAAACCAGTAGTTCCTAACACTTTTCTCCTCGGGACCCCTTTCTAAAATCCGAAAGAAATTGGCTAAACTCTTGTATAGTCGTTACTAACAAATAAGAAAACAAAATTTGGTAGAACATTTATTCTCCAATGTCACATAATACTATTTCCCCCCTCCTTTCTGCATGTCTTTGTGGTATAACTAGAAGCACACACGGTACGTATTTGAGAGGTGTAGGCTCGAGTCTCGGCGATGCATTGCTCATTTTTCATGTCTTCTTCTTCAAAATAACCTAATGACTCTCCATACTTCGTAACAAGAAACGGGAACATAATCATAAAATATCTAAGTACAAATATTAATAAAAATTAAAATGATAGCTTCAAGAAAATGAATACAAAATTATTTCAATAAACTAACTGGGTCTTTGTTAAGCATACGTTAAATATGATAAAATTCTTAATGGGATAATTGTGAGTGTCTGTTGGAAAAAAGAAATTCAAAATTGAGATCGATGTTAACAATATCAGGGTCTGCATTTAATCTGTTTCTGTATTAATCTTTCAGGTAACTATACTCGTATGTCGAAAATCCTTTCTCACATAGATATGTTGTGCAAAGGATAATAAAACTTTAATGGCCATTTTATTTTTTGACAATATATTCATTCGTAACACTCAATTAGAAATCAATTAAAGAGTGATCTTTAAAAATAGCCTTTAGAGAACTTTCAAGGATAACTCAATGAGTTTCCCCTCCCCAAAGAAAGAAAGAAAGAAAGTTAGAAAAGTCTCTAAACTTACATCCCCTTGAAAAGGACAGAGTATCCAATTGTGTGATAGGAATATATTATGTCTATTAGGAAAACAGTCGTCGAAAGTTAGTGTTTCAGATTTTCACATATATTCATTTGAATGTTTTCATTCAGTTTAATTGAATTTATGATAAAAAGTTGAAAGAATCGAAACATTCGTAGTCATTCATCTGCAGACATTGGATTCAAAGGCTGAACGTTTTTAGCACGGCTTCAATTCTATCATGCCCACTGAAAATGGTGACACCTGAGCCTTGTAATGACAGATTTAATTCATTTAATTTACAAAAAATGTCAGCTAAGTACGAAATCTTTCGTAGCCAAAGAATATTGAATCTGCAAGAGCACAACTGAAATTTATGATCAATAAAAAATGCTTGAACTTTAACTCAAACACGCATTTCAAAATTTTGCCACAGGAAACCCATCTAACACCTGTGTGTAGTAGTAAAGAAACGTTAAGGCTTCTTAAGTCCTCAAAGGGCGAGGAATAGACTGCAGTTTGTAGCATAAGATCTTCAGTAAATAATTCTGCAGTGAATAATACGCTTCCATACTATAAGTCCATTCAGTTTTCTCGCTGATCTTCTTTACCCGCGCCACAACACCAGAAAATTTTCTTGATTTACTGATTTTGCACCATCTGTGCACATAGCCACTCAATAAGACCAGTTTATTTCATTTTTTTTTTCAAAATAATCATATACCATATTAAAATTTGTTTCTCCAGTTCTATAGGTTTTCAAAAGGTTTTGCAAATACTAGATCTACTTGAATGGAATTCTTAAAAATACATCTAACGTACACAAGTAATACTGCAGCGTCTGCTACATCGGTCGACTCATCAAAATGGATAGCCAAATGCTTCAATTATAATCTCTTTAAAAGTTCACTCTCCATATGATTCATCAAATCATTAATTTTATGCATCATTGTATTGTTTGATAAAGGAACCAGATCAATTCTTTGCTGCCTTTTCTCCAAACATACAATTTGGGATATCTTTTGCATATGGTCCCATTAAACTTTCTGCCATTGGTCTGGCTAGACCTTGCAATTCTATAATTTACTCAAAATATAATGCTCAGGAGCCAAATTACTACCTCCATTTGAAGCTGACAGGAAAAATGAGACACTACACTTTCTATTATCTGTTAATTTTCTTTCAAAATACTCGATAGGTTTATAAGGTATTTCCTCCCTCGTTTCCGCATGCCTTCATAGTGCAATTGGAAGCATACTTGAAGCGTATTCGAGAAGTCCAGAGTCCGAGTCCAAGCGAAGGCACTCCACACTTTTCACGTGTCCTACTATTAAAAAAAAAAAAAAAAAAAAAAGGTCTAAAAGTGGCGCCCGAACTAGAATGGTGGTGGAAGATAATTCGTCAGCATCAGGACGCCAAATCCCAATCGCTGTTCAGAAGGGGAAATAGTATATAATGCGTTTTCTCCCTCGTTTCCGCATGCCTTCGCGGTGTAATTGGAAGCATACTCGACAGGTTCAGGGTTCGAGTTCCGGAGAGGACACTGCATATTTTCCCCGTCTTCTACCTACTTAAAAAAAAAAAAAAACCTAATGACACTATAGTTTATCCTTGTGTGACAGATGTTTTGTTTGTAGGGGTCTACGAGGAAGTGGTGATTTTAAACTATTCTCAGCAAGAATTCCGTTGCAGACTAAACATATTGGTTTAGCTACTGATATTTTTACAATAAAATAAAATCCCATTTGTAAAAAGTCGCTGTTATATTTTTGCTTTTTGTTTTTCTTCTCACCATGTTCACCAAAGTCACGTGAGATGGTAGCTCACTGCAATTTTCATTATCTTCACCCTGCATTGTTTCGAAATCAGGCGCTGAAACTGAAGAAAGAACAACCGACTGCTTGTCCAGCATTTTTTCAGACTCGACTAAACGACCTGTTTTTAACCATCGCTCCATAATAAATTATGATATAATAGTTATGAAAACTTATTTACACGAGAAGAACTTCACTAAACAAATCTAAAGTAACAGACTACTAATCATTAACTAAATCACATAAGGTTTTTACAAGCGTCTAAAGTCTGTGTGAACTCAACGCACAAGCCTATCATGCTGATCGGTTAAAGTTATTTTTTCCTTTTCGAATTATTTACAATACAGTAAGTATGGGTATGTAAATTTATAATAATAATAATAATAATAATTATTATTATTATTATTATTATTATTTTTATTTGTGAACCCTATTTATACACTTAGCATAATTCCTAGTGGTCGGCAAAACAACTTTGCCGAATGCGGATTTGTGGAACGGGACATTCGCATATACGCGTTATCTTAATTCTTTTCATTTAATTTATTCAGTGCTAGAATTTCATTCATATGCGATTCAACGTCCATTAATCCATATTGAATGCTTTCAGGAATCAGCTCTAACCAGAAGTTATCAAGAAAATGGATTTTCATCGATTGAAAATGAAAATCGTACAAATTCCAAATTCAGATATGGAAGAAGGAGATGTCAAAGAATGAATCAAGAAAATGACAGTCGAGAAATGGCGAATGAAAAATTCGATGATTTTATTGGCAAAAACGAAGAAAAGAACACATTTTATGAGAGGCATTGAAAAACTCTGCGCTCCTTACCGCGAAATATTTACAAGAGTTGCTTCGGTTACTGTCCCAAGTAAAAACCACCAGCTTTTTAAAAAATATTTTTATCAGATACCTACATAATTAAGCAACAACAAAAATCGTTTTCTTTTAATTATAACAATATTTAGGTTTGTTTAAATTATGCACATTTTCTTAATCTGAATTACTACTAGCACGTTTTTTCCGTCAAAAGTTAACTCTATAGAACGCTATTCTGCTGCGTATGAGTAACGAAACCGGCGCGTTCGGCAATGGCTTGTTGTACATTAGAAAGAAATTAATCGGTTTTATTATTTTAAATAAGACGAAATAATCCGACGGTTAGTTCGCAATACGGATATTCTAGGTTTTACAGAAAGAGAACAACTTTATTTTTTGGAATAGGTTTGTTTGCCAGCTGATCTCGGACAAGATATATTCAAGTGAAAACAGTAACATTCTTCAACAGCTGGGAAGAAGACGCGTTACGAAAATCCGGAAGTCTCTACAGCAGTCACCGCCGAGCAACTAAACCAAAACATTCGAACATATAATTGTCACTTCCCGCCTCAGTACACAACCTAATGAAAACGTCAGCCCCAGCACATTCCGTTCTGCCGGATAAATAAACGTTCCAGAAATAACCGTTCTAAGCTCCGGAATCAAAAACCACCCATGAACGGCCAAGATGGCGGAAGAACTAGCTTCCTTTCCTCTTCTTAGATTTAAAATAGATCTATTAAGAGGCTAAGGATTGACTGAAAAGGGGGTGGAGGTTGATAAACTTACGGCGCTAGCGTGAATGAATTAAGAAAACAAAGCGGCTTCTGGCAGCGCACGGGAAAGCAGACGATAAGCGCAATCGAATCGCCATCGCGTTACGCTTTGCAGTGCCCCCAGAAAGCAGCAGCTTAAAATAATCTCTAACAGTACTTCCTTTGTTGGCATCTAGTATGATGGCGATTGATTTAAAAGGCATTCGTGTATTCAGAAAGATTGGGAGTTGCTAATTAAGCAGTTCCTCGTTTCAGCTACAGCGGTCAACGATAAACGCGAATGGAAATTTAGAACTATCTGCTAATTCAGGGATTCTCAATCATTTTTGCCCCAAGCACCTTTCTACCATAGTTAGACAATCACGCCCCTCTTCCTCTTCAAATTCGAAATATATATATATTTCAGTTTAGATTAATTCAGTTTAGATTTTAATGCATTTTATAAATTAAACAAGAAACAGAATAGAAAATGTTGATAAATACCATAACTTGAATAAAAGTAGTTTTTTATACTCATAAACTGAACCTAAACCCTAACAGGTAAATAGTAAAAGACTGACCGCATTTCCCCCTTTCCCTGGTTGAGAACCATGTGCTAATTAACAGTTATTGTCAACCAGCCCAAGGGCTAATAACAAATCCAAGAATACTACTCTCTCCTTTACCTATAAATCAAAAACATATAAAAAATGTGGATTTTTTATATGTTCATTTAACAGTTTCAATAATTTGACAAATTAAATGTTGCATTCTTCCCTGTTTTTAGGTACTAATGTATTATTGCAATCATTTTAAGATAAGTCGCCATATTCAGGGCCGTTCCTAGCGGGGCTGCTAGGCGATACCAGAGTTAAATATTTTAAACTCATTAAATTCATTGCAAGTACTTTTTATATAATTTGTCGTATGTAAGTACTTAGTGAGTATGAAATAAAAATATTATTAATCATTGATTTTTTTTTATTTGGGGGCGGCAATCCTAGGAACGGCCCTATCCAGTTTTTCAAAATGTGCCACACTCTGATAAATAATGTGCAAAGAAACGTTCTTCAGGAAACCGTGCTCATCTAATCCTTCCGCCAAGCAACGTGGCCATTTTCGTACGAGTTCTTTTTGTTGTATTCCAAGATCCACGGTTTTCAGAGATATATCGTTGCATTTATTACCTTCAAATCAGTCCTAAAATATGGTTTGTGAAGTTTGCTAGCAATGGAAAAAACTGTATTAAAATATCTGCAGGAATATAGACAGTATTTTGCGATAAAATCGCTAAAGAAACAAGAATGGGATGCATTTGGTAAATAGCTATGAGTAATGCTGAATTTTTGCAATTTTCTGATATTTTTTTAAGCGAAAACAGATAACTCTGTACATGTGCAGAAGAACAGCGCTAAAACATTCAGGGAAGGTGAAAAATGTAAGCACTTTTATTTTTTTTAAGTATTCCATGATCCTTATTTAATAATTAAAGATTGCATTTTAAATTTGTAAAGTGTGCTTACTATTGATGCGTTGATAATGTTTGCCGACTTGCGATAAATACCGATAATTTAGGAATCTATTTAAAAATAAATAAATAAAAAATAAAAAGTCAGGAAAATCGCCAACTCACATCCGCTAAGTAATTTTTCCCTTTTCATTTGTAAAAAATGGCCCGTTTGAGCCAAGGTGGCTGCGTTAATACGTAAATACCCTGTTTTATTCAAAAGAATAGACAGAAAGAAGCACATCAATAAAAGATAATGCAAACTTTAAAATATATAAATCTAAATTAACATATATACAAAAAGCATCAGAACAAGCAAAATCATCGAACCAGTAATTTATTTTATTTGACACGAAGCTGCAATACTATATCATTTCATGAAAAATTATTCTTCTAAAAAAACTATTTTGATATGTAGAGAAATTCACAAAGCAAGAAACATGGCAATATGAGATTTAAAATTTCATGAAACTCAGTTTCATATTAATACTAGTTTCATAGAAAAATTCTTTGTATTTATAGAGAGAACAGCTGCAGGTTTATTAATTTCAAAGAGGGAAAAAATATTCTGTTCGTTTCTAAAGCTCTTCCTGTCTCATCGGCAACTTTTCTAAAGCCAACATCAACTAATACCAAAGTTGATAAGTTTCATGATTCATAGCAAATATAAATTAACCACCTAAGATGTCGTTACAAAACAAAAACTTTAAAAAAAAAAAAAAGAGCTTTAAACTAAATCAAATAATATTTCGGTACAATAAAAAACAATCTGAAAAAAATTCATGATCAAAAACAAAGAGGAAAGAATATTTATTATTATCAAAGTGTCCTATAGATGGCGACACTAATCGCATTTAGGAAACATTGCGGTTCATTTTCTGGCTAAGGAAAACATCGCACGCTTAAATATACCTAGAAAGGAACAAAATACGCAGAACTGTTAACTTATTACAGCTTTACAACTTTATGTGACTAATAAAAAGATCGTCTAGCTTTATCGTACATTTTTTTTAACAAGAAAGTAAAACATTTGAAGGCAAAGTTACAGTTATAAAAATGGTCGTAGTAGTTTATCTATGTTAGACATATGAATTTTCTAATAATTAAATAATAAAATTTTGTAAAATTCCCAACTCATTTACATTTTAATAATATTTAGTGATAGATAATTGCTTGGGCAGGGAGTGCAGCAGCAGTTCACACTCCCTCTTTCCCCAAACCTTCTAAAGGTATTAGAAGTGAACAAATCGCATGTTTTTAAATTTATTTAACAAATGCATCAATAGTTATAAGTTGATATATTAAAAAATGAGTAATATATCTTATATTGGAAAAGGCGAAGACAAAAAATGTGTGGGGGGGGAGGCGGGAGTTGACACACTCAGCCTAATCAATGTTTACAAAGTGTTAAGTGTTGCCACACTTTATAAACTATCTATATACATAAAACGACAAAAAATGTTTTTTTTTTTAAAATAAATACGACGTTATGTTGGAGTCAACTGGATTCCTCTTCTTTCATATTCTTTATTTTTACTTTATTTATTTATTTATTTATTTTTTTCGGTTTTTCTTGTCATGGTTTAATTTCCTTTTAATATTTAGAGAATTTTAATTCTATATTTATGGGATTTTTTAAAATTTATTTGTTTGAATTTCATTTTTTTGGTGAAAAATTAGTCCTAATTTTTTTTAAACCATTTTTTTTGGTGTGTGTGTGCGCGTGTGTGTTGAGAAAGTTGACAAATTTTCTATTTGTTGTTGAGAGAAAAAACTAGTAGAAAAATCTGGCGCAGTGCTGCATAATTTATACCATCTAATATGGGAAATGAAATATATGATAGAATTACTTAAGGATTGTAAGAACCATGATCCCCCTACCTATTTCCATTTTTACGAACTTGCAAATTTTATAATACATTTGGAACATAAAAAGTAAAAAAGTTGAAAAAACAAAAACAGTGAAAATTAATATATATATTCCTGCTATACTATTTATATCTGAAATGCAAATAGATGAAGAAATCGGGATGATGAAAATATCTATAGCAACGTGTAAAAATTCTTACTGCTTGGCGTTGCAAAAAAAAATTGAATTTTTTTTGGGGGAGGGGAGGGGAAAGGCTTGTTTAGTCACAAAGTTTATACGAACTGCTATTCCTTATTTGCAAGTGCAGGATGGCAATGGTTCGTAAAATAATTTAAAATGGAATCCAAGGTTTTAAGATTTTAATTTTGAAAAACAAGTAATGTATTATTTTTATACATTTAAAACTGTGAATTTTAATAATATAACCAACAGGATGTTAGAAACGTGATTACTGCGAAATTTTATGATTTGCATTCTCAGAATTGTTTTAATGTTGGTTTTAAAATATTATGAGATGGATGAGCTTTAAGCTGCCTACTTTAGTCATTATTTCCAGCGTGTGCAGTGACATCAGCATCTTGGTTAATATGATTCAGAAATGGGAAGGAAAAAAAGAAGGACTAAGAGAATAAAATGAGGCGTGAGCGCACTTAGCTGATAAATGTTTACAAGTAATGTTTTCGAAAATAAGAGCAATCAAAAACAGTCTGAGACAGATTACTAAGTAGTCAAAAAATTTATTTTTTGACCTTACAGATTAGTTGTTCGTCGGTAGATAATTGGAAGCTTAATAGTATAATTAACGATATACATGTTTTAATTAGTGTGGTACGCAGTGTAAAATTAAGTGTTGGGAAATGTTCAAATATTTATGCAACCAAGTCTGCTGAATATTTGCTTGGTCATTGTCAATGTCATTCATTTCTTGGTAAATAATGAGTGTTTTTTTTAATGGAAATGAAAGTAGTAATGTAAACTTGCAAATAATAACCTAAAATCTTGAAATAAATCTTTGCAAGATGGTATTTGCAAAAATACGTAACTGGATTGCATTCGCGGTAAGCATGATGTTGCATAGGAGGTCGCCAATTTGACACCACTGCTTTAGTTGATTAAAATAACACTTTAAACACTTTATTCGACGAATTGCAATGCAGAAAGCACAAATTCCCCTGAAAATTTTCTCCATAGTGGCGTCTTTTCTCAAGCAGATAGTTCAGAAGTGCCTTCCCAGATAAATTATCATACCGTAAACATTATCTTTTCAAAACCAAATCTGATGCGAAAAATGTCATCTTCCAAGTACTCGTATTCGTATTTACGGCGAAAATTGATTAAGATAACTTACTTCATCTTTTGTTTAATATACATATATTCGATATCTCTAAATGGGAATCATTTTGCATTCTACGCAACATTTGTTTCCTTATCGTTATTTTAAATGTACATAAGCTCCTTTTTAAAGAGCTATTTATTTGAGAACCGAAAGAATGCATACAGTTTTCCCCAGAGAAAATATTCACCCCTAGTTTAATCAGGACTACTACAAAGACGTCGAAATAGAATTACGGTAGATAACACTACAAATATCAAGTTTACGTACCTCTTTTTCCCACATAACAATATGTTTCAAGAATTTAAATGATTCTAGGATTACCATTACAATGTCATTTTTCGTTTAATTACGCGATTTGGCTTGAAAGATATGGAGAAAATACCTTTCTTTTTTTATGCTATTTTGTTTCAAAGCTTGAGTTCAGTAGACTTGTTTCTAATTTTAAACATACAAAATAAGGATGTATTGATATTGCGGGGAAATATTCATGTAGAGGAAAACTTAAGAAGAGATGGGCTAAAGTTATTTTATGGATAAAACGAATGTGGTAATGAAAATAAAGAAATACCTAATACATTCCTAATAATTCACCTTCGTACTTTAGAATAAAATGTACAGAAGGCGCCGCTTAATAAAAGTACTTACGGCGCCCCTAAATGTGGCGCCTTCTGTACTTTAAAATAAAAAGTACAGAACGCGCCGCTTAATGTGATCACGTTTGCCATAATGTAAATCCTATGGTAACATTAAATGATGAGAATACTAAAATGGTACATACGTAGTATACCGTCGACCGTCAAACTTTCGTCTAGCAGCGCGATTTAGCGCCAATTATGAATAAGTGTGACATCAGAACACATCCATAACATCTGCGCTTCTTTCTGATGTAACCTCGACCGATTCCCGATAAGCCAGCCACCTTTTGTTTTTATAAACAAGGATATAAATTAAGTATTACCACTGCTTTTTTTCCCTTGTGTTTCGAAAAAGAAAAATAATAATATATTATATTAAATAATAATTAAAATTTGGGACCTGACCTCTACAGAACAGCAAGCAGTGGAGTATTTTCGAAGTTATGAGATTTTGCCATCGAAAATGTCTGTATTAATGACTACGATATGGTCAGCTGAATATGCTGATGAGACAGCAATAATTTAGAACAGTAACCAGCGGGAAATTCGTACTTAAACGTTCTAAACAATGCTTCCGGTAAAATCGGAGGGTGAAATAAGATAGAAGAAATCGATGAAACGCTTTTTACGAATTGCAGAAAACAACGCAGATCAAATACTGATAATTTATTAAATGGTGGTAATAGTAGTTGTAATGCTTTTTTTGGGAATAATCTGAAAGCTATACATAATTTATACACATAAGAAAGCGAGCACCAAACACAGACGGGGAGATCTTGCCTATTACTTCGATGCAAAATAATCATAACCTCACACACTGTTTTTATTTCAGAGGGTTTTATTTACAGTCTCAGTTGTCCTCGAAGTCATTTCTACTAATTTTCCCGTTCTAAAGATAAATATTATTTAACTTATTTAATTAATTATTTGAAAAAAAATGTCTTATATAAAAAGAAGAATATTTAAACACATACTTTTTAATTTCAGTTTCAAATTTTCCATAACATAAATGTGCATTTCAACTTTTCATAACCTAACACAGCCCGAACAGTTTTGGGTCCAGTGGTATCTTATATTAGTAAAGGCGAAGGGGGAAAAATGTGTGTGGTTCTTCACGTCTATTCAAATCTTCACATTTACAGAATGTTAAATGTTGCCACATCTTTTTTAATATTTACTACACTATTTACATCTAAGATTTAAATTGATGACGATATCTCACACAAATCCGGATATGTTCACTCGTAAAAACTGCTGCTGGAGTTATAAAAAAAGGTTCAACATTTCATTTTTTTGTTCTTCTGGCATGTTTATTTTTATACGAAATATTTACATATAAATAAGTATTTGAAAACACTGGAAAATATCAATATGTTTAATTTAATTATTCTTTGTTTTGAAACGGAGGGTGACAACGATGTGTAAAGCGAATTAAAATGGAATCCTAAGTTTTAAGACTTTATTTTCGAAACCGATTACGATTTTATTTTTACATATAGTGTATTTTAAGATTCCAATAATACAGCCCATAGGATGTTATAAGCCTTTTCAATTCTGATCTAATTTTATGATTTGCATTCTGCAAACTGTTTTGATGCTAGTTTTAAGATAATATGAGATTAATGAGCTTTAAGGCAATGACTTTTAAGGCAACGACTTGCCTATTTTAGTCATTGTTTAGTTATTATTTATCATTACTTCAGTCATTATTTCCAGCGTTTACAGTGACATCAGTATCCTGGTTTATATAATTCAGAAAAGAAAAGGGAAAAATGGTGAAGAAAAAGGTGTACAATGAAGTTTTTGGATTAATTTCATGAGTTGATTTATTTTGTTAACTTTTTACTGCTCATTGTTGCGCAAAGTTTGAGTATGTAGTAAAATAAAACAATAAAATAATTGATCCACTTTCATTTAATTCTTATTCTCACACCTAGTAATTTTAAAAGTTGGATTTGTTCTTTATTTCCTTGCAATTCATACTGTAGCGATCGTCAGAGAATTGGAGGCTTACTAGTTATTTATAAAAAACAAAAAAACTCATCACACAAAACATTCGCTTAATTTTGTTCTTTATCATAAAGCTGTTGCCATTCCTAAATATTAAATTAGAATTAAAAATCTCTTTAACAAACATGTTTAACGACCTCTTAATGAAAGTAAATTTCTCGCATATTTTCAATGGTTATGACCTTTAAAAACAACAGCAAACGAAATGATTCGGACTTTTTAGAGCATGACTCGACAAAGCCAAATGGAGAGAAAATAGCTAACTCCCTTTTGCACGCAATGCAGATTAAATGAATATTTACCATTCTACGCAGCCCAGTGCTAACGACATCTTACGAGAAAGAACGATTGTAATACTTCAATTCGCTCAATCATCTTCAAGAACATTAAGAGCCATTTTTGTTTTCAGTGATCTGGAAGACAAAAGAATGCTTTTGATTGACAGATCGCTTCTCCAATAGGAAGTCTGCATCTCATCACGGACCCAACCCTAATCACTTTGTCGACCTTTTACCTTTTCTTGCAAATGCCACTCACTACCTTTATTATTATTATTATTTAATTTATTGCGGAAGTGCTTCAAGAAATGATGCGAAACGGTTTTTAAAACTCTTTTGTTACATGCTTTAATACGCAACCTTGACAAAGAACTAAGAATTAAAAAAAAAAAAAAAGTTTTTGGACGTATTTACAACCATTCGAGTGTAATAAATGACATATCGGTTTTCCGATAACTCACTTTTTAACGGAAAGTTTTGTTTCACAGATTTTGATTTTAAAAACTAGAAATTTCCATCCGACATATTTCTGGATTGTTAAACGTATCGAACCGTATTAAAATCTGACAACTGTCTGACGTTTTAAAATATAACTTATCTCAGTTTCGGACAGATCGCGCATGAGTTCAGATGCCATCGATAATTTATGAAAAATACTAAAACGGAAGAAACGCATGTTTAAACTGGAAGTTAAAAAAAGAAAAATCTGACTTGCAATCAGATTCTAGCGCAACACCTCAAAGCAATCGTAAACTTGTTGTATTCTTGGAGTGTGAAAAAAGTGCCACTGCATAAAAAAATTCCTTTTTTCTGTATCAAGAAATATCTATTCGCACAGTCGTATAATATGCAAATTAAAATATAAAGAAAACGCGGAAATCTTAAAAATAATTAAAGCAAAATAAATAAACTGCAGTCTGAAACTTCATGTGACAATCAAACGTTTCGAACTGTTTGCCATTAAAAAATAAATAAATAATTTTTAAAATAGAAAAGTCTAAAATTCGTAAGATTAAAAAGGAACTGAAGTCTTCTTAATATACAGATTTCGATTTAACACTAGAAATAATTTTAAGTAGTTATAGTTAAATATTCTCCTAGAAATAAGATACAGAATATCAAATATTATATTTAAAATGAGCTGTTCAAACTGACGATGCGAAATGAATTGAAAAAAGATTTGTTCTCATATTATTTCATCGTAAATTATAGCTACGTGGTGACTTGCACACTTATCTTTACTTTATACTGCTGGCCATTAAAACTGCCACATCAGGAAAATTAGGTTGGGTATGAATGCAGAGGCCTCCTGTTATTTACCCTAAATTAGTAAGTAAAGGCCCCTTACACTACAGCTAGCCTGGTTAACAACGCCTCCCTGGGGCTCATGTTACTGTTCTGGTGCCGAGATGTTATTGTTATTTGATGCGACCGACATCACAAGCTCTGTCACAGCTGGCAGTGTCACCGATTTTCCTGTCATATATCCAGACATAAAGTATTTGAAACATTTAGAGTACATCATTTACATTCACTGCTTACGTAGCTGTACATAGTTCAGATTACACCATTGCAAACTTGATCACATTGAACATTTATTGTCTACAGTTGTGTACATCGCTTTGTATATTTTATGATTTCGAACATAGATTATATAGAAAATAAGTCATACAATCTGCTCATAAGCCCATGATATGAATTCAATAGTTACAATGTGATACATTAATACTTAATTCATATTATTTACATACAATGGGTACCACATAATTACACTATTACTTAAATACTGACATTTTTGTGCAGATGAAGCAGATATTTTGTGAATTTGCGTTCCATTATTGAACGTTCGACGGGCCTGGGTCAGGAAAGAAATAGCAAAGCAGCAAGAAAGCAAATAGCAAGAAAGCAAATAGCATAATCTTATTTATTTACCTATGTAAACAGTATAATGGGAGGAAGGCACTATTAAATTTCCAGGTTGTTTGACGTATGCAGTATGCAGAATTCAGTATATAGAATTCTGCCAACCTCTAGCAGCAACAGCGGCTGTAATCCGGTTGGGCAGTTTTTATGACGAATACGGATACTTCATTCCATGCGGCTTCAACTCTATCCGAATTTCCATAAATCGTAGTGGCGTGCCAGTCTCTCAGTAACCCATGACCAGATATTTACATTTAATGAGGGACCAGGGCAATCATCGAATATCTTCTGTACCGAGGAAGGTCAGAAGACGATGGGCAACATGCGGTTGGTTCTTTATCTTGTTGAAAGATGGCGTCATGCAGGCCTTGAAGAAAGAGTAAAGCCATGGGCCTTAAAATGTCTGAAATGTAATGGCGGTTGCCCATATAACCAGCTATGCGAAAAACAGGTGCTAGGGATGTATATCCAATAGAAGTCCATACTAGCACGCCAGGCGCTGGGGCGGTATGATGATGACGAATGCAAGCTAGCAACGTTCGCTCTTCTCGGTGCTTCCACACGCGTATACGACTGCCACGATGCTATAACGCAGAACGGGATTCGTCTGAAAAGATGACGTGGTGCCACTGCTGTGTCCAGTGTCGCCGTTCATGGAGCCATTATAGGCGCACCTGTCTCTGCTGCAACGTTAATGGTTTGGTTTATTTAATTATAAGAAAACATTCGAGGGCCATCTGTCTAAGGCAATGAATGCATTCTTGGAGGACTTTCTAAGCGAAACTGGCTAGTATACAAGTTACACAGTAACACCGGGAAGTCAAGACTCTATTACCTGACGTTCTCAAGGATCGCTCTACATAGTATGTCATCCTGGCCCCCAGAGGCAATCCTCGGAGCTGCGATCCAACCGGTGAAGCCGATGAACCCCACAAAGTAGAAGAAATCTATGTCAATTATACGAAGTCGGAAATTACACGTCATGCAGCATCACCCGACTCCACCAATAGGAGCGTTTTCCGTCGGACGACCAACTAAATCTAACCATATAGCTCCACCACAGCCAGAGAAACAGACACGACAGTACCAGTACGGTCCCTGTCAAGCCTGAACCAACCTGAGAACAAACTCGGGCTCTAGTCCTGTGAAGTCAACTTATATACCCCCGTTGTTGAGACAGAAGTACAGATCCCAGCCAGTAGTTCCCAGGAATTCTCCTGAGTCAACGCCCGGAGGTGATACAAGTTACACATGGGGAAAAACACGAAAAGGCCATGCAGCCAGCCCGTTCGCCGGGATTCGAACCCCGGATCGAACTACCAGCGTTCAGTGACTTTGTCGCTCGGCCGCTGAAGCGTTAAAAGAAGCCACAACAATGGTCACCAAGCTGACAGTCTTTCATGTTGTAGACATCCTCACAATGGATGTGTGGGGATTTATCCTCCTGCATACGAGCCAAGTTTATGGTTCATGGTACGTGACATAGCTGTACGATCCCGCTACGCAGAGAGGGTAACATGCCCTTCCTCTCGAACGTTAATGACCCGGAGCCGCTCAGATCTGTATGGCGTTCTGTATGGCTTTCCTGGATCCATCGATTCCATATTCGCTTGACAGTCATGGGTTTCGGACCAAAACAAGCAGAACGATAAACGATAAATTGCAGTCTGGATACGCAGCCACCTTGCCGCGTTCGAATTCCGACAGTGCTGGTAAGAGTTTTTCCTTTTTACACGACACAAAGAACTAACGTTGCGATTTCCAAATGTGAAACCCGCTGTGCCATCTTCCCATTTATACACAATGCAGACAATGTTACT
Organism: Stegodyphus mimosarum; assembly: GCA_000611955.2. Taxonomy (NCBI): domain Eukaryota; kingdom Metazoa; phylum Arthropoda; class Arachnida; order Araneae; family Eresidae; genus Stegodyphus; species Stegodyphus mimosarum. Next base: position 327,172 of record KK115173.1, read on the forward strand.
TATACCAGATTTATGGGCATAAACTGGAAAGTTTATGGGCACAAACTGGAATGCTAATCATTTACATATTTCATATATATAATACCTTTCAAGCAAATTTGACGTTTGTTGCATGCCGCCTTCATAGTTCAGCAATTTTAATGGCCTGCACTGTATGTACAATCCACGCGGCCCTTCACAGTAACATGTGCATTTCCGAATCCGAATTATAAATTTGTCTTTTTCATTTATTTTATGTTTTCTGAGAACTTAAGGAAGTGAAGTACGATGCCATTCCGCAATGCGTTAGATATTTAATCCTCCCTCCCTCCCAAATTTTTTCTGTCTATTATCGATTAACAAACTACGCGATTTAAAAGCAATAAAAGCAGATCTTGATCTCTATTTTTATTCATTACTAGTAGAATTCGCGAAATAACATTAGCTAGAATCATTCATATATTTTTCTTTTAGTTAATAATAATCACTTCGCTAAAAATTCATTAAAGAAAAGACTTCATTATTAGAGACATAGTTGTGCACTGCTTTTACTTAATAGCAATGCTTTTTATGTGGACAGGACGCCATATCCGCTTACTGAAAATAATAAGGTACACGTTCTTACAGCATAATTATATTAATGTTTAGAAAGAAAATTATTCTACATTACGCAGAGATTGGACACATTTCAACAACTTCAATACAGAATAAACATCAGAGGTCTTACCTGCAAAAGAAAAAAAGAAAATTATTATTATTATAACAAAATTATTTATTATTTTATTTACATATTCTCAGCATAAAGAAAATAAAATATAGTATACAGTACGCGCCGCTTTATGTAATCGAATTTGTCCACGGATGTTTTTATATTATTAAGCGATAAGAAGAAATATCCTTCAAAATAGTAATGGATTTTAACTATTTAAAACATCAATATAACTAGAAACATATAAATAGGAGCATTTTAAATAACATAAACATATAAATAGGAGCCTTAGGAGAATGTTAACGTTCGTTTTATAAAATGTTCATACATTTTTAATGTGAAAGTTCTTTATTGGACGATTCATAATGTTTCTGGAAATTATTTCACGGATGTTTTACCCTAAGCTTAATACTTGGAGGACATTTCTCATAAGAAGAGAACATGCTAACGTAAAATTTCAAATTAGGTAAAAAAGCAACCTTAATTTGATGTAGATGTTTTAGAGAATTTTTTTCAAGAAGAGGGAGGAGAAATCGGGAGAAAATTTTTTTGCTCTAGAAGAGGGGCTTGGGTCTGATCGCCCTCAAAATCGATAAAGTTACCGAAAATTACGTCAAATTAAGACTTTTTTGTTATTTTGCCTTATTTTGAATGGTTGACTAAAATCGAAATCAAGCTGTTTGTAGTCTTAATCCCTTACTTGGAGACATTTCTCTGTCACTTTGCAATTTTTACAATCCATTTTGATTTTATTTGGTGACTTTGCTTCAGTTTAAAAAATTATTCTATTAGTATCTTGATCATTATTAACAGAATTGATGATCATAATAAGTGATGGTTTCGTATAGAAACGGGCGAGATTTCGGCAATTCGATAGCAATATCCGAATGATAACATTAACCGCAATCAGATTAAGTGGCGTCTAATGTACTGAATAACATCGGGAGCTATTCATTGCACGATATAATACGATAACAATGTTGTGCATGCAATTTTTGTAACAGTGTTATCAAAACTTGAAAAGGGAGAAATGCAATCTGAAAATTTCAGATTACTTGAAGAACAGTTTGAAGAGTCATTAGGATTTTTTTGAAGACGTGAAAAATAATCAATGCCCTCGCCAGGACTCGAAGTTCGGACCTCTCGAATACGCGCCGAGTGTGCTAACCACGAGGGTATGCTAAAAAGGCGGAAGAAATACCTCTTGTACCCTCCATTTTACAGGAAGACGTGAAAAATGAGCAATGCCCTCGCCGGGACTCGAACCTCGGACCTCTCACACATGCGCCAAGTGTGCTGACCATTACACCACGAAAGCATGCTAAGAAGACGGGAGAAATGCCTTAAAAGTTTACCATTAAAGATAAACGATATGAGAATTCAGTTCGAGAGGTATTTCAGTTTAAATTGAATGAAGCCTTTCGTTTCTAAATTTTAACGGGAAATAGTAAAAATTGAAAAATACAAAAGCAGAATTAAAATAGATATTATTTTTGAAACAAGACTAAAATCAATACAGAAACGGTTCAAAACGATGTAGCGTGATTTAGTAATTTCAACGGTATAATCACATTCTATTTTCAGTGCATGTGATAATGAACACAAAATTTTGGGAATCGAGACATTTACGTGGCGTTAGCAATTGTGTGGCTTATTAAACGGCATACTTTATTAATTCTAATAACGCCATAAAAGTTTAAAATACGTATTCCAAAATACTTCCTGGTATATTCGAAATTAAGAAAAGCAGATAGCTTTTGAGTACTTCTCTCTTACGGTACTTAACAATGCATCTATGCATTTTGCAACGCCGAACATGTATTTTCAACCTTTTTCGTCCATCAACCCCTTTTAAAAGAACGGTTTTCTTTATCGACGCCCTTACATTTTGCTCTATAATGTGCGCTATGTTTATCTCCTTACGTTTTTCTCAGTATATAGTATAATCACAATACAAATAAATGACCATAAATAATTTACATTAAGAATAAGAATATGAAATTACATTAAGAATATGAAGAAAGAATACGAATATTCATTAAGAATATGAAGAAAGAATACGAATATTCATTAAGAATATGAATTACATTAAGAATATGAAAGAAATTTTGAAAAAAAATGGCTTAATAGATTCTATGTTTTATTATTTTTTTATTATTATTATGCTTAATTTTACAAATCTAAACAAGTTTCAGAAGCAAGGTCGCGGATTCTAGTTGCACAAAAGTTCGATTTTAATTAAAATGATGTCTGAGCTCGATGCATTAACGCAATTTTTTAATATTTGGCATAAAACTGCTTAACTAAATTCTAAAATCCCCTCGTTCAAAACTATTCAACTTTTTTCTTGTTTTCCATTCTAGTTTTGCGTTCTTCGCATTTTTTATTGTTTCCTTATATTCTTGCGTTTTAGTTTTTTATATTGTACTTAGTGAATGATATGATGCACATTTAAAAAAATATTACTGATTTAAAAAATATATTGAATAATTTTAGTATTTTTTTATCCAAAGGCACTATAAGTCTCGAAATACAATTTGGCGTTGTTTAATTTTTATTCGAATTTGCTGCCATTCTGAAAAACGTAAGCTTTTATTCTTTTTTTATTTAATCAGTCTATTATTCATTGACAAACTAAACTATTTAAGAGCAATAGAGCAGTTCTTAAGAATATTACTTTTTTTTAATCTCCTTTATTTAATAAAAATGTATTTAACTCAACAACTTTAATCTAATTAAAAATACTGAATATTTTTACAGAATTACGTTACACATTTTTTCACTTTTTAAATATACAAAAGTCATAGAACGTTCTCATCTAATATCTTATAAAATATTTCGCTACTCCACCTGGGCCATCTCTATTGATAATATCTACCGACAAAACCATATTGAGCTTTAAAAGAGCTCTTTTAAGTAATCATTAAAATCTGAACTCATTCAGATTCTTTTAAATTTATTCATTTTAATATTCAAAACTTTAATAGTGATCTCCTGGAGGCGATAAAATGTAATCTAAAGTTTTCAAACTCCAACATTTTCCCCTTCTTGCCTTATATTTATTTTATATGAATTTTTTCTTACTACATGATATAGCTTTTATCTATAAAGGATTAATTATCAATTTTATTAATAATTTCTTTTCAATGGCATCCTGATTATGGCGATCGGCTGCCGGTGCGTGTTTAGCTATAGACCCTCAGTCGAGCCCTTAATCACCATTCACCCTCTTAAAATTCCATCGATCCGTAAGGGGGTTAATACAAACCTTGTTGAGAAACCCTGATGTAGAATATAAATGAAAGATACAACGCATTATCGATCAGCAACTATTTCCTTTCTTGCCAAAACGAGCATTTTTACCATTCTCTTAATGAAAATTTAACACCTGATTTTAGCTGTTTATAAAGAATAAATTCTGTCAGTTTCAGAATTAGTCATGAGCAGCCTTTGCCTATCATGAACAAGCGGTCTTCGTGATTTATTAAATTTTGTTTGGCAACAGTTATCTCCAAAGATCAAAATAACGACTAACTATGTACAGGGTTTCCGACTCCTCAAAGTTCTAGGCCAGCTGATACTTTATCTCAGACATGACATCTGCCAGCTGTTTTCGACAGCAGACGTCAAGGGAGATAGCAGGATCTTCGAGACTGAGGAAGAATACAGGAAAAACATGGCATAAATTTATGGTAATTAACACTCCTCTAAGAGCAACACTTTCAATAAAGACAAGAAAAGTCACGATTAGATAGATATGAACGAAAACTTTCAAAAGAGAAGGCTCTTCGGTAAAAAACAAACAAAATAGGCTTTTAAATGATATGCCAGTCATACATCTTGATTAGGAGTACCAGTTAATACTTCTGTAGTACCAATTAACATACACGATTTTGTAAATATTTTAATTCTTTTTGACTGTAATTTTTTTTCTGTACTGTTGAAGTATTTTATATTGTTTCACTTTTATTTATTTTATTAGTCCAAAGGGGTTTTGTCCCTGAAGGACTATTGTTTTCGTTTTGCCATTTTGCGTTGATTCACTATAAACGGCTCTACCACTTTTCAAATTGTTGTCACCGAATGTTACCGCCCTGTATTTTATTTAAAGAAATTAAATAATGAAGAATCTGCATAAATGTATGCATATTTCTCCAAATGTGATAAAACAACGGTACCTAAAGAAATCCAATTTTGAATAACGTACGTTTCCACCCGAATATGCGCATCTGGATGCCCAAATTTGGAATTTGTTTTATTATCTAATTCATATTTTGTAAAACTTTAACGAAATTTTGATGACAAACTCAAAGATTTAAAAGCGAGCAATAGCAACATTCTGCGCGGAACTGTGTATCGGAAATTCTAAAGATATGCTCATTTTAAAATTATTTTGCGATATTGCTGCTGAACTGAATCTTCTGGTTTAAGTGCGAAGAACACGATATTTAATAAATAAAGGTAACACACAAAACGTTAAACAAACGCCCCTTTGGACGTAATTTAAAATCCGAAATCTTTCAGTTTTTTTTTTTCATTTTCCCCCTCTTTTCTTTCTTTCTCTCTCTCTCTCTCTTTTTTTTTTACTATTTTTATAATGGTAATTGTTTATTTTGTGCCTGATCTCCTTTCTGGCCACACATCGTGTTTTTAAGTGTTTAGGTGTCGCAAAGAGGGTAGATCTTTTTATTCTGAGCGCAACGGCTTTGGAATTGTAGAAATAGCTCTATATGAACTTTGAGATATAGGTACTTTTGGTCCTAATGGTCTTGGCGACAGTTTTTTTTTTGCCAAGTTAGCGATATTTGATGATTTTTGCCAACTTGGTTACTTCGCTTTCGGTCCTAACGGTCTTGGCGACAATTCTTTTGCCATATTGGTGATTTTTTGCCAATGTGGAGACTTCTTGGAAGACCCACGAAAACACATTTTCAAAGCACTAAAACCGATTCTTCTAGAAGTTTACAGAACCGTCACCGTCGAGATAGATCTATCTATCTCGATGGTGACGACAGAATCCATGCTGCAGAGTACAAATACGGGTCGGAGAACCTTGTCAACGAGTTGAGAATCTGCTATGAGATTTAGTGGTTAGGTAACTACCAGTTAGGGTTTTACCCTAAAAGTGATCTGCGGAATTTTCCGAATTATTTCGTGTGTTAAGAAAGAATCGCTAAATATCCCCGTTCTTGTTGAGTTATTCATTTCCAGCCATTATTGCGCTGTGTGTACTATGTATTGAGCCTGTTTTCCTAATAAATTTTTCTTTTATTTCTGCTTATTTGACTTACTATTCATAAAAAAACATCAATGGCGCCATAGCTCCCGTACAGGCGAAATTAACTTATGGTAACCAATTTTCCTTTCCTTTTCGTTGTGCACGAGCGGAAAAAAGGCGCATCTTTTTATAAATTAAAAATGTTTTCAAAAAATTTATAGAAATTTAAAAAATAAATAAAAAAACTCAGTGAATTTTATTTGGATTGAATCTAAATTTCGAATTCTGAAAGGAGGAATCAAATAAGTTTAATAAAAAAAGAGATACAGTCAAATACCTGAAATCCGCGTTGTCTCTCAAAATATGAAAATTCAATTTATACACAGTCCAGTCACATTAATGTGACCACCACGTACTTTCCATGTCAGAGTCAAATAACCAATCACAGAAGGCAGGTGGCAGCACAGTGCAGTTGAGCGTATATAAAGGGTGTGTGAGGGCTTCGGAAAACATTTCAATCGTTGGCGTAATGCAGAAACGAAGCGATTTATCCGACTTCCAAAAGGGCATGATCATTGGCTTTCGGGCCAAGGGTGGAAGCATTTCCGAAACGGCTGAGTTTGTGAACTGTTCGCGTGCCGCCGTGGTAAAAGTGTACCGTGCATGGCAAAATGGGACTGTCCAAAATCAGCGACGTGGCAAATGTGGTGCACCACGGGCCATAGATGACAGAGGCGAACGACGGTTGCGGAGATGCGTTCGGGCAGATAGACGGGCTACCGTTGAGCAACTGACCACCAAAATGAACCAAGGGGCTACCAAAAGTGTCTCCCAAAGTACTATTCAGCGAACATTGCTGCGTCTGGGCCTCCGAAGCAGACGCCTGGTTCGTGCACCTATGCTGACTGCTGTTCATCGACGGCGAAGGCTAGAATTTGCACGCCAGTACAGCAGCTGGACGTCCACTGAGTGGCGACAGGTTGCGTTTTCGGATGAATCGCGTTTTATGCTCCATCGGACAGATGGACGTTGGCGTATAAGGCGTGAAACCTCTGAAAGGAACCACCCTGCAACCATTGCCGGAACGGTCCAAGCTGGAGGCGGGAGCATTATGGTCTGGGGAATGTTTTCCTGGCATTCTCTAGGTTCACTGATCATTGTGGAAGGCACAATGGATCAATACAAGTACGCATCTGTCTTTGCGGACCATGTTCACCCCTACATGCGCATTGTTTTTCCTCAGGATGATGGCATCTTCCAGCAGGACAATGCGAGGTGCCATACAGCTGCCAGTGTACGTGCGTGGTTCGAAGAGCACCAGGATGAGTTTACCGTCCTCCCCTGGCCAGCAAACTCACCTGACTTAAACCCAATCGAGCATCTGTGGGACCATCTCGATCGAGTTGTTCGCGCCATGGATCCTCAACCGCGTAATCTAGCGCAGCTGGCCACGGCATTAGAGTCGGCATGGCTCAACATCCCAGAGAACACCTTCAGGGACCTATGTGACTCTCTTCCTGCACGTCTCGCAGCAGTCCGCTCTGCGAAAGGTGGTTATTCTGGCTTTTGACAGATGGTCACATTAATGTGACTGGACTGTGTAGGTTCCGGGAACCCAAACATGGAGAACGAGATATCAAAGAAAAACTATTTACTGAATAATAATAACATCATAATTACCAAATAATAATGACACATAACGGAAATAGCAAATTATTGACATCATGGTAATTTTTTTTTCTTCCAATTTGTATCGAGGTAAAAAAATCAGAGTTTCTGAAACAAATTCTTTCAGTGATCATTCTGTTTCACTTTGGGAAAAAAAATCACCGTCAAAGACTGCATTTATTTGTTAGCTGAATCATGGAATTATGTTTTCCAAACAACATTAATAAATGCCTGGCGTAATGTATGGCCCATGTAATAAATTAATATAATAATGTATATGCATATTATTGTAATAATGTATATAATAACTTTAATCTATAATATGTCTTTTTATTTTTTTAAACTTTTAGTTTAATATTAAGATTTATCTTTTCCATCCTGAAATCCGCAAAATCCTAAAATCCACGAAACCTCTGGTCCCAATCATTGCGGATTTCTGAACTTCTACTATACTAATAAATACATACTAAATTCAATTAACACTGAGGAGCTAAAACTTTGACAGCTAATTAAAAAAAAAACTACTAGTGCGGTTTTTAATAAACTTGGCACTTTGACATAATGTGAGTCGTAGTATCGAAATACAAGAAAAAAAAATATGTCATTTTATAAAAAGTCCGATTTTGTATTAGAATACGTATGTTAGAACAATACTTTATATAAATCTACTACGTTCCTAAGTTTTCTTTTCGAGACATGGAAAACGCAAGTTCAATTTTGTCAATTGGCTGAGTAGAACGGGAGATATAGAACAGTCTCCTTTTGAGTGTGGGAGGGGGGGTTTGCAAAGTGTACGTTAGTTAACATTTGTATTTTTTATTACTGTGCTGTGAATTACTAATTTGGATTTTTTCTATTAATTAGTTTACTAGTTATCTGTTTCTATTTATTTACAAATATTTGTTTTTGTTTATCAGCATTTTTTATACACAATCAGTTTTACTGATTTTGCATGGTTTTGGTATTCGTTTATTTATTTATTTGTTTCTATTTATTTGCGCTTTTGTTTATTAACATTTTATGGTACAATAGGCTTTATTCTTTTGTTTTGATTTATTTACTATTATCTTTGTTTGCATTTTGTCTAAGTTCATTGCAGTTTCATGTTAATTCTTTCGATAACTTAATAATAATTTTTTAATTAATAATTTATAATATATATAGTAAAATTTTTTATTATTAATTTAATTAAAGTATATTTTTTATTAATTGTAATAATTTTATTATTACGTGTTTAATTCGTTTAATATTTTAAGAAATTTGGAGTTCTGTGGAAATACACATTAGATTGTTTAAATAACTCAAGCAGTGTGCAAAAGACGAATTTTCAGAATTTGACGTCACCATTAGCTCACCCATGTCTGAGTGGATAATACTTCTAAACATTAATAATTCTATGGGGTTCAAATTCCATCATATGGGCTAGCTGTATGGAAATTTCTGTTTTTCCCCCCGTGTGTAATCAGAATACGAACTAGTTTCCCTTAGAAAGTCCTCCACGAAAACTCACCTCCCTTCGGCAGATATTCTTCCGAGTACTTAGGCAAAATCTAAATCATCTAATCCAATCCTCTAAGAGTTATCTATTGTTTAACAATGATAATTTTCTAAAGGGCTGATAATTTCTTATACGTACCGTCACGCCCACCAGCGGCCGACAGGTAAAGTCCCTGAACGCTGGTAGTTGGGTTCAAGGTTCGAATCCGCGAAACGGGATGGCTGCATGGGCGTTTTCGTGGTTTTCCCCGTGTGTAATGTGTTAACACGAGTCAGTTTCTCTTAGAATGTCCTTCACGTAAGCATCTCTCCCTTCCGTGTAGTGTCTTAGGAAGGAACACGTAAATAATAATACGTACCCTCAACGTACGCTGGCGAACTGGAATGACGTCATCTTTTTTTGCTAGCCAATTAACAGAAACCAGAAATAAATCGTTTAATTGTTGCAGCTTGTTACTATAATGAATATAGCAATATAAATATTGTTAAGTTCTTGTCCATGTACATTTATACAGTGTAGGCAATCTAACTGCGTAAATGCATCAAATAAGCCTAAATAAAGGCAAATGATAAAATTATTTAGTGATCAAAATTTTTCGCGAACTTAAGAGGCAGTATATGTAAATCACAATACAACCCCAAAACTGCAGTGAAATACTCCATTTTCTTTGGCCCTGTCAACTTCCAGTTAACAAAAACGCCATAGAATTCACATTCGTGACATGGAATTAGTCTACAACAGCCTTTGCTATAAATCAGATACGCACACAAATTTGCTCTATTGTTCAGTTTTCAACAAATTCTCTTCACATTCTACGGAACGCACGCATTGTATCGTTTGCGAAATTCGCCATTTATCCCATTACGGCGAAATGGCGCAATAAATCTTCCCCATAACCTTGTAAACGGCAGCATGGCTATAATTATCTCATTTTATCAAATTTAAAAATAAACTAACGGTTATAACACGTGGGTGTACGAGGATCAGGTTTCTTCGAAAAACAGCTTTGCTCTAATTCTTGACTATCTCCCCTCTTAACGCATTACAATATTTTTCCTTCGTTGCGTCTGGAATTTTTGACCGAATCTTTCAATAAAAAAAAAACAAAAAAAAACTGGTGTTTACTAAGTTTTTGTTCCTTGCAAATATCCCGACTAAAAATTAACAGAAATCTCAGAACACTTCAAAATAAACACAATTTCAGAACTATGTATTTAGTTTTGGATTAATTAAATATTTTAATTTCTCATCCTTTCCTTAAATAGGACGAATTTAAACACCGTTAGATGAATCACGATGGTACACTCTTTTTATTACTTCCTTGTACGAAGGAAGTTCTAAGAACGTTGAATACAACGTAATGCAAAGTAAGTTCACAGAGAGGTATTTCAATACACCGAACTTACGCTGAACTAAAGAACTACTAACAACTGAAAAACTTCTGTCTTATATAGTTTTCACCCGGCCGCCGAAATATTTCTAGGTCTTCGTGCTTCTCGAAATTATTAGAAAGCATATGAGACGAAGACGGTTACAGTCACATAGAGTATCAGTTACAATATCCATTACAATTTATACAGGGACCGGACCAAAATATCGCCATATTTGGCGACTTTTGGCGCTTTCTCACCAAACTTGAAGACAAAATTAGTTGCCAAAACCATTGCCGCTTGGCGATATCTCGCAAAATTAGCAAGATAGCCATTTACTCAATGTTAAATACACTTGCCCCTGTATTATTACTAGCATCGTTTCTCTCAGCGTTCCACGTTACACTTTACGGAAAAATTCAACAATTTCACACATAATTTCACTATAATTATCTATTTTTGTACAAATTCGTAACAATACCTTTTTTGTAAAATTTTTATCATTATCATTAGACTTCATTTGTAATGCAGATGGGTGTAAAATTTGAATTTTTTTTTATGTTGATATTTTACGGCGTTATAAATGTCTTATTTTAATTACCCTAAATTTATAAACACTAGTAAATTACACTTGTTGCAAAATGGCATTAAGAAATGTAGTTTGTTTTTAAACAATTTACTTTCCAGCCTGAAAAGCAGCGATTTTACAATACGAGGAGGGGGGTAGGTGTCATCAGCAGCCGAGTAGTTAAGGCCGTTGATTTCTGGCAGCTCGATCAGGACTCGAACCCAAGCGAAGAAGCTGGCTGCATGGGTTAGGTGTTTTTTTCTAGTTTTCCCCATGCGTAACGCGATTACGAGCCAGTTCCATTAAGAAAGTCCTTCACGAAGGCATCCTTTTCCTTCAGCAGATAGCCCTAGTATGCTTTCTATACAAGATACTATTTGTTGCTCTTCATATATATTATTTGTTCCTCTTTATATATACTATTTGTTGCTCTTTTGTGTTTTTCTATATTCAAATAACTTAATTTTGTCTAATCAAAAGAAAAACAGCATGCCTTAATCTATTAATTTGTGGCGAATGAAAATAATCTTAATGTATTTGGAAAACTCTAATGTAAAATGTCTTTAACATCAATTTCTGAGTTTTCCAAAACACGAATTTTCACCTTTCGCGCTAGGATGACCTGAATTTCAGATGTTAATAAAAAAGAACTACATAAAAATTCAAAATAAATTATATTTTTTTAACGGTAATACAACTTTTATTCATTTGGTAGGAAAACTGATAAAAGAAACGAATTAATTATGCAGAGAGGAAGCATGAAATTATTTCAATTAGAATTAATTTCAGTCAGAAATAATTCCCAAAATAAAAACTCTTACAAGATATATGATAACAGACGTAAGAAATATATATATTATTTTCGCAATATGAAGAGAACATGAAATTTGCATTTATTTTAAAGCCGGTGTAGTGAAATCTGTTTACATCAAATTATTATCAGTTTCTTAGATTATATTAATTCAGGAGACATTGTTTTATTAAAATAATTCGATCCGGAAATTTGAAACACAATCTGCATCTTATTTTTGAATTAAAATTTATGTAATTGCAGATATTGAAAACAGTTTCATTCTAATGGGAAAATGATAACACAAAATATTTTTAATATTTGTAAATATTTTAAAACATTTTAGGTACATAGAATACGTAAAATCCCAGGTATTCGATATACAGACAGGCAGATACATATTCTGTTATTCCAGAAAATATGAAATACATGTGTGAATATGAAACATGCTACCATGTTAAAAAAACATCGAATTCTACAAAAATATAACTCGTACTTCGTGTATGTCAAATAATTCATGGCATCCAAATACGTTAATTTCGTCTAAATATCAGTATTACTGTCCGTTAAAAGAAATGCCATGTCTCCTAGTTTCAATAAGAAGTCATAAGAATTCCATTCCTTTTTTGATGTTTTCTTTGTGGCTCAAATTTATCGGCTGCGAGAGACAGCTGAGTAATTGGATTTGTTCACTGAGCGTTGGCAACATCAGTTCCGGGTTCTTACGCGTTCAAAGTACGTTTTCCAATCACATTTGTTTCCACAGGTGGCAACGATGTAAAAGAAACAGTATTTTATTTGGATTAGAAAGGAGGTAACTTGGTATTAAGAGACAATTGAAGAAGTTAAAAGTAAAAACGGCATTTTAGAATTCCTCTTTTCTTTAATGCAGTGTATATAGACAGTGTTCACGACATTACTCGGCTTTTATTTTCCCAGCCGCTGGTCAGAGACATATACTTACATAGTTTCAAAAATGCTTTAAATGATGCAAATACTCACGCTTTGACATTTTTAAAAGACATTCGTTTTGTAAAAGTTACGAAATCTCTATCTTCCACAGGCAATTATAAGTAGAATCTGTCTAGAAGAATTTCGTACTCATTGCCAAAAATGAAACAGAAAAGATATGACTCCCTTACCACAAAACTGACCGAGATATATGATATTAAAGACAGAGATTACATTTGGGACCATATACAAACTGAAGACGGATATCTGCATTTGTTCGTAACGAAAAATAAAATATCAGTTTCAGAAAAGATTTCTAATATTAAGAGATAAAATGACGACATTTCTATGCAGACTTTTCTAAATATGGATCACTAT